>CM061141.1:151159861-151460911 GCA_030789695.1 Scilla litardierei
TTAGCAACTAGTCGGTCGATGAACGTTCTTAGACCGACTAAGAGTAAACAGTAACTGATACAAAAATAATATGATGAGTTAGTCGGTTCAAGAAGCATTGCTGACCGACTAGTTTACAACCTAGTCGGTCAACCAACGTTCTTAGACCGACTAACGATAAACAGTAACTCCTGAGAAAATTTAGAAAACTCACTAGTCGGTCCAAGAAGGATTGCCGGCCGACTGGATCGTCATCTAGTCGGTCGGTGGCCCTTCTTACACCGGTTAATAAGCACCAAAAGTTCCGATACGGAGCGCGAGGCCCCGTGATCGAATCCTAAGACTCCTAGGCTTGATCTAATAGTTAGATATGACCGTTATGAAGCCCGTCACGAATGACATACTTCGAAATCGACGATCCTAAGGAAGAAACAAGAAATCACGACGAAACGATCGAAAATGGAAGCTACGGAGACGAAAACCACACATGAGGAGAAAATCCACCAAAACATATATTATAATATATAAAACCCAGATACATGAAAAGCAGTCGTTACATCCTCCCCAACTTAAGAAAAATTCCGTCCTCGGAATTCCCAAAAACTCACGAGTCCGGAAACAAAAGTGGGAAACGCTCTCGCATCTCATCTTCTCTCTCCCAAGTGGACTCTCCCGGCGAACCGTGTCGCCACATCACCCTCACAAGATTGACAATCTTGTTCCGAAGCGATTTCTGGCGCCTGTCCAGAATCTGCACTGGATGCTGGTCATACGTCATATCGGGGCGAACGGTAATCTCCGAAAAATCCACCGCATGAGACGGATCGCTAATGTATCGACGAAGCTGCGACACATGGAAAACATTGTGAACTCCTTCCAAAGACGGCGGCAAGGCCAAGCGATAAGCTACCTCGCCAACCCTCTCCAAAACATCAAATGGTCCAATGTATCGAGGGCTCAACTTCCCACGCTTCCCGAAACGAATCACACCACGATTCGGGGAAATCTTCAAGAACACATGGTCGCCCGGCTGAAACTCCAAAGGACGACGTTTGGCATCCGCCCAATGCTTAAAACGGTCCTGAGCAATCCTCAACCTCTCCCGAATATTCCTGACGATATCCATGGCCTCCACGATCATCTCAGGTCCCAACAACTCCCGATCACCAACGTCATCCCAACTCAATGGCGATCGACATTTCCTCCCATAAAGAGCGGCGAAAGGCGCCATGCCAATACTCGCCTGGAAGCTGTTGTTGTAAGAGAACTCCACCAAATGCAGATGGTCCTCCCACGAACCCTTGAAATCCAACATGCACGCCCTCAGCATGTCTTCCAAAATCTGAATTGTCCTCTCGGACTGGCCATCCGTCTGCGGATGGTACGCCGTGCTGAAACTCAGACGCGTACCCAAGCTCTTCTGCAAACTCTGCCAGAACTGAGATGTGAACCTCGTGTCTCTGTCAGACACGATACTCACGGGGACTCCGTGAAGTCACACAACCTCCTGCACGATTCACGTTACATCACTATCCAAACTAGGAAAAAGGAAGTAAAACGGAGAGTAAAGAATTTTACCTCCATATACCTCCTCGCTAGCACCTCAGTGGACTGTCCTACTCGGAACGGAATAAAGTGCGCAGATTTGGTCAATCGATCTACGATCACCCAAATCGCGTCATTCTGCTTCGGACTCCGAGGTAGTCCAGTCACGAAATCCATAGTGATGTGTTGCCACTTCCACTCCGGAATCGGAAGCGGTTGTAGCAACCCGGCCGAACACTGATGCTCCGCCTTCACTTGCTGGCAAACCAAGCACTTGGCTACACTCCGAGCCACGCTCCTCTTCATACCATGCCACCAATAATTCAGACGAAGATCCTGGTACATCTTGGTGCCACCAGGATGCACAGAATACGGTGAACTGTGTGCCTCCACCATCAGCTCCTCTCTGATATCCCCAGCAGGCACACACAACCTGGCTCCAAACCTCAGCGAGCCATCCTCATGAATCAAAAAGTCAGTCCGCAGACCGGCTTCCACCTGCTCCCGAATCTTCATCAGCTTCGGATCCTCGGCCTGGCCAGCCTTAATCCGATCCACGATCGTCGACTGTACCTGCATGTACATCAACGAAGAAGCCTCCCCAGGAAGAACAACCTCCACGCCAGACTCGCAGAAATCTTACTGCAATCTCCACTGCGAGGTCAAAATCATCACCGCTGGAAGCCTACTCAAAGCATCCGGAACCACATTCACCTTGCCAGGGTGAAACTGCAAATCAATATCATAATCCGCCATAAGCTCCAACCATCGACGCTGTCGCATGTTAAGCTCCTTCTGAGTGAAAATACTTCAAGCTTTTGTGATCGGTGAAAATCTTCACTTTCTCACTCAACAGGAAGTGCCTCCAAATCTTAAGAGCAAACACAACGGCAGCCAACTCCAAATCATGCGTCGGATAATTCTTCTCATGAACCTTAAGCTGACGTGACGCATACGCCACCACATGCCCATGCTGATGCAACACACAACCAAGACCCTTGCCAGAAGCATCGCAAAAGATCTCAAATCCATCGCTGCGATCAGGCACAACAAGAATAGGGGCACTCGTCAACCTCTCCTTCAGAATACCAAAAGCACTCTCACAATCACCCGACCAAACATAAGCAACATCCTTCCGCGTCAACCTGGTCATCGGCTCAGCAATACGGGAAAAGTCCTTAATGAATCGCCGATAATAACCAGCAAGTCCAAGGAAACTCCGAATCTCAGATGTAGACGACGGAACAGGCCACTCCCTGATGGCCCGAATCTTCTCGGGATCCACTGAAATACCATCTCCAGTCACCACATGACCGAGAAAAGCAACTCGATCCAGCCAAAACTCGCACTTCGAAAACTTAGCATACAACCGATGCTTCCTCAAAATCTCCAACACCGTCCTTAAGTGCGAGGCATGCTCTTCCTCCGACTTCGAATAGATCAGGATGTCGTCAATAAAGATAACGACAAACTTATCCAAAAAGTCATAGAAAATCAGGTTCATCAGGTTCATGAAAACTGCGGGCGCGTTAGTTACGCCGAAGGGCATAACCACGAACTCATAGTGTCCATACTTCGTCCTGAACGCTGTCTTCGGAACATCTCCCTTCTTCACCTTCAACTGATGGTAACCACTCCTCAGATCCAACTTTGAAAACACCCTCGAACCTCCAAGCTGATCAAAAATATCATCGATGCGAGGCAACGGGTATTTATTCTTAATGGTCACCGCATTCAACTCCCGATAGTCCACGCACATGCGACGTGAACCATCCTTCTTCTTAACCAGCAACATCGGTGCTCCCCACGGAGACACGCTAGGATTAATATAACCCTTCAGCAATAACTCATCCAACTGCTTCCGTAACTCTTCCAATTCTGCAGGTGCCATACAATACGGCGCCTTCGAAATCGGCTGCGCACCTGGAACAAGATCGATAGAAAATTCCAAAGCTCGATCAGGCGGCAAACCAAACATCTCCTCGGGGAAGACGTCACCAAAATCACGCACCACAGCTGGCCACTCCAGCTCCATCTGCATAGCCACAGCCCCCACCGGCCTGGCCCAAAATCTGACAGGACCAAGCGAACTGCTACCACGACTGAACTCAAACACTGGATGTCCGGGAATCTCGAACACCACCTTCTTCCTCCTGCAGTCGATCGTAGCATAGAAGCTTGCAAGCCAGTCCATCCCAAGAACTGCATCATAGTTGATGATGTCGTGGATGATGAAATCAGCGAAAAGCTCATGTCCACAGACCACCAACGAGCAAGAATTGCAACCACGATGCACCGAGACCACACCATTCCCCGTGACGATATTCCAACTCTTAGGAAGAGGGGACGTCGACAAGGAATGCCTCTCCACAAAGCTCCGAGAAATAATGCACATCGACGCACCAGAGTCAAAGAGGACTCGTGCAGGAAATGTGCACACCAAAATCACACCTAGTCAATCAATTAACAATCAAACCCTAGTCTAGCAAACAAGCAAGTTCAAGCAAACAACATAATCTAGCAATCAAGACCAAATAGGAAAGTAATAGCTAGAATGAGGATTACCTGCGATAACCTCATCCACAGCCTCGCTCTCCGCAGCGGTCATCAGGAAAGCCTGCCTCCTCGGCGGAGCAGCCTGCCGAAAAGCCTGCCTCTGCGGAACAAGGGCTGCTCCACGTCCAGCAGGAACAGGCGCTCGCTGCTGCAATGGCTGAGCTGCAACAGGAGCCCTCCGCAGCGGATCCGCATGCCGACAATCCTTCGCGACATGAGAAGCATCACCGCAAACCAGACACTGGCCCAGAAACTTCCGACACTGATCCTTGACGTGACCAGGCTTGCCGCAGAAATGGCAAAACTTCGGAATAGGCCCTCCTGGCCTCTTAAACTGAGCTGACTGATTAGGCCTGAATCCAGGTCTAACCACAGCTCTCGCCTGCTCCACAGGCCTCTTCCCAGCACCAACAACAGACCCTCTCCTCTGGTTCACAAGCAGCTCCTGCCTCTTGGCAGTGACCAGAACCTTCTGATAAGACTCCCGGTCAGAAGAGGTCACAAAACTCTGGAGCTCCGAAGCAAGCCCCTGCAGGAACCTCTGAGCTCTCTCCTCAGCATCCTGCACCATCTTTGGTGCAAACCGACTCAGCCTCATGAACTCCTGGTGATACATGTCCACCGACGAGTTCCCCTGCTTCAAATCGATAAAACGCTGCAGCATCTCCTCCCTGGCAGCCTTCGGAAAGAACTCACCCTCAAATCTGGCCTTGAAGGTAGCCCAGACGATCGGCTCCACCAACAACTTCTCTTCCGCATCCCACCAATTCCTGGCGTTATCCTTCAGCTGCCTCTTCGCCAAATCAACCCATCCAGCCGGGGTGATCTTGGCCATCTTCAGATTGTCCTCAATGTTCCGAATCCACTCATCGGCAGCCAGAGGACCCTCAGAACCATCGAAATATGCGGGACCCAGCTCCCGAAATTGCTTCGCTCCTGGCTCAGAGCGAGGGGCATCCGAAAGAGCCCGGGCAGCTCGAGCAGGTGGAGCATTCTGGACTTGCAAAAGCACGCCCTGCTGCACTTGCATCATCTGGAGCATCATCCGCATCATCTCACCGCTGGTGGGTTCCCGCTCAGGCTCCTCATCATGAGGGAGCGCACCACTGCCCCCACCACGGGTGAAACGCCTTCCTGCCATCTAGTGACACAGAAAACGAATCAGATTAGACTCATAGCCTATGACATCGGACGTCGAACTTAGTTTATTGGACATTCTAATATTATTATCGCTATTCCAAAAATCGTAGTTACAGAAGAGGACCTGCATGGGCCACCACTAAAACCTGTCACAACCCGCTTCCCTAAAATGGAGGCGAGACGTGAAAAGGTCCGCACGAGAGTGGAGCTGTGAAGCCCCAAACCCGATAAGCGTAAATAAAACGTAAGCAGGTCCCTGTAACCACAACGGAACAACAATAATAATAATAGGAGAGACTGAAATAAAACTTCACATCTCAAATATTGTCCAACATGAAAATAAGTTCAACATCCAGAAAAGCCACCAGGCTAAACGAAAAGAGTCTAAGGGCCCAGAACAAGGCCAACAAAAGCATCAACATAACAAGCAAAGTATAGGTGCCACGCACCGATAACAAAACAACTGTCTAACAAAAGTAAAACACAACGCAAACACTAGGACTGGTCCCCAGTGTCCACGTACTCCCCGTCAAACACAGGCTCGGGCTCGGCGTCAGCAAACACCTCGTCCTCAACGAGGTACTCGGGCTCAGGATCTAACATGTGTCACCCAAAAGAGTAAAGGGGCACATGTCAGCAAGTCTAAAAGACTTGGGCAAGGAAACTGAAAGTAAGGCAACTAGCAACCTAGCAGTTTAGTATGCATGGCATGGCAGTTATAACATGAGTGCACAATTTAAAACATGGCAAGACGATTTGTACGAGAGAACAATCATCGGGACAAGACAAGACAAGACAAGACAAGAGTAGCCACGCTACTATCAATCTCAATCAATTCACATTTTGTAGGTGTTTATGCCCTTCGCTGAATGGCAAGCATTTCAGACCGATCGGCACTAAACACAATTCACATTTCACGGTTGTTTTGTAGATGTTTGCGCACTTCGCTGAATGGCTAGCATGTCAGTCCGATCGGCCCCAAACACTACCCCACCCCAAAGAGTTTACGCCTTACAACTGCAGTTGTTGATCAAACAGACTCCCAGTTGAATGGCCGCTTAACCCTCACCCCATCCCGCACTAAACAAGCCAGGGTCCCTGAACATGAGCCCAGCAAGTGAGCCAGGGTTGCCCCGCACAAGAGCTTGTTTCTTAGTTCACAATTCAATATATCGAGCGTTGGGGTTTCCAACTACAGGGCTCGCTTCTGGAACACGAGCCAGGAACACACAAGTAGTGTAGCAAAGCTACGCAATCACGGGATCACCAAAACAATGCAATGACATGACATTTAATTTGCGTACCGTTAATGGAAAGTAAACATGACATGGTATTTGTGCAACATGCTAAACGTCGGAATTAGCTTCGTTGTCAAGCTAATTCCCCTATTTGCGCCTAGGCGAGTATCATTTCGTCGCCTAGCCTCTTTTACGCCTATAACAAGAAAATGGCCTAAAACATGGCCTAAACCCTAAGTGGCAAGTTTCACTTGCCTAGCACCGGGGATGACGACCACTTCGTCACACGGATGCTAATCTACGGGGAAATCGCTGTTATGGGGGAAACAAACACCAAACACATGAAATTAATTAGGGTTTCACCAAAATTATAAATAAGTTATAAAAACAACGGTAGATCGATTTCTTACCGAGAGGAGGCGGAAGAAACACTCCGGGGAACCCTAGGATCAGATCGGGAAAAGATTGGGGAAGTTTGGGGAAACTAGGGTTTTGGGGGATTTTGGGGATTTGATGGATTTTGGTGAGATTTTGGAGAAGATGAGTGGTAGATTGAGTGAATGGATGGATTGGATGATAGATTTAGGGCTTGGAATGAAGGATTGAAGCTAGGAGGAAGATGGGGGCTTAGAGGGGAAGAAACTAGGGCTTTGGGTCGTGTTGGAGAAGAAGAAAACGATTGGGTTGGGTATTTATAGGTTGGGCTGGCGGCTGCCCAGAAATTAGGGTTTTAACACTGGCTAGTCGGTCAAAGAACAACCACTGACCGACTAGTTTGGCAACTAGTCGGTCGGTCGACCAACGCAGACCGACTAAGTGTAAACAGTAACTCCTGAAGGAAAATAGGATTCTAGAGTTAGTCAGTCCATGAACAAGTACTGACCGACTAGTTTAGCAACTAGTCGGTCGATGAACGTTCTTAGACCGACTAAGAGTAAACAGTAACTGATACAAAAATAATATGATGAGTTAGTCGGTTCAAGAAGCATTGCTGACCGACTAGTTTGCAACCTAGTCGGTCAACCAACGTTCTTAGACCGACTAACGATAAACAGTAACTCCTGAGAAAATTTAGAAAACTCACTAGTCGGTCCAAGAAGGATTGCCGACCGACTGGATCGTCATCTAGTCGGTCGGTGGCCCTTCTTACACCGGCTAATAAGCACCAAAAGTTCCGATACGGAGCGCGAGGCCCCGTGATCGAATCCTAAGACTCCTAGGCTTGATCTAATAGTTAGATATGACCGTTATGAAGCCCGTCACGAATGACATACTTCGAAATCGACGATCCTAAGGAAGAAACAAGAAATCACGACGAAACGATCGAAAATGGAAGCTACGGAGACGAAAACCACACATGAGGAGAAAATCCACCAAAACATATATTATAATATATAAAACCCAGATACATGAAAAGCAGTCGTTACAAGAAAGAATAGAAAAAGTGTGGTTTTCATGAAGTGAATGCTAAGCGTAGATTTCCGGATTTCGTAAAACTTTAGCAATCTCACCGAGTATAAAATATTACTTAGCCTAGGTTGTCATGCACCGTCAAGTAGTCACTCTCTCACACATCATTGGATTCTCTCCCACAAGCTTATCTATAAGCGTGGTGGCATATACAAAACAATATTTACATCACTGTTTCTTATGAAGCTCCAAAAGTCAAAGAAAACAAAAATAAAAGCCAAAGAGGGAAGGAAGAGATAAAGTATATGAGATGGGATCGTTTTCGAACTTCTTTTCTCCTTTCTTCACTTATTCTCAAATCTATTTCTTTTTTTTTGGAATATTTACACAAATGATCCCAAATCAAAGAGAATGATATACAAGTATTTTTTTTCTTTGGATTTTGGGGAATTTGGAGCATGTGATTTTAATAACGGGGGAAATTCCAATAATAGAATCGCTAAGGGGAGATTCACCAATGAATTTAAAATAGAGAAATAATGTTCAAGATATGTGGAGAAAGAAATAAATGTATCTCTCAGTTCACTCTATGGGACGTGCACGACAACTTCAGCATGGTAATATAATCTACTCAGTTTAATCTCAAAAGTAAACTAATCCAGGTTTATCATTGCTCGCAATAATTCAATCAACCTGAAGTGAAACGTACAAATCATGCATATAGAAGTGATATGAGAGAAAGGAAAGCACTGCTCCAGATATAAGCATCAATGCGTGAATCTTGGTGTGTTTTCTACGATAGCATACATATGAATCATCAGACATCAGCTAATAATAGAATTTCATCCATTTTCATACACCAAAAGAGAGTGGGTTACTATTTCTAAACGCAAGGCAGGACATAGCATATGATATCAGAAATAAAAACACTATGACATGACAAATATAGCATGCATATAGAGAAAAGCTAACACCACTTCATCATCATCACAGAAAAGTCATCTCTAGCAAAAGATGAAAGGAATAAAGATAAACGAAAATAAAAACTATTTACAATGCGGCACACAAGGAAAATAAGAAAAACGTGATGCATGGTAAAAAATGAAAAAGCGATGAAAAATGGGTGCGAAAGTGGAAAAACGTAAGAAAAACTAAAAATAAAAGGTGACAAAAGCAAAAAGCGTGAGAACTCACTCCCCCAAGCTAAAGTGCACAGTGTCCTCAATGTGCGAAGTGTGGCACACCGAGAGACGTGTAATGGGAGGGGGGTGGGTATGCATGCAGGATAAAAAGAAACAAAAATAACAAAATCAAAAATATGATGCGAATGTGATGCATGCAAGGATAAGAGTGATCCAGATATGTGTGTGTCACCAAAAATACTCTCCCTTACTCCCGAAAAAGGATACAGAATGATATGATCAAAATGTGGACAAAAATAGTGATGGGAGGAGGGGGTCAAAAATATCATCAGGACCAAGCAGAGAATGGGCAGCGTAACGACAAAAAATCGGTGGCATCAAGGGTGTGCCTAAGCTGGTGGTGCTGCGCCATCTCCGTCCTGACGCGGAGGTAGGGGTGGTGGTGGTGGACGTGGAACAGTCTGCTGGGTGGGTGGTGGTCGTGGCAGTCGTTCGAGGATCTGTGTCAGGCAAAAGTGAATGCCAGGAAGTAGCTCGAGGCGGTGCTGCATGGCGGTGACTGTGGAAGACAAAGCCCTAAAATCGCCCCTGAGTCCACCCAACGCCCCCTCAAGAGCACGAACGCTCTGAACTAAGGCGTCAGGGGGTGGTGGAGCGGTGGGACGGACAGGTCTAGGCTGAGCTGGTCGGGGCTGTCTAATACGGGCAGTGTAGGTGATTGGGACAGCAGGCATGGGTGGTAAGGGTGCTGTGCTCACTAGTGGATGCCCAGCCTCGGTGCGAGGCTGGGACGCAGGCTGGTGTGAGGTGGAAGCAGCAGCAGTGGGAGTGGAAGACAAAATCGGTGATGAGGCGGCAAGAGAGGTCAGTGACACAGACGTGGGGACAGACGTCACAACGCTCTCAGATAGAATAGCTACGGTGGAGACAGAAGGGTCAACCGCTGGGGAGGAAGTGTGGGGTCCAAAAGGTGATACCCCAGCGGACAACAAGCCAGACAGGGACCGTACGACGTCAGGAAAGGAAGGCTCGTCGCTCTCAACTATTGTAGGTGGACGCTCGGGTAGCAGAGAGGTGAGTGGCTCAATCGACAGGGGCACAGCAGTGGTGGTGGTAGTGGTAGACGTGGTGGGCATAGGCTCAGCAAGTGTACTCCCAACACTGGCAGAAGTGGGGACAGAAGTGTCGGGAGCGGCAGGAAGTGCAGGCTCAGGCTGAGGGAACACAGGGTCAACTGGCGGTGCAGGGTGTGCAGGTGGTGCAGGCTCAGCTCACTTGGCCTCTAGTACGTAGGCGGCGGGAATCAGGAGATCCATCACCGAAAGCCAGTCGTCGTGTGCTGGTCCTATGTGTGTCCGAGCGGGGCTCGAAAGGATCATGTAGTCAGCACCGAAAGGACCGTGCAACCAAACCCAGTGCCACTGGCCGTGCGGACGAAGCATCTTCATCCGGGCCATGACGTCTATCGATAGTACAGTGGGGCCCGGGGCTCGTCGTAGGTTAGCCGGAAGGTCCTCGCCGGTCATCAGAGCTAGCAGGGTGATCAGGCCGTCGCAACATATCGGAGAGCGAGCGCCCATCGATACGATGATGCGGTCCAAAAACCAGCTGGCGACGTCAATCTCCACGGCGGGGACCATCGTGACACCATCCCTATCAAGAACTCTGAGGCGAGTCATCGCGTAGAGCATATAGAGCTCTGGCGTCGACATCGTCCCAGGCTCGTACCTCGCCAGAAAGGTGGTCGACATAAGGTGATGTGCTATGTGGAGGCAGGGGTGGACTATGGCCGAGGCCTTGGCCCTACTAGGGTCAAAGTCCTGAGGTAAACCTGTGATCCTGGCCCAGAAGGCGTGTGAATCGAAGGATGGGGGAGGGATGTGTGTGGGGGCGTAGGCTCGGTCGGGTGTGGGGACAGCGGGCCACTGAAAGAATTCCCTAAGCATATCGAGAGTGATCTGACACTCTCAATCCATAAGTCGGAAGGAGCATCCCTCAGCAGTCTGGGCGATCGAGCTGAGCACCTCGAGTGTCGGACGGACGTAGGTGTCCGTCGACACGGAAAGAAAATCTCGCCAACCCACGTTGTCGTAAAACGTGAGCATCCCCTCAAGTACATCCAGGCAGTCTAGGTTAGCAAGGTGTGCAAACCTGGAGGGCACTATCGAGCGCTGGGTGATACGCTCAAAAGCGACGCGATGTGCGTCGTCTCGGAACGTAATACCCAGCGGCCCGACGATAGGAGCCGGTGGTGGCTGTGGGTGGATGGGCTCGGTTGGGAGTGGCTGTGGGTGGACTGGGTCGGTAGGCCATGGCTGTGTGGGGTGAGGTGGTGTAGGTGGGGGAGAGTCCTCCACCTCGTGGGAGGGACCGGGCTCATCCGGCCGCTTCCGCTTGGCGGAAGCTCTCCGAGTGCGTGGCCGTGTTTGGGGCGGCATGTGTGCCCCGAGTGATCACCCAACAAGTAAAACGTGCGGTGTGCTAAAATAAATGGAACGATGGTACCTGAACACGCTGTGAGAGCAAACCAGCAGATGCGTGCGAAGACGCCTACTCCACAAGGCCAAAAGCGCGCCCTGGAAGCTCCCCTAAGCTCCCCAAGATTGCCTACACATCAAACAACGATATCAGCATGTAAAATTCAAAATACATGGGGGGTTAGGGGTATAATAGATAGATAATGAAATTAATTTGGGGTTGGGGCTCGATAGGTGCACGGATCATCAAAAAATAGGAGAAAATGGAGAAAACGGGCGAAATTGGGGTTACCGGAGGTCGGCCGACGGCGAGGGAGTCACCGGCGGTGAGGATGGTCGGCGGTTGGCGGTCGACGCTCGGCCACCGGTGTTTGGGCAGCGTTCGGGCGAATGGGAGGTCACAGCGGGTGAGGGAGCAGCGGTTGCAAGCGGTTCAGGCGATTTTTGGGGGATTTTGACGTTTCGAATTCCGCGCCGAACCGCTGCGCCTTATATAAGTGAAGTTACGACTCGGCCGAGTGACTAAGTCACTCGGCCAAGTGATCGTAACGAAAATGTTTATAAAATTTCTCCCTCCGCTTACGACTCAGCCGAGTGGATTTGCCACCCTCGGCCGAGTGGAAGAAGTCCATTCGGCCGAGTGGCACAAGCTACTCGGTAATTTTCGCCCTATGAGCGTATCAGTTTCACTCGGCCGAGTGAAGATATATACTCAGCCGATTGGGAATTTATACTGAAATTGAAAAAAGAACAGAGAGTTGGGTGCAGCAGACTTCCCTCGTTGGTGCGCCACTCGGGCGGACGATGTTGGTTGCTCGGCCGAGTGGCTAAGGTACTCGGCCGAGTGAGGCCCTGTTTTCTGCTGTGATGCTCCGTTTTGGCTCTAGTCTCTGTTTTTCTTTCTCCAGTTGATTTCTTTCTTCTCCTAAGCCTCGAGCGTGTTCCTGGAGCGCTCTTCTTCGCCTTAGTCGTCCTCCATATGATAGATATCCCGTTCTCCTCTCCTGCCAAAGAAAATAGGACCTGTTGTCAAAAATTTTCGGGCGAACGACTCAAAAACACTAATAAAGTGTAAAACAAAAAATAAAAACCAAAAATAGAAAAACGTGATAACCGTCGGGTTGCCTCCCGACAGGCGCTCGTTTTAGATCTTGAGCTCGACCCCTATTGATTTTCAATTAACGCTTGATGTTGGGTGCATACGAGATGCACCCGTCGAACTTGCTTGGAAGATCACTCGGATTTGGATCATGGTGGGGTGTGGTCTTCCTCAGCGCCCCTTCGTCATGGGCAATGTTGGGGGGTGGCTCCCCCAAGCTAGAGCTTGCTCCGATCTTCCTCTTCGCTGGTGACACCGATCGTCGTATCGGTGGAGCTTTCTTTGGAGTCCTCAACTTCGAGAGCTTGCAGAGCTCCCGTATTCTCGTGACATCAGCATCGCCATCATCAATTGCCATGGAGATATCGGGGGAGTGCTCCATCTTCTCTTCTTCGGCCAAGTCTAGGCCTTCTTCGAAGCTATCTTCGTGGGGTGCGTCGATGGAATGGGGGATCGCCTCTTCAATGACCTCATCAAGGAGGTCCATGTAATCTAGCTCTTCGTGATACGGCATGTGCTTCATTGCCTTCGGTATATGAAGCTCCACTTCGATGTTGTCGACATTCAAGGTAAGGGTCCCCTCCCGCACATCGACGATGACACCAGCGGTGGCAAGGAATGGGCGTCTGAGTATGAGTGATGTATCGCCCTCCTCCTTGATGTCCATTATCACGAAATCGCATGGCAAACATATGCCCCCCGGAACTTGGAGTGGGATGTCCTCTGCTATCCCAACCGGTCTTGTAATCCTCCCGTCCGTTAGTTGAATCTGCATATCGGTAGGCTTCAAATCCGTGCCAGTATTCAACCTCCGGAACATGGAGAGGGGCATGAGGCTAACACTAGCCCCCAAGTCTACTAATGCCTTTTGTAGGGGGACGCCGCCTAGAGTGCAAGGAATCCGGAAACTCCCTGGATCTTTAAGCTTGGCTGTAACGACCACTTTTCGTTGTACTTTGTTCGTGCACGTGCATTTGGCCGTGCACGTGTTTATTTTAGACTTTATTTGTTTGTGAACACTTTTGTGTGATATGCCGTTGTGAACGTCTCTGAGAGTATTAAATAGTGGCACTATCTTGGAACGACATTTCACGAGTCGTTTTCCCACAATTTAACCTTACTCGATGAGACGTGACGATTTTCACTTTTGACGGGAGACGTTTCTATTTTTAGTTTCGTCGTTCGACGTCAAAATTGAGATCCGTCTTCTTAGTTAGCTCACTTTCGTCAACACGATCACCCCGATATTTATTTTATAATTTTTGGAGTTTATTTGACCACTTTTATATTTTTAACAAGGTTTATAATATTTTTAATAATTAATTTTTAAATTATTTTCGGCCAAATAAAATTTATTTGAGTTTTAAACGTATTAAAGAATTTTTGAGCCAATTTCCAGCTCATTTGGACCAAGTCAAATCCTTGTGTGAGTTGGAGAAGTTGAGATTCAAATTTTAAATATTTTTGAACTTCTAATCATATTAGATTTAGCCCTAGACCAAGTCAACCCATCTACACTATATAAACAACCCCTAGGAAGACCTATTTTCGCAAGAAATTAACCCTAGCCTCTTCTAAAACCCAAATTTGACGTTGCGACGATTCGTCGCAACGTTGCGACGAACAGCTGCCGCACCGACCGAGAAAACCAAGCCAAAACCCCCGCTCCGACCGCTAGCCATCCCCGCACCAAGCCCCGCTCGCATCGCAGCACAGCCGCCCGCTCCGTTCCCCGCTTCGACCGAGAGAAGCCCTCGGTCTGACCGAGAGCTTCCCCCGCTCACGCTCCGCTCCGCACCACAGCTGTCGCCCGCTCTGTCGCCCCGCATCGCCCCGTGCCTGACCGAGGCGCCCGCTCGCATCGCCGCTCGCCGCTTCGTTGCAACTTTGCAAACGTTGCAACGCCTCGTCCAAGCGCCCGACCGGCCCGCTCTTCCGCACCGACCGAAGGAATCCCCAGCACCCGATGCTGTGACCGACTGCAGCGCTGTGCAGCGCCGTTCTCCCGCGTCTGACCGAGCCAAGTCCCCGCATTGGCTGTGTACGACCGAGAGCCATTCATCGCAACCCCGCACCCGTCGCATCGCTTGCCACCGTGGGCCCCCCAAGTTCTCCAGAGGTATTGTGGGTCCCTCAAAGGTCCCTAGGACTACTGTGGGCCCCACCTAGGTGCGTTCTCTTCGACGATTTGCCGTGTACGATGTTGCGACACGTCGTAGCCCGTCGTCACACGTGCTAGCTTTGGAATCTGGAATCGTCGCCCCGGTTGATTGCTCTGAAACTTCCAGCGAGGAATCTAATTGGAATCTGGACTTGGAGCGCGATATTATTATTCCAACCCCCGGCGTCGCTACCCGACGCCGGTGTAGCTTTCGCGTCGTGTTGAGGTAACGCTTTGCACCCCTAGGACCCCCAACCCAATTGCATGCTAAACAAGACTAAAAATCAGTATTTTAAAGTATTTTAAATGTTTTAGAATTCACTAATCAAGATTAATAAAACGGATGTAGGCCGGTGGACTTGTGCACGTAGGAATCGTGACTTTGGACTCGTTGGACGGTGTTTCTCTGACGTGATAGTTGCAGGCAAGTGAAACTTGCCAACTCTTTCTTAGGGCCATGTTTTAGGCCACTTCATTGTTTTTAGCGTAAAAGAGACTAGTCAGTGAAATGATAGCTGGCTAGACGCCTACTTGATCTAGTTTGACAACGAAACTAGATCCGTCACCTAAATTGATCTAGCTTGACAACGAGCTAGATCCAACTCTTTAAACTTGTTGATCATGCATACTAAACTGTCATGTTTACCTTCCTTACCTGTACACTTTACTACTTGCCATGTCATGTCATCCATGCATTGAATGTCGCATTCGTAGCACACGCTACAATACGTGTACTTGTACTCCCTTGTCTGGCTAGGTGCACCCCTAGGCCAACAAGATAAAACACTTCTTGGCTCGTGTTCCAGAAGCGAGCATTCACGTTTGGGGGTAAGGCCCTGGCTCGATACACGTGAAGGGGTAGGGATAAACGATCACTTGAGCTTAGTAGTTGGCCCGCGCAGCCACTCTAGCCAAAAGGCGGAATCTCTGTGCACGAGGTGCTTACTTTCCTTGTCTTGTACTTGTCTTGTGAATGATTCATGTAATACTTGTCATCCATGCCATGTTTAAATGCCATGCTCGTACTTTACTTTACTTTACTTTACCTGCTGCACTCATACTTTACCTGCCATGTCATCGCATCATGCTAGAACTGCTAGGTTGCTTTACTTGTACCTACTTTCAGTTTCCTTGCACAAGTCTCTTGTAGACTTGCTGACATGTTCCCCTTGTTCTTTTGGGTGTCACATGTTAGACCCTGAGCCAGAGACAGTTGTTGAGGACGAGGTGTTTGCTGACGCTGAGCCCGAGCTTACATTCGTCGAGGAGTTCGAGGACACCGGAGACCAGTCTTAGTGACTGTTGAGTTGCTTTTGCTTTAGGTTGCTGCTAGTTGTCGGTGCTTGCACCATGCTTTGTTTTCGTACCTTGTACTTTTGTTGGCCATGCTGGGGCCTCTTTTAGACTCTTTTATTTTTGGCCTGGTGGCTTTTTCTCCGATGTTGAGATTTATTATTATGGATATTCTGATATGTTTCTTTCGTCTCTTTTCGTTATTATTATCTTTGTTTTGTTTCGCGTTGCAAGGACCTGCAGTTTAAATTTGATTGACGCTTATCGGACTTGCAGCTTTGTAGCGTCAAGTCTGAGCGGACCTTCTCACGCCTCGCCTCCATGTTTTTGGGAAGCAGGGCGTGACATTGGCGGGCTCCTTTTCCCTCTTTGTGAACCAAGTCCCTTCCTCCGCGAGCATTATCTTCTCCTTCCTCTTCCTTCCCGTGATCAAGTCTTTTAAGAACTTGGCATAAGATGGGATTTCCACTAAAGCGTCGAGGAAGGGGATATTGAGGCTCACTCCTCTCAAATACTCGAGAAACTTGGCTAGCCGTTTCTCCATCTTGGCTCTAGCTATCCGTTGAGGGAAGGGCACCGGTGGCATAAATCGGCGCTCATCAATAAGCTCCTCCGTTCTAGATTTCACTTCTCCTTGCAACTCCTTTTCTTTCTCAACTTCAATTGCCGGCTCACTTTCTTGTAGAATCTCCACCACGGGCTCCTTGACTTGAGTCATGGGGGGAGTGGTATCCTTCCCTCCTCTTGTAGTAACCACAACGACCGCATTAATATGGCCGGTGTTGCCCCGTGGATTCGGCTCGGGTTGAGCCGGCAATTGTTGATTGTTTTTATTGAGCAACGCAAGTTGCTCCCCGGTTTGAGCTACGACGGTGGCGAGAGAATCTTGTCCCGCCTTCAATGTGGCATTGATCTTTCGTTGTTCCGCCATAAACTCATCCACCTTTGCTTCAAAATCTGAGCGTTGTTGAGCTTGCGGTGGGTTGGGATTTCTCCACCCTTGATTGTACCCGGGCGGCATATAAGGTCCCACTTGTTGCCTCGGTGGGAAGTTTTGTTGCGGTGGCCCCCTCGGTGGATAATTTGGTTGTGGTTGTGGAGCTCGAGCTTGAGGAGGCTGGTGTTGTGGGGGGTTCAATGCTCCATCATTATTAGCATATGAGAAACCCGGATGGTTCCTAGCGGCCGGATTGTCCCAATATCCAGAATTCCTCGCGACGTATTGGATTTGCTCCAAAGCTCCTTCTCCTTGCTCTCCTCCCACATACATGGCTTGGGATTGGTCTTGCCAATCGCTCATATGATTTGTCGGCGTGGATGTGGAAGTGGCTCCTTGAGGCTCCGTAATGAATTTCTCTAATCTCTCCACAACCTTGTGGAGAGAATCAAACTTGCTAGAAAGATCAGCCACGGCCTTGGCCTTATAGATACTTGTGGGCTTCAAGGAGGATGAGGAATGTCCTCGCTCGTCCCCCCATTGTTGGTTGTTCGAGGCCATCTCCTCAAGCAAGGCCGTAGCTTCATCGGGAGTCTTCGACAAAATGGCTCCATTTTCCGTGGCATCAATAATCTGTTTCGTCCCCTGTTGGAGTCCATTGTAAAAGCTATGGACAAGCTCCCAATCCTCAATGCTATGATGAGGGCACTGATGTTGCAAGTCCTTGAAGCGCTCCCATGCTTCGTAGAGAGTCTCTTGAGGTCCTTGCTTGAAGGACATGAGAGCACTTCTAATCTTCACCTTCTTGGAGGGCGGGTAAAATTTGTCGACGAAGGCACTCACCAACTCATCCCAAGTGGTGAAGATTCCTTCAGCTTGCGTCCTCAACCAATATAATGCCTTGTCCTTTAGTGTGAAAGGGAAGAGGCGCAGTCTGATAGCATCCACAGAGACGCCCGGCATTTGGAAGGTGGCGCACTTTGATAGGAAGAGCTGGATGTGGTAATGAGGGTTTTCATGGGAGTTCCCATGAAAAGGATCTTGTTGCATAAGGACCACCAATCCGGTCTTCAACTCAAAATTCTTGTCGGTCGCCAACTCCGACATGGCTATGGACGAGGTTGTGGAAGAAATCTTAGGCCGAAGCCTATCTCTTATGGAAATAATCCTCGCCATTCGCGCCGCTAATTCTTCGGGGGTCTCAGGATGGGTCATAAAATTTCCTTCTGTATCGGGTCTCCTTTTCGCTCGGATCCTCCTCAATGTACGCTCGATCTTCGGATCGTATAGTATCTCTTCGGGGTTCGCCGAGGATCTCGTGTACATGCAAGGGAAAACAGAGTTTCAAAGAAATAGTTAGCACAACGGAAGGGTAAAAGAAAAATAGAAATAATAGAACAAAAAAATAGCTAGGTTATAGGAATCAAACACTATTGCCTCCCCGGCAACGGCGCCAAAAACTTGATCGCGCCCCGGATACACGTCCCGGAGCGGCGACGATCGTAGTCTTACCGCAAGCACACGGTGTAGCGGCGAGTGGGTATCGAACACAGGGACGCCTAATAACAGTGTCTTCTTCGAATCACCTGGCTATAGGGAAAGTCGGGAGAATGTTCGCAATGTGCAGTCGTTCAAATGTATAAAGGAATTAACAAATTAATAAAGACGCTTAGGGGATAGGGAATCCCCGCTACTTGCCGTATCTCATCATTGTGACTCGTAAGTTTCACAATTGCTAGACTTGAAATTTGGATGAACTAGTTACAACTAAATGTGGAACCAAGCTCACGCTCTCGCGCTATTGCCGATCTATAGCCAACCTAGGGTAGGGTCCAATCTCTTGCAAACCCTAACCTAGGCAAACTAGCGTGAAGAACAACAGCATTGTTCAATCGTATCTCAAGCCCACTCTCGTGCAAACTTGAGCTACGACCAAGGTTGGGATAGTTCCTACCCATCCAATCTCTTGCAAACGGGTATTGGTATAGAATTGCAATCGAAAAACCCTAGTTTCGGTCCAATCTCTTGCAAACCGATTCCGGAGGAATTCAATTGCAACCCAATTCGAATATCTAGGGCTTCCTATCGAATTGGGATCCAATCTCTTGCAAATCCCAATCGATATGAATCCATAGCTATTCGTATTATAGCAATCCCAAACTAACCCTAATCAATCCTAGCAATAGTTTCACCAATTCATCACAATTTCGAAATTGGGCTCGTAGGGTTCATCCATACGCCCTAAGACGATGAACTACTCACAATTCATAATAGAATGCAATAGAAATTCACAAATAAAATCAATGGAATTCATAGCAATATTCAAAATATCAACAAAAATGGAGTTTTTGAGGGAGAAAGAGACAAACCAATGAAGAACAAGATAGCATCCAACAAAATCTCACTTTTCTCTCCTCCCTTAAAGCTAAATCTAATCCCTACAAGTTAATCTAAAAAGCTGCAAAAAGTTCTAAAAAAGCTCCCCAAAACTAGGTTAAAAACTGGGGTTAAATACCCCTCCAAAATCGCCCAAAAACCCCTGACGAAAATGCCCCTGCGCAGCCTCAAATCCACAGTTTCTGCTACAGGCAGCCGGCTCACTCGGCCGAGTGACGAACCATGTACAAAAACAGAGAGTTGGGGGTCTCGGGGGTCGTCTCCTCGGAGGTCACTCGGGCGGACGGCCTTCAGTCACTCGAGCGGACGGCGATTGTCACTCGGGCGGACGGCGATTGTCACTCGGGCAGACGGCGATTCTGAAATCAACTGTACAGAAATAGTAAGTCTGTGATTTTTGCTTCCGCCGTCTTGATGCCACTCGGGCGAGTGGGTGTCCGTGGTTCGCCGAGTGACTTGGCGATGCTCGACCGAGTGCACGCCTGTTGCGTGTCCGATCTGGCCGGCCGAGCGGGCTTCCTATGGTCAGCCGAGTGACTCCTTCACTCGGCCGAGTGAAATGCTCAAAGTGCCCAAACTTCATATTTTCGCCTCCTCGTCGCTCCTACGACGTTCTTTCTCCTTACACTCCTCTCCAATAGCAAAATAACCCTCAAGAGAGTCGTCGGTGACACTCCGGAGTGGGTGCATCTCAGAATCACTTCAAATCGCTCTAAATCTCCTGAAATACGACAAAAACAACAAATCGTGAAAAGCATCGCAATATTGTCGAATAAACGTGAAAAACACGATTTGAGCGATCAAAATGGCATGCAAACATGCAGAAAAAAGGTGTAAAATATGGAGTGATCAACTCCCCCATTGACATACATATGGATCAACAAATGCATGGAAGTCAATGTTTTCCCCAAGATTCCCATTTTCATGAAATAAATTTGAAAAACATTTTCAAAATCATGAAACACACACACAAACAATGGGTATGCTAAAAATAAACATTTTAGCACAATACCCATGCAATATGCATATGTGTTAGGAACCTAAACATTAGGGAACCAAACCCAAGAGGAGTTTGATTTCCTAATGTAATCACATGAGGTGATCACATCCCTAACTAGAGAGTTGATGTAACTATCCCTCTCTTGCACACTCACCTTAGTGGGAATCCATAAACTCAAGGATTTCCTATGCAAGGGTTTTGCCTTTGCAAGAGGGATGGATGTGGCATGCTTAGGTGTAGAAACTAATTTCTTGACATGCAAAGAATGAGGATTTTGCTTCTTAGCAAAAAATGAAGAGTCTTCATTCTTCCTCATCACCTTGTGATATACATGCTTCTTGTTGATGTTATTGGTGTACAAGAAAGCATGGTGATTCTTCTTAGGTGCTTTAGCAATATTTCTTGTATTTGCACCGTAAGAGGAATTAGAGGTGGGTTTGTGTACCACATTTTGAATATACCCCAAACCTCCTCTATGATTTACCGGATGTTGTTTTTCCAACAAATCGTGGAGGGAATCCCTTGAATACACAAAGCTTTTGAGCTTACGGGATTCCTCTTCACATTTCAACGTAAGTTGTTGAATGCGAGTTTTTAAGCTAAGGTTTTGAGCAACAAGATTATCATTGGTTAAGCTCAATTCCTTAACTTGAGAGAGAAGTGTGTCTTTCTCACTAGTGTCACAATCATGCATTTCATCATGAATTACACTAGCAATTTCTAGTTCATGCAACCTACTCTTAGCAATCTTATATTTTGCTTTTAATTTGTTGTAAGAGTTGATGCACTTACTAGCATTTTCAGAAACCATACCGAAACGATGTTCAAGCTCCTCGTATGAGATCTTCTCCTCAATCTCATCATCGACTTCTTCCTTGCTAGAGCTTGATGAAGACATCTCCCCGATAGCCATGAGGCACGATTCCTCATATGAGTTGTAAGAGTTGAGCCATGCTTACAACTCATCTTCATTTAAGCCAAAGGGGATTGGTGCAGGAACAATAGTTGCTACAAAGCACGCATGAGCATCGTCCTTTGCGTCCTCTTCTTCGTTACTAGATGTATCCTCACTCGAATTATCAAAAGTCCCGACAATTCCTTTCTTGTGATTTTTGGACTTGGACTTCCCTTTCCAATGCTTCTTCCCTTTACCCTTATAAGTTTCTTTGTTGGGTTTAGAAGGGCATTCGGTGGATAAGTGACCTTTTCCACTGCAAGTATAACAAGTAGGAACCTTGTTAGAATTGGAGGCAAACTTTGACAAAGACTTACCTTGCTTTCATTTGAGGAATGCCTTGAATTGCTTGCCAAGATCCTCAATTTCTTCTCCACTCGCTTCTTCTATCTCATCTTCTTCACTAGGAGCTTCTCGATGGAATTTCTTCCTCCACTTGATTGGCTTCTCCTTGGCATGGAATGCAATCCCCTTTTGCTTCTCGGGCTTTGATGGTTGAATCTCCTTCTTGTGTTGAAGCTTCACTTCGTACGCCATGAGATTACCAATGCACTCCTCAACAGTGTATTTGGACGTGTCATATGACTCCAAAATTCCGTTGGCCTTTGGCTCCCAACGAGGTGTAAGAGAGTCAAGGATCTTCTCGATACGATCCTCTTGAGAAATCGTCTTCCCAAGTCCCTCCAAAGCGTTCACGATATCAGTGAACCTTGTGAACATCTCTGAAATGCTTTCTCCTTCCTGCATCTTAAACATTTCATATTTAGATCTAAACACGGTTTGTTTAGACTTCTTTACCTTTGTAGTCCCAAAGTATGCCAAATTTCGTTGGCCGTTTTACACATGGAGATGCGGTTGAACTCATTAGCTGAGAGGGCGCAATGGAATGCATTCATAGCCCTCGCATTGAACTTGATCGAGTCCTTCTCCGCCTTTGTCCTTGAAGCCGCCAGTGTAGTGGGCTTCTCAAATGGCACCTCCGTGATGTCCCATAGGTCTTGACCCTCCATGTAGATCATCATTCTGATCTTCCAACTTGGGTAATTGGTTCCGTTGAAGAGCGGGGGTCGAACGGTTGAATGAACTTCTTCATGAGACGCGGATGAAGCGTTGAATGCCATGGTTGCAGTATGCTATAACCTCGCTCTGATACCAATTGTAATGATCGCCTTACCCTTGCAATACTAACAACACACACTAGAGGGGCAGATTCTGTCTTCCTAGGAGAACTTTGCAAAATCTGGTGAATAGTGTGATGGCAATAAATTGTCCAATTAAAATTAAACTTGCAAATGCGGAATAATAAATACAAGAGGAAATAATTGACACAATCAATCCAAACGCAAATACAAGATTTTACCCTGGTTTCCCAAACTTGGTTACGTCCAGCCACACCAATATTCACTATATTCCCACAAAGAGAAGTGAATACAAATCTCACAAGGAGATACCCCACCAAGAGGATTTTGCCCTACACAAGGACCCAACCAACCCTACACGAGGGTCAAGACTCCCACCAAGAGAATCACTAACTCCCACTCAGAGAATTAGGGTTAGCCCTACACTAGGACACTAAACTCCCACAAAGAGAGTTACTCCCACAAAGAGAGTTATTCCCACTAAGAGAATATCCTAATCCCAGAAAGAGATAAACTTCCACAAAGAGAGAAAGACTAATTCCCACAAAGAGAATTAGTGATACAAGAAACGCCAAGTAAACTAAATACTCTTACCTATGCCTTGAGATGCTTACTCATGAATGAATGCAAGGCATGGAAGAGGATCTCCAAGTGTTGAGATTGGCTTGAAAGCACTTGGATGATTTCCCTTGAGTTGGACTTCCATGCATGAAGAGGAATGAGAGCTCAAAGAAGGGAAAGGAGAGAATTTTAGAGTGGCTTATTATACTCTTATGATTTGCAATTGCATCAAGAAGTTCTAATGAACTCAGCATACCCGTATATATAGAAGCCACAAAACAACCCTTAAACCCCAAGAAAACTGCCCAAAGCACAATGATGCAACGGCTAGAAACTGGGCGAAAACACA
The DNA here is from genome assembly GCA_030789695.1 of Scilla litardierei. Classification (NCBI taxonomy): domain Eukaryota; kingdom Viridiplantae; phylum Streptophyta; class Magnoliopsida; order Asparagales; family Asparagaceae; genus Scilla; species Scilla litardierei. The sequence continues at coordinate 151,183,240 of CM061141.1, forward strand.
GTCGACTGATAATCAAAAGACAGTCAACTGATCAACAGCTAGAAAATATCCAACGGCTATAATCTGAGCCAGGACAGTCGACTGATGAGGTCGATACAGTCGACTGTGAACAGAACAGTCGCCAGTAAAACCTTCAGCAGGCGACTGCTGCAGGGGATGGAATAAAACAGAGAGCTGTACTCTTTCTCCAGATAAGCTTACAGGCGACTGATGTCAATAATACAGTCGACTGTAAAATAGTCAGGCGGCTGTATAACCTTCATCAGTCGTCTGCTGCAGGAGATGTTGAAAAACAGAAAGAGGCAAAGATTGCACTTACGCTACTCAGATGACTGTTGACCAAATTACAGGTGACTGTAAATATACAGTCGACTGTAAACTGTGCAGCAGTCGACTGTTGCATAATGCTCAAGTAGAGTCAACAGAAATGTTGACTTGAGCAGTGCATATCAGTCGACTGTAGAAGGATCGACAGGCGACTAGAAATCACCCAGTTGACTGTAAATCCTTCATCAGACGACTGATGGAAAGCCAGAGACTCTAAGTGAGTCTTTGTTCAAGATGAACCTATTAGGTTGGATTCTATGATAATCATAAGGCTCGCTAAGATGGTTAAATGCATGTGCATGTATGAGTAGACCATCTATCAAGGCATTACAATAACCTAGACTCAAATGAGAGAGAAAGCAATAAAGAAAATATTACATGGATTACTTTTCTTTCCTTAGAGTCTAAGTCTTCCATCTTGAAGCCTTGATGCTCTCCATCATCTCCAAGCTTTGGCACCCCTTGAGTCCAAGCTTTGGCCCTTCTCCACTTGATGTCCATCCTTGCACCAAGTGTTTAGTCTCCAAGAAAGATATTCTAGGAATGAAACTGTGAGACTAAAACATGAGAGTCATTAACAACAACATAATGGTGTGATCATCATCAAAATAAGATTGGTATGAAACACCAATACTCAACAGTTGACACACATGAGCAGCCAGCATCACCATTCCAGAGAGAGCCTACATTGATAGTTGATGAGGAGGCAAAAGAGCACCATGTAGAGCCAGAGCATGTTTTTGAGGAGGCCTTACACATGGAGCCAGGGCTTATCGACGAGGAGGTCGTGCATCGAGACGAGGACACAGCCATTCATGCGGATCCCAAGCACTATCCTCCTCCATTAGAGCTTCCGCAGCCACCTCATCCTTCCACTTACGCCGAGGACTATCCCACAGAGCTTACGGCTCCCATCCAGGGAGATATTTCTACCCATTCCATTTCTGAATCATGTATTCCATTTGATATTTATTTTGATTCAGATATTCTTGACACGTCGTACCTTTTGCAGCACACGTACGATTATGTATCAGAGGTATGCTTGGACGTGTCATATCTAAACGAACCTGTCGAGGAAGTCCACACATGTGATCCAGATTTACCTGAGCAGCTGAGAGAGGACACCACGGAGATAGCTATCATAGCATAAGATGATATTGAATTATTTCCAGGGAAGTATCGTCCACCACTATGCATTTCATATATTTCTATAGATGATCCTCTTTGGAATACTTTTATTATGAGGGTGAAATTTTTGCAGCGAACTGATGCATCCTGTTCTTTGCAGGGTACAGGTGGAGTCCTTGTGGGGATGCGGGAGGATGCATTGCTAGAGTTCGCAGGTATTCGTGGACACACGCACCTGGCGGAGCCACGGAAGGAGCAGTTGGAGCAGTTGCCTGTACCGACAAAGATAGTGAATCCGCCTTTTGCTATAGGTGATATCAATCCAGTAGTGTAGCAATAGCGTAAAATTTTATGCTTTCAATAAATGCGAATCCTCTCGACAGCGAGAGATCTGCCTCTTTGTGTGTTTTCCCTGATCACGACTCTGCACGGCCTGGCCTCTCATGTCGTCACGACCACTGCTCCTGGCACACACTTTGCCGTGCATCGTGCCACTTCAGCTCCTGCACCTTGATTTCCTTTTTTCTGATTTTCCCCCTAGCCAATTTTTCTGATTCACTTTGATCATATCTTTTTCCAGGCTTTATTGAGATCAGCTTGGCAGAAATCAATATTTTGTGATTGTCATCGTGTCACTTGCTTGCGGTGTGTTTGTTTTCTTTGTTTGTGTGTATGTCTTTTGTATAGTTCGTTCCAGTATTTATTTTCTTTATTTCTCTGTCTCTTTTTGTGTGCTTTTTATGTTTCTCCAGTTTATTTGTCGGTGCGTACTTCCCTCCCATCTTTCGTTGCCCTCTCGCATTTACTCCTATTGCATTGAGGGCAATGCAACGTTCAGCTTGGGGGAGTCGCACTATGTGCATCAGTCGTGTCTTTTTCACTGTTTTTGAGTCGTTTTCGTCGTGTTTTTCTTTTTCTTCCCATCCTTTTATTCTCACTTTCCTAGAGATGACCCCATATGATGAAACTGCCACTAAACCACACACACACTTAGCTTAGCTACGATAACCATTCTCACTAACCCTAGAAAGCCGAGTTCTATTGCATTTTATGCTCCATGGGTTCGCTTTGCCTTTTGTGTGAGTTGTGCGTCGTGATTAGCTAGTTGGTGTGCTTCTACGTTGTGATTTTGTTTTATATGCATGTGTTTGGATGACCCCTAGACTATCATGCTTCAATTTCAAATATGCGGTATATTGCCTCCACTGTCTGCTTCTTTATGCATGAATCATCTATATATTTACGCTTCAAATCGCATGTGTCAGGACTCTACCAATATGACTAGGATAACACATGTTGCTTACGCTCTGATTTGCGAAAAATTTCCTTTTGCCCAAGTGTTTAGAATTCGAATTATTTTTTGTTTTACTTGGTTCAAATCCCCTCGTCGTGTATTGTTCTTCCACTTGAGAGAGTACACAATTTTGTCACTTACCTACGCATCGTTCTCCTGCTTTTGGAGAATGCGCATTATCCCACTACCAATAAAAAGAGAGAAGAAAAGAAAGGAGAAAAGAAAGAACATGTATAGCCAAAATCCAAAAAAAATACACAAATATCCAAAACCTAAAAAAATTCCTGTTGTGAATATTACGCCTATCCGCTGTGAATAAAGGGAAGGCGAGAATTTGCACCAAGTGCTCTCCTCCACACCTACTCAACCCCTTCCGTTTTCGAACACACTTTACATAGGAGCTTTCTCGCGATCATCTAGGCAATCGTGCGGTGATTTCCTAGTTTCTAGCAGTAGAGTCCCTGATATATGATATGTTTCTATTCTTACTCTATTCTCATACATGCTTGAACTATTATTCACCGCTAACTCGAATTGATTCGATATTTGGGTCATTCCATGGGTATGCGTATATGGAGCTTGATTACAAAATTTAGATAGTTACACCGTCTGCTAACTCACGACCTCACTCACTTGCGCTTCACCGCGTGGACCCATGACCCTAGTAGGGACTCGTATTCCTGGGATTAGTGCTATGCTTCTCGTGTGCTTGCTTAGTGTGTCGTGTTAGTTTTCGTTGGCTCTGACGGGTAATCAAGGATTCCCTTTTCTTTTTCCGTTTCTTTCTTTCTGTTTTCCCCTCCGAGCTCATATTCTCACTCGTCTTCCTCGAGGACGAGGAAGGGTTTAGCTTGGGGGATTTTGACGTGTGTTTATATTTTATATATTCACGCGCGTCTTCTCCATAATTTCCCGTCGTTTTTCGTTGTTTCGAATCTGTTCCCTTGGGTTTTTTAGTTCCTTTTCACTTTCGTTGTGTTTGTGTGCTTTTGCAGGATATTGCTGGCGCAGGGGACATACAAGTCCAACATCATGAGTCCCCAGAGCAATGGGAGGTGTCGCACGAGACCCTGAGAGCCAATCGTCAAGATAAATCATGTATCAGCTCTCAACTGATCAGGTGGACAGACCCACCTGATCGGTTCATGCGGCCGTATCAGTCCCAAGGAAGAGACAACTCTACCCGATCGGTTCAGTGATCGGGTGGATGTGATGCAGTTCTTTGTTTTTGAGAGCCAAAGATCACCCGATCGGTTGACTTGTCAACCGATCGGGTCACCTGTAGCTGCTGCCTCCCAAGCTCGAGAATTCAAAGACTCACCCGATCGGTTCAGCGATTGGGTGAGGTTTATCAGAGCCGAAGACCAAGTTTCCCGATCGTCTCACCCGATCGGTTGAAGTTTCAACCGATCGGGTGGACGTCTATTTTTGTCTTTTAGTGGGAATATTCCCTGGCATCTTGCCAAACTGTATAAATAGATGCTAGGTTTCCCAGAAAACGTAATCCATATTTTCTTAAGCTGTTTTTAGGGATTTTGGCTGCTCTGAATTTATTTTCATTTGTAAGTTTCTTGATCGTTTCAATACTTTAATATTGCGTTTATATTACCATTTTCTACAGTAATATATTGTTTGATTCTCATTTTGATGGCTATAATCTATTTTATTGCATCGCATGCCATGATTAGTGAGTAGTTCTTAAATCTGGGACATTGGTGGAAGCCCCTTCGTGGGTTCTCTCTAGAACGACCATAGGATTAGGGATTCGATAGGATATAGGGATTTAGATGGTTACGCGGGGGCGTTTTATTTTCACTGGCAGGAGAAAGACCGCCTTTGACCGTCGGGCCAAGGGGAAATAAAATGGGTGTTTGATTCCCTAGCCACGGCTCACCCCCCTAGCGTAGACATTGATTCCTCGCGCGTGGGAACGGCTTGGATGAAATTTCGGGAGCAATCTTTGCGAGCTTAGTGCTCCCGGAGTCGGGCGGTGTTGGACATGGGAATGCCCACCGTCCGAACCCGGGTAGACCTAGCGTATCATCCTGGGCATCGACCGGAATGTCGAACCCATGGGACGCTAGGTACCACTATTAGAGGCAACGTCTCACCGCTAAACCCTAGAATTCGATCACATTCATATCCGTCGGTCGTAATAGTGAGAACTCATGATAGGGCGAAAGCCAAGGTCCTAGGTTGCCTTTTTTATCTCTTATACCTTTTCCATTAGTTTACCATCGTGACATCCAACAAGAGATTAAGCTAGCTCACCCACCGGGTGATCAGGATCCCGATTGTTCACAAGCACAACACACGCCTCCCTGTGTTCGACCCCCAAGCCACACTTCGACACCGTGTGCTTGTGGTTTACAAATTCTAATCCTAGTATCCCCGTCCCGATTTGAGTGCCAAACGGATGGGTGGTCAGCAGGTCATTGGTCATAAAAGCCAGAGTGAGGCACCTGGCCTTCTCTGCATCCCTCTGGTACTGCTTATAAGCCTCCTTCTCCTCATTGGTGGCATCCATGCTAGGCTTCTTTGGAGCGTCCTCGGTCAGTACGTAGCTAATCACGTTCAGCGAGAGGACCAACTTAATGTTCATCAGCCAATCTTTGTAGTTGGTTTCATCTAGCACGTTCTTCTCAATAATGAACTTGAGTCCCGAGTCCGTACTGCATTTTAATATAGATCGAATTAGCATGTGTTATTTGTATAGTTTAAGCGGTTTTTATTAAAACTATATTCTCCCACTGATTTTAAGAATTAAAGCCACAATAATAAATAATTTATTATAATAAAATATTTGTGGGAGAGGGATCCGACTACCCTGAGTCTATCAACCTTGAGTGTATCTCAATAAGTAGTTAGACTCTATAGTCGGTACATGAACTCTTCATGAATCATATCACATATGACTCCATATCTATTTTACCCCTAGCCATTTATGATCATCAGTGTCGCTGATCCAAATCATAATGTCTAGCCTAGTCCGACCCTTGTTTTTGTGTCAAGCTTAACTTACGCCCGCGCTCGGTGTATTCACGACACGACGGTTTGGGTCAAATCTAGACTACATCATATGTATTTAAGAAGTTGGTTTCTACAAGGTTGCCATGTCACAGTTTGAGTGTAGCTCAACAACTGGAACACGGGTCTTATAGTTGCCAGCCCCTAAAACAAGGAGGGCTATGTTTTATCTTGAAAAGGATTATTAATATATTAGACTTAGGTATAGTTCAGGGTGTCATATAATCATGATTTGTGTCATTGTGGTCCAATGAACACGGCCAGTGAATTGACTAAGACATGATCACTTACCCCCAATCTAGCTAGGGTGACCCAACAAACTTAGCCAAGCACATTGACCAGTATCATGATCCATTGAATAACACTTATCATTTATATATGCGTGCCGTAAACTAAAAGGCTTTTGTTAACACTATTTAATCCTATCAACTAGTAGAATCCTTAAAATTCAAAATTTATTAAGATTCGTTAATAACTTTTATTAAGTCCTTATCAACTATAAGGTGCATATGTTCAACGTGCTACCCTAATCATCGTTAGAATTTTAATAAATCAATTTCAAAACTTTTAAAGTGTAGTCTTTAATAAAAATTATTATTGAAACGATTAAAATAATAATCGTCGTTAAAGAGGACTACCTTAATCAGGAATTAGGTTTAAAGGATGTAGAGATTCATTAAAACATAGCATGTCACAATAATTAAAAATTCATCTTATAAATTTTTAAAGAATTAATGGCTAACCTAAAAGGGTTCATAAATAATCAAATTATACATCATACCATTAAACAAAACCAACGCTAATCATTATCGCATAAAATTAGGGTTCAACTATTTAACAGTTAAATAGAACATCATGTTAAAACATTTATCAAATAAATAATTAGCATGCTATCTTTAAATTTTAACATTTAAATAAAAAGATATGATTTTAAAACTAAAACATTTTATCTAATAAAATATTGGTTTCATAAAAATTATCAAATAATTTTTTATTACCACATTTGCATTTAAAATCATTACGAAACATTAGAACGCCTGCTAAGAGGACTTTATCATATAAAATGATCATTACGAGCATCTAATTATAAGAGTCTTATTTTAACTTCTTCGCAAAAAATTAAAATATCTCTTTAAAAAAATTCGATGCTTTTAAAACAATTTTAAAAAAAAATTTACAAGAAGGGGTCCATTCTAACGATATTGCATAAAGTCAGAATCTTTATATGCATTTAGTAAGAATTCATAATTTTAAAAATATCGTAGTCTAAGATCATCATGCATACCTAGATGCTCTGATACCACTGAAGGGTTTTGGCAGACCCTTAGGGCTCAGATCTGTGCACGTCCTGAGTCGGACGAACTACAAAAGCATAATAAGCACAGCGAAAAAAACAAACGCTAATCATTTTAGTGAAGCCCTAAGGAAAGCCAGAACCTTAGCCAAGATCTATGCCGACTTAAAGTGGATCTGACCACCCCAAGAGGGATCTATACTACTGCGGCATAATTAAAACTAGGCTAGAAAGCTACTAAATGACATACCCGGAATCTTGCCTTGGAGCAGGCAAAATGTACTGCACCACCTTCTTTCGCTCTTCTAAGCTGAGCTGCCTTGCCCCTTCGATCCGATCCACCCGATGCGAGCCGACACCCGCCCCGAGTCAACCACTTGCCGAAGAAGATTTTACTTGAGAAGATCCACGTCAGAGACTTCTGTATCAGATCTAAACCTCCCCGCCGTCTTGCTAGGACTCGATTGGAGGATAGGACGAGAGAGCAGGAATAATTAAGTCGCCGATCGAGCATGCTCAAAAATTATGAGCTTCTCGAATCGGAGACTTGGTGCAAAATTTTCCAAAGGGTGTGCACCCCTATTTATATAGGGAGTCATTCCCCATGCTCGTTGCACGAGCAATGTAGGACTAATTTAGTGAAAGAGGGATTTAATTAAGTTAGTAAGCCTTTCTCAAAGTCCTAACTTCAACCAATTAAATCTCCCTCGCCATTGAGGTTTAGAGACGATACAACCTATTATTTTGAAGAGCTTCAAATGGTGAACACATAGGAACAAACGGCGAGGAGTTCCTACTTCGTTTGACCCCTCAAACAATTGCTCAAAGTTGAGCAAAAAGTCGTGGCTCGTAGCCGTCATCAAGGGTTTCAAAAAAACCCTAAAACAGCCAATGGGGGCCCCTAACCCACGGTCACACCCGCTAGGCCCAGCGGGTGCGCCTGCCTCCATTACGGGCGGGCGCCCGTAACTAGGCACAGCAGGCGCCCGGCCTGCTTAGCGGGCCACACCCGCTGGGCCAGGCAAGTGCGCCGCCTGCTCAGCGGGCAGGTTCCCCGCTGGTCCATAGCGGGTGCCAGGCCCGCTAAGCGGGCGGGCCCCGCTTTACCTTACGGGTTTGGCCTCCTCAAAGAGGGTCTGACCCACTTTAGCCCTTTTCTGCTGTTTTCGTGTTTCTGGGTTCGTTTGAGCTCCGATTCCAACGCAGTTTCTTCCTGTCGATTCCTTGGGAAGTCCTCTTCAATCTCAAATGCTAAACTCATTTAGCTTTATTCTCACAACTCATTTGTGAGCTTAATTATTCCATTGCATCAAATGCATTCCTCTTAACGTTCTTCCTATTACTAAGATGTAAATACTACTCGGTGTGAGACCCTACAGCCTGACACTACTACAGGTTGGGACTCGAAGTCCCTAGACGACAATAACCACGAGTAGCAAGTGTCGTCCCTGTTTCAGAATCATACTTACGTGATTGACCCAATGACTAAAGTGTCGTCGGGATCACTCTGACTGTGTCAGCGATGAATATCGCAGTTTTAGTCCCTTCGTCGTGACTGTGTCACTGTATGGCCTAGGGTATGGTTAACCGTCAACCCTACTAGTCAGCATTAGTCAGTATGCAGCGGTCTTTGTTATATACATGGTGTACTTCCTATAACACACCTCGGCCGTGGATTATCACAAAGACCGTACTGAGCCTGTGACACTAACTTCTCTTTAATGGAAGAGACGAATCCCATCTTAGTCATCTACTTACCTCGTATGCTACAGGTGTCACCCAACCTAAGACCTTACAGCAGGCCTAGCCTCAAAGCTATGTCATAGGTCTAAGTGATACTATTCGCGAACAGGTTTGTACAAATGACTTCAGGTCTTAAGGACCAGCTTGCCTATCATCACTCTAGAGTTATTATTGACAGTTTAGTTAAATATTAACCAATCAATAACTCTAAGTTGGTCGTTCAGTGAACTCATTCTCCAATGAGCACTTATGCCTTGTCTCTGACTTCGCCAGGCAGAATGACTATGAGATCATCATTACCTTTAAGGATAGACAACGACACAACGGTTTATCCGATGTGCCGATATCCTATTCTCGACACATCTATGACCATGAACCGTTTAAGACTTAAATTCTTTATCGGTCATTTACTGCCCATAATCTAGATCTACATCTAGATACATAATGACCTCACTTTAAGTCTAAGGAAATTATCTAAGTATATAATTCATATAATTTATACTAGGACAATTTGTACCGTACCAACATTAGAACAAGATGTTTAACTCAAGATAAATGCCTCAAGGGCATGCATCTTCCTACAGTACTACCCCCAACTCTCTGTATTTAGGCCCAAAAATATTTCTTCTGCAAGAACGACACGGTCGTTTGAACTAAAACCAAACGAATGCATCGACCCAACTTTTTGGGCTCAAATCTCTTCCACACGACACAATCGACATGCCGATCGATGCGACCGCGTCGAATTGACCGTGTTGTGTTCAAAACCCATGCTTTTGGCCCTCTTAAACGACACGGATGTTTCATTTGCGATGCGATCATTTACGCGACCGCGTCGCTGCTCTTTAAATAGCCCCCAAACCCCACTCGACCGTTTCACACTTATTTCTCAGAACCATTTCGAATTCTTCTTATCAAATTCTACTACTCCAATCTCTTCCAATCACGCAAATCTCTTCTCCTGTCTCCAAAATCATCCTACAACCCTCCTCAACCATCAATCTCCCCTCTCACCTCCATCTCAAGTCGAAACAATCGAAGCCCTAACCCTAGAAGCGGTCGTTTGGGAAGTTTTGTGGATATTCAATCGACTCGACCACTCATCGAAGCTTGGGGTCGATTGCTGCTGCTTGAGGAGAGAATTAGGACTTCTACTAGGGCTTGGTGCATACCAATTTCAGTGAGGAGCTTCATACTTTGGTAAATTCGTTCATTTACTTGTTAATTTTCGAATTGCTCTCTAAATTTCCACCAATTTGCATGAGTCTGCACTCCACACTCTTCATTACACCCATTTCACTCACAATCACACTTACACCGTGCCTCCTAGAGAGCGTAAGAAGAGCACCACTACTGGGCCTTCTCGGGGTATAGGCAAGCGTCGGCAAACCCTCACTCTCACTGAGGCCCAAGCCATTGCTGCGAGGGGTGATGCACTTGTCCCTCCCCTTCACAATGACATGTTAGGGATCGTATTCGTTGATGAATGTCAACGAGATACCTTCGCATCCCTCTCATCACAAACCATTGTGCCCACCAAATTTCTAAGCGTCACCGCTCTATCTTCACTTGGTTTGCGTAATGGTGTTGGCACACTCCTCCACAACATTGGATGGGATGAGTTCCTAGAGTGCGAAGCCAGAACCTATAGGAGGCTCACCCTAGAATTCCTATCTTCCTTTAAGAGGCAGCCATCGAGGTTCACGTTCAGGCTATTGAATAAGGACTACGGCATGTCCACTAATTCACTGAACCGCCTTTTTAAATGGCCCTTGGCTAGGGACCCTAACTCCTAATCACACAACTCCCATATCCTGATGAATACGATCTGAACATCTTTTGGCTGAAGATTACTGCCCTTTCTCCTTTCCCCATTACACGGGCTAAGGCTTCTAGCATTATCCATCCTTTCCTTCACATCATGCATCGCATCATTACGAACTCTATCTTCTGTAGATACGAGACTAGCCAGGTCTCTCAGGATGAGTTGTTTATTTTTTTGGTGATCAACCCAGCCACGTGTCGTCCATGAGCACGGCACTGCTACCCCATGATATATCCTCCATGTCGGGTCGTGGTTAAACTAGAGATTTCTCCACACCCTCGCCAGCCCACAGTCTTGTATTTGTTGTGGAGGTTTTACCACTATCATTGCATAGCTTCCTCCCACTTCATACAAGATCCCTGACGACATGCATCCGTCTTAGGCCCCACTTCTTTATATCTCTCGGTGCTCACCAACATGCACATGATCAAGGCTTTTGAGGCCGAGAGATATTTTTGGCTTCATGGCATCAACCACACCCCATACACTAGACTCCTGAACCCTATTCGTTTTGGTGCCGGGACTACCATGCAATCTCTATTTGCACCTGATCCTGATCTTGCCCAGGGTTCTCAGGCCCCACCTACTCAGCCTTACCCTGACCCTGCACAGTCCCAGACACAGCCTCATCCTATCCAGGATCCTGCCATCACTCCTGCTTCCACATCTACAGGCATCGTCAGACCCACACTTCGTCAGTTCTATAGGAGATCTCAACATCATACCAAGAGTAGTAGCAGCACTCATCCTCCTCCACTTTCTCATCTCGAGCGTATCACTCGAGTGGAGGAGGAGCTTAGGGATTTCGGAGCTTCCATGATTACCACCCTGAATGGATTTAGGGACACTATATCTGACTTCAGGTCATCAATATATAGCCTCACATCCATTGTCACAACCATACGTCTCAGTTTAACGACGTCTACTGATGGCATCATACCCATGGTCATTATCCTCTTGCTGAGCCCATTCTCCTGCCCCTTCCACCCCATTCATCTCAGCATGTTGACACATCCATCCCAACGACCGACACTTCTACCACCCCACCCCATGTTCCTACACCACCACCATCTCCACATGATACACCTTCACCTCACCCAGAGACTGTGATTCAATCTATTCCCTCACCTCATCCAGACATTGTGGTTCCATCCATTTCCTCACCCCCACCTTATGGATGTCACTTCCATTCCCTCTTCTAGAGCACCATCATCTCCCACTCCATCCACACGTATTCTGTCACCTCCTCGTGCTGATACAGCTCCATACACATCACTCCCACTCGAGGATGTCATAGTCATCTCATCATCTCCGGACGATTCACTCACACCCATACCCACCACACCCCATCCATTCCATCTCTACCTCCCATAGACACCATAGCTGCACCATCATCTGAGCCATCACTCCCACCCACATCTCCCACCCAACCACCACCTGACGGTGGTAATGCTTGATTTGATGAATTTTGCACTCGTGTTGATCACATAGCCCTCACTTTCACTCACTGATATTTATAGGGCATGACTCACTTCAGCTTGGGGGAGATGCACCTGGATCTCCTCTCCACGTCAAATTTATGTCCTCACGATCTCTTTTCCATGATGTTTATCACGTTGAGGACAACACTCAGGTCAGCTTGGGGGAGGAGCGTTTCACGTTTATTTCTGTTTTTATTTCCTTCTATCTTTATTTTCATCTTTTCCTTCCCCATTTTCCTTTTTATTTTTTTTTCATTTTTCATTTGTTTTTCATTTGCATCACGTTTAATTCCCTATATGCATTCAAAACCAAAAAAATGAAAAAAATGAAAAAACTCCAAAAATATCTACATTTGCATCATGCATCATACATCATCATGCATACATATGTATATATTTGCATTCGCTTCGAGAATTTTTCGAAAACATGTTTTTATATGTGTGGAATCTCAAGTCAAATTTTGTTTTCTAAACTTTTACGCTCGAATTCCACGATGTCGATTCGAGTATATAAATAGGACGTGTCCATAGCTTTAAATCTCTTGTAATATCCTAGCTTTGGTCATCCTTATAATCCCTAAGATAGAAGTACTTGAAACCGACCTAGGTTGAACCTTAGGGACCCACTTTATGCAAGGACCGTGGAGTTGATAGTTTAGTATAATGGTTTATATTCCCTAGAAACTTGGATAACAACATATCACCCAGAACTGAGGATTGATCTTGCTTAATATACTCATGCTTTCTCTAAAAAAAGAAAGAAAAGAAAAATATATGCATTTGTGTATAGAAAAAATATATATGTGCACCGTTCTCCCAGCAACACTGAGTAACTGGATCTCCACGACTTAGGAATCGTCGTGGCCTCGCGTCAAAAGGTATAGCTTGAGGGAGTGCAAATGAATAAGGATTCTACATGGTTTAAGTTAGTAGGTCCGAGGGGTCCTTTTTGGCCTGGTGCCCTAAAGTCGTCTGATCTGGGAGTCACCGACCCAACACTCCTTAGACAAACCATATGTAAATCCCAAAAAAAAGAAACGAAAAAAATGTGTATATAGAAAAATATATCGAAAGCATGAATAAACTTAGCACTATCAAGAATCAAGGAAGATTAATGTGTTGTGAGCGCCACTTTCTCGATCGACCAATATCCCATTATCCCAAACTTATCCCTTCTTCAACCATTGCATAACTTAGATTCATATCCATTCGATCTAAGGACGGATTAGAGGAAATATCTTAGAATTTGAGTATGGTCATATTCTAGTATATTACTTGACGATTTGGGTTAGAGATGATGTCCTAGGATTATATTCTTATCGACGGAAAGAAATCGAAACGTTTAAGTTCCATGAATTCGAAATTTTAATTCGCCCACGTATATAAACTCGATTTTAAGGAATTCTCGAAGTTTCATGTCATTTGTGTGCTTGATTGCATGCCTCCAATCTATGCTCTATTGTGTCTTCCTTGAGTACAAGAAAGAGTTTAGCATGGAGAATTTTGATTAGTGGGTTTGGTGTGGGTTTGGTGTATAAAGTTTTTCCCCCCTTTTTATGCATGTTTTACGTTATTTCTTTCACAGTTTCTTCCTGTTTTGTTTTCTTTTTACTTTTATGGTCCATTTTGTGCTTTTCAGGAAATATGTATCATATCTAAGCATGAAACAGGCCCAAAAGAATGCAAAGACTAAATATGGGAGCTCAACGTGTGCAAAGGGGGAAGAAAATGAAGAAAAGATACACAAATGGCCGCATCATATTCGACGCGGCTGTGTCGTTTGGATGTCCAGCAACTCAAACTCACAATTCTACGCAGACGCGTGAAGACAACGAAACGGCTGTGTCGCTGCTGAAGAGAAGAGAAGAAATCACATTCGACGTGATCGAGTGACTTCAACAAAACATCCGCATGATCCTAAGCGAGCTAAAGACAAAGGTCGCTTCGCGCGACCATTTCAAAGACCAAACGGCTTCTGATGCTGCAATTGACACGGTCTCTTGCAAAACAATGTGGTCACGTCGCTGCTACTACCGAGGGCCCTGTTACGCATTGTAAACGATGTGATCGCGTTGTTTTCGACGTCCTAGGTTAATTATGGGCACTATCAGAGTTAGTTAGAGGAGCTTATTGGACTTTTGGGATTGTATATAAGCATTTCTTCTTTCTCTGCGAAACTAGATCTTCTTTTCCCCTTTTTTTCCAGAGCTTTTGCAGAGCTTCAGGTGTTTTCTTTTACTTTTATTCTGTTGACTTTTATTAATTCTTTTTGTAGCTCTTGTTTTGGATTGTTATTTTGCAATAGAAATAGATTTCATTTCTTATTGATATTGTTGATTGTTGCTACGTGAATTCCATATTGTATCCATGACCATGTCTATTAAATCTCTGATGTTGATTGAATTCCTAACAATGGGTAGTAAGTAGTTTTTCATCTAGGGCAATGGGTTGAACCCCATTGAAATTGGGTCATGGGTTGGATTAAATAGTTAGCTAATTGTTGGCTAATTGAGGATTTGGGGTATATTAGGATCACAATGTCGTTGTATATCAGTCTCCTCCCTAGTGGATAATTAGATTGGCCATCGACGAGAGTCGGGACTAATCTAGGGTTTTCGATCCCTACGATGACTCATACTATCGGTGTGACCGATGAGAGTCGGGCGTCGAATAGAGACATCCTAATATAGATCCAAATCCCCTGCACGAGAGTGGCATGGAGGAAGATTGGGGATGTTCATCGAACGTAATGCGTCTAACGTATATCGATGTACCGACGAGAGTCGACATCGGTATAGGTTAGGTAGTCCTATCATAGCACCGCGAGAGCGGGGGGTATGGATAACATTAGGGACTATCCTATCATGAACCACGAGAGTGGGGGATATGAGAACGCCCTTAGGTTAGATGACCTCTCCCGAGTCCCAATGAATCCAATAATTGGTTAACTCTTAATCCAACCTTAACCCTAGTTCAATGGCGGGGATATTCTAAGCCCTTGAGCTTTTATCCTCTGATTTTACCCCTATTTCTCATCTCAACCACTGTTCGATCGCGTAGCTTTCTAACCTAGAAGGAAATTAATACTCAACGAATGCCTCCCTGAGTTCGACTCGTATAGCACTACACGACATCGTGCGCTTGTGGTTACAAATATTAAAGCGTTCACGAAACACAGGAACAGTAGTGCAAGTCTTTGTGGAAACGGAGTTGGAGGTGTATATGGTTCAAACTCTTTTTCTCTGACCTCCTCCTCTTTTTAAAGCTTTTCTCCTCATCCTGCAGCTTTGTGGTACATGCTCATCCTTTTTCTCCTCCACTATTTGTTCATGCTTATGCGGTTCTGGCTTTTCTATTTCTCATCTGCTACGCAAAGTAGTTACCACCGTGCATGGTTTCACATTGTCGCCTGAAAAAGAAGAGGGATTTATGTTAGGATTTGCAACATATTGAGCCGGTAACGTAACATTTTCTAAAGATGCAACAATTTTAAAAAAGTTCTTGTTAAGTTGTTGAAACTGCTGTTGAAATTGCTGCTGAAGATGTTGTTGAAGTTGTTGTTGCTGTTGATTTTGCATTTGCATCATTTGCTGAAGTACGGCGGTGATGTTAGTGCTCTGCTCCTTCTTCGTTTGATTGCTTGCATGATTCGGATGGTAGTAAGGAGTGGTCGTGTGTTGCACCGGCAGCTGTGGTTCCCATCTCAAATTTGGGTGATTTTTCCAAGAAGAGTTAAAAGTATTCGAATTGATTCCTTGATTTGACACCTAATTCACTTCAGTTTGAGGGTTCCTTATAGTCTCTTTCATCACAGGGCTTGTGAGGCAAACAGACGAGTCATGAATTGGCTTCTCACGTATGGCATAGAATGGTTCAGCTTCTACTGCCTTCACCGATCTCAAAACTAGGCCTTGTAGCCTCTGCATCAGCAATGCATCCACTTGTGCTCTTATTACATCGTCTGGCTTTAATGGGTGCATGCCTCCTCTAGATGGTGGCATGCCCTATTTTGAACTAAACGTGTATTCTACTGAATACACGTGGTATTTCTACTTACGATACATGTGTAGGCATGAAATAAACGTAGATATCGATGTATGTAGCGTAGTACAAAGGGGATTAGGCCGTAATACGTGGCTAAGAGATGAGTAAGCGAGAATGAGTGCAGGAGAAGTGCGAATGATGTCGTGGGTGTAAAACAACAGGAATGTGTTGGACGTGTATGTGTGGTGCATGTATGCATGTGTAGGCATGCATGGATGTGCGTGGATGTGTGTAGGGAGAGCCATGCTGGTGTGAAAGGGGTTAGGGGTCCATGGCAACCCCCGTAAATTTTTAGAAATGTTAGGGGCAAAACGGTCATTTGGACTAAAGCTGCTGTGCGTACATACTAAAGTTGTGTGTGCATAAAGTAATGGCAAACTTGTAAATACCTAAAAGTTGAGGGGCATTTTTGGGAGGGTATTTTGGTCATTTAACATGTTTCATGCTTATCCTAATAGGCTTCTAGGTTGAGATATTTTAGGTGAACTTTCTCCTCTCTTCTTTACTTTTCTTTTCTTTTCTCCTTTCATTTTTCTTTTCTCCCTCTCCCACCCTACTTGGCCGGCCACCCCTCTCCTCTTTTCCCCCTCCTTTAACAAATGAAAACCCTAATTTCTAATCCCAATTAGAAGGGATCCAAGCTTGCTTCAAGGGAGAAGGAAGTAGAGAAGAAAGAAAGAGAAGGAAAGAAGAGAAATCAAGTTTTTGAAGTAGGGATCTTCTTGGATTTGGAATTCCTTTAAATGGGTTCTTGCTATCATGTTTTTATAGCATGTTTTGACCCAATATGTGATGAGGATAGTTAAAGTTTACATGCTATGGCTCAATTTCACAATTTCCCTTTGAAATTCTTAGCAAAGTCATCTCCTTTGAAATTCTGAAAGCTTGATGTCTGTTGTTGCTTTGATTCTGGTTACTGTAGCTCGAATTTGGTTTCGAAAAAAAATATATCCTTGTAGATCTTGAAGTTCTACCCCAAAATCATATAAATTTTGATATATGTTCAATTCAGAAATTAGGAGCAAAAATTCCATCTTTACAACACGTCTGTATGATTTGTGTACATTACTTAATAAAATCCTGCTAACCTTTCAAAAAAACATGTATGTAAGATCTGTAGTCTTGACACTGTTCAGTAGAATTGACCTAAGTACCTGCAAACACAATGGAATTTTATGTTCTTGGTCTTGTTGGAAGGTTAATAAGTTTTTCTAAAATTTCATCACAGTGCTTATATTTCGAATTTCTGGCTTCAACATGCCCAAAATTGGCTTTCGATACATACACTGAAATCTGGCTGAAAAACAGATTTGACACACTTCACCAAATAATTCACCATAAATCATCTACTTAATATTTTTGCCTGAAATTTTATCTGTAAATCCAAAACTACCATAACTACAACTTTCATTTATGAAGTTTTGTTAAATTCGGATTATAATTGGGTGATATCATCCATCTTGTAGGACTGCATGTACATTTCCTGTAAGCTGAAACGGTTAAATGGTGTGATAAATTGTGTATTCTTGCTAATCCACTCTCTATGATACATGATTATTGTTTTTACAAGGAAGGTAGACTAATGATATGTTTTTCCAATGGATTTGCTAATGTTCTTATGGACATACATGTCACGTTCACCACGTGTTTGCGGAAATGCCACAATGAAATGAAAGTTGGAAAATATGAGAAATGGGCTTGTAAACACTTGTGTTATGAAATATGTTGTGAAATAGTAATTATGGGGTCATGTAAAGCATGGTTTCATATGTTATGAGTGATGAATTGAAATGGCTATGTGCAGGGCATGACACTTGGGTGCAGGACCCATATGATATGTGATTTGATTACGATGGAGGGCATATCACTTCGGTGCATGACCCATGTTGATATAAGTGTGGAATGTGAAACCATGCAACGTGTCCCCTTCAGTACTATATATAATGTTAAATGAGGTTTTAGAATGTCTCAATCCTCTCTAAGGAGGGTAAGTTAGCAAAACCCGGGTTTTAGGTGGGATTTGAGTAAATTGTGGATATGAGGCCTGGACTGAGAAGTTGGGGGAAATGATTATGTGATATGTGATATTTATACACACTCGCCTTTATCGAGAGTGGAGGGGACATACGGAGGTTGTGTTATTATGTGGAGAGCCTCACTCCTGCTAGGGACGGGGGAGCTGAGAGGCTCGGCGTACAGTGCCCGTGTCCACTGCGTCGTGTGCTATATTCACCCCAAATTTGGGGTGAAGTCCAGGACCTTGTATCATACAGTTTACCCAAGTTCCAATTAATTCAATTAATTAATTCAATTATAAAATGAGAACTTTGCATGTACTTCTTCCGCTGGCAGCACTTCCCTTTCCCTCACTTGCTTCACTGGTGGCACTGTGTTATACTTCTGACACTTGTGTTTCCCTTTTTAGATCGTGGTTGTATGACTACTTGTATTGTTACTCGTGCTAACCCTTTTCTTGCAGTAACTCGACATTGGACTGCAGGTTATGATTCCCTTGTTTAACTATTTACTTTTCATTTTATTACTTAGCTACATGCCTTATTTCTCTTGCCTGGCCTTGTGGTTTAATAACCTTAAAATGATGTTCCAAATCCAAGTTGGTTCCTACTGGGGCATGCATTGACGTGCTCCTCCCTATTTTTCAGGTAGCAGGGACAGCATGGTTGGTGGTGACTTGGAGTTGGGTATCAGGGGTAGCATTTGATGTGAGCTGTAGCTTGTAGCGTGACACGGTTGCCTTAGGAGGTGGAGAGTGATGGTGTATATGTAGTGGTGTACTTGGACTATGTATATTAATGGAAGTTGTTATATATATGATATGTTGTTGTTGATTTATGTTATTTATGAGGTTGTTGTGTTACTACGGTGGAGCTTCACTTGTACTATCACAGCATGTGCGCAGTGGCCTGCTTGTTCTGTTTCTCCTTTCTCTTTCTTTTCCTCTCTCATCACCCTCACTCTTCAGGAGACTCGGGAAAAAAATATTAGAAGCTTCGGGTATTCTGAAGATCGGGGCGTGACAATTTTTGGTGGCCCATGCAGGTCACCGCACTGCGATGTGCATAAGGATAGTACATGTAATGCTTCAGTAGGTGATTGGGATACATTAGCCCTAAGGTGGGTAGTGACCTTAGAGCCTTAAGTGATCCACCCTTAAACCCCTAACTTAGGAAGTCAGAGGATGCACTTCCTACATGGTAGTATACTATAGATGTATGTTAGTTGGTATCAGTGTATACAGATATAATAATGAGAATACGTGTATATAAATGCAGTTGTTTTACTTGGATATTTGAATTATAAGCATCTCATGCATACTTGTATTCAGTATATATACATATTTGTATTTGAATAGCATGAAAGTTGCATGTATGGATAGGCATAGGTGTATATAATGTTGGATCCTGTGGATGGCAAACAACAATAGAAGGGGGTTGAATAGTGTTGTATAAAATAAACTTTTTCGTTCTTAACAGATTAGCACACTTCAAGGCCTTCTAATGTTGCCTAAGAAACCAAGTAGAGTGATCTATGCTTGGTTCTTAATCAACTTAATCAATCTTCAAAATCAAATCAGAGATAAAAATCTTCTGGTTGTCGACTCCCTATGAACAGTAGTCGACTCCCAGAGGGAAATTAAGCACAGCACAGTTAATGAAATACTTAATGAAGATATATAAGATTGCACAGAAGTGTAAGAGAAAAGCAGATACAAAAATTGATCTTTGCAATATATTATAAATGAGTTACAAGCGTAATATTCAACAAACAAATAAACAATCACAGAGAGTGCAAACGCAAACACAAGGATTTTTATCCTGCTTCCCCACAACCCTGGGTACGTACAGTCCCCGACCAATCCGGTACGAGATTTCCACTATCTGCCTTGGCAAATACAAGCACCTAACTTCACTCGTTAGGATTTTCCCCCACACCTAGCCTTAACAAGGATTTCCGATTGCAACACTGCAATATCTCAACACCTAGACTAGACTATGGTTTCTGACACCCTTGCAACAAAGGGCAAACACAAAATAAAATCGATATCCAACTCACCACAATGTTTGGTAGAGTATGGTTTACACCCGAATTCTATAGCCAATAGTAATAGACAACTATGTGTATTTGTGGCTTTATAGAATAAGATTCTAGATCACACAAAGATACGAATGAAGTCTTTGTGATCTAAATTAATGTTTTTCAAAATCCTTTTAAATAAAATCAGAGAATAAATAATATGGATCTTGAAAACAAATAGCCAAATAAAAATCGATCTTCAGAAAATAATATCTCAAAGAAATACAAGATCAAGAATGTAAAAGCAGATTTGGCTAAGAGAAAATGAGAGCTGAAAATTTGTGAACGTTTAAAACGTTTTGCATAAGAGAATTTTTATTTTCAAGTATTTTGTTTTCTCTCAAAGAAATAGTCCTCTATTTATAGGTAAAAATTGAGAATTCAAAATTCAAATTCGTTTGACTTTTGCCCCGAAAATCATGGGATCAATAAATTAGAGATATGTCAAAAGTCAGGTCAAACGTCGAATTTTGACAGCTGGTAGTCGACTCCCTAAGATTGGTAGTCGACTCCCAGTGTGTTTCAGGAGAAAATAATTCTCAACTGGTAGTCGACTCCCACTCCTTGGTAGTCGACTCCCAGAGGATTTTCTTCTGAGACACGGCTAGTAAAACATGTAGTTAGCTCCAGGGTGTAATGGAGTTTCACTACCAAAATGCAAAGAGACTAGCAAAAGCTCTCAATAACTTTAAAAATGATTTTAAAAGTATTTAAAATGTTTAACTTCGAAATCATTTGTGTGTATATGTTGTTTATACGTTTTGGCTTTAACATAACCCTAAGAAGGACACACTCACACACTGTAGACTAGGACATGTCTTCAGAAGCTTGATGAACTGATGATGATGTAGATGTGAGCTTCTCTTGAGCTTCTGTTCCATTTAAGCTTTGAGCTTCATCATCGAGCTAGAAATGTTCGTCCTTGTCTTAAGTGAGCATAGATTGTGCTTCTTTAGAGTATGTATTACGCTTTCCATTTATCACATAATCTGCATACTTAATAGTAGTGTAGTTAGTACACTAAGCTTCATTTGGTGTGCTCATCATCAAAAGTACTTGGGGTGGAATTCAATTTCCATCACTCTCCCCCTTTTTGATGATGACACCCAAATGAAAAATGAAGTAAGTTGACATAATAATATGACAAAAAATAAAACTTACTCCCCCTACTTTGATGCGGTTCTCCCCCTGCATCGAAGCCGTTAGCAAAACAATACATTCATACAATATATTCATTTTTGCATTTCAAATCTTTCTCTCCCCTTGTCATCAACAAAAAAATGACATGAGACAATTAATCCTTACTTAATTCTTTTTCTCCAACAATACCCAACTCTCTACGAAGTTTAGAAAATGTATCCTTTTGTAGAGGTTTTGTCAGAATATCTGCAACTTGATATCAGAGGAGACAAATTTAAGTTCAACATCCTTTTTGACACAGTGATCATCTATAAATCTGTGTCTAATGTCAATATGCTTTGTTCTAGGATGAAGAACAGAATTTTTAGTGAGATTAATAGTGCTTTTATTATCACAATAAATTACACATGTAGATGTATTAACACCATAGTCTACGAGGACTTATTTCATCCAAAGTATTTGAGCACAAGCAAGTCTAGCAGCTATATACTCTGCCTCAGTAGTTGAAGTGAAACTGAACTTTGCTTTTTGCTAAACCATGAAACAAGGGAATGTCCAAGAAAGTGATATGTTACACTTGTACATTTTCTTGTGGCTTTACAACCAGCATAGTCTGCGTCACTAAACGAAGTTAAATTAAATGTGCCCCCTTTGGGATAAAATATTCCAAAGTCAGAAGTGGTTTTAAGATATCTAAATATGTATTTTACCGTTTTAAGATGTGATTCTCTAGGCTTACATTGAAATCTAGCAAATGCACAAACACTAAACATAATGTCAGGTTGGCTAGCGGTTAAATAAAGCAGAGAACCGATCATACCTCGATATGTTTTCTGATCGACCTTTTTACCTGCTTCGTCTTTGTCTAAAGAAGTGGATGTTGCCATCGGTATGTTCTTTCCTGATGCAGTTTCCTTCCCGAACCTTTTGATCAAGTCTTTGGCATACTTCGTTTGATGAATAAAGGTTCTTTCTTTTCCTTGTTTGATTTGCAATCCGAGAAAGTATGTAAGCTCCCCCATGTGGCTCATTTCAAATTCTTCCTGCATTAACTTAACAAACTCTTGACAAATATCCTCATTAGTAGATCCGAAAATGATGTCATCTGCGTAAATTTGGATAAGAATAATATCATCATGGATTTTCTTAACAAATAAAGTGGTATCTATTTTTTCAACAATGTAACCTGAGTCAATTAAGAATTTTCTTAATCTTTCAAACTAAGCTCTTGGAGCTTGTTTTAGGCCATATAAGGCTTTGTTTAATTTGTACACATATCCTATTTTCTTATCATGTTCAAATCCAGGAGGTTGTTCAACGTAGACTTCCTCCTTTATGAATCCATTCAGGAATGCGCTTTTCACATCAATCTGGTATAATTTAAAGTTTTTATATGATGCAAATGCAAGTAGCATCCTAATAGATTCTAATCTAGCAACAGGAGCGAAAGTTTCATCGAAATCTATACCTTCTTCTTGTGAATATCCCTGTGCTACTAACCTTGCTTTATTTCTTACCACATTTCCATCTTCGTCTAGTTTGTTTCGATACACCCATTTAGTGCCGATAACTGGACAATCTTCCGGTCTAGGTACTAACTCCCATACTTGATTGCGCTCAAATTGTAGAAGTTCTTCTTGCATTGCTTCAATCCATACTTCATCTGCAAAAGCTTCTTCTACCTTCTTCAGCTCAATGTTAGAAACAAATGCAACGTGTGTCAAGTGTTCTATTTGAGATCTAGTTATAATCCATGCATCAATATCACCTATGACTTGTGTGTGTGTGTGTGATGTGTAACTTCAGGAAAGGATTTTGGCAATGAACTAGAAGTGTTATTAACAGTGATAGATTCATTATCAGGAGTAGGTGCAATGATTATGTTATCATCATCATTATGAGCATTATGAGAAAGGGATTCATTAAATGTTACATGTAGAGTTTCAACAATAATTTTGGAACTTTTATTGTAGATTCTATAAGCTTTACTACGTAAAGAATAACTGATAAATATGCCTTCATACGCTTTGGAGTCAAATTTATCTAAGTTATCTTTAGTATTCAGAATATAGCATTTACAACCAAAAACTCTGAAGTAAGATACTTTTGGAATTCGTTGGAGCAACAATTCGTAAGGTGTCTTTTCAAAAGGTTTTCTAATTAAAACTTTGTTTTGTATATAGCACGTGATTGCTACAGCTTCCGTCCAAAAACTTTTTGGAAGGTTGCTTTCACACAACATTGTTCGTGCACACTCTTGGAGTGTTCTATTTTTCCTTTCAACTACCCCATTTTGAGGAGCAACTCTAGGAAAAGCAAAAGTATGAGAAATGCCTCTTTCTTCACAAAATTGTTTAAAATGTTCATTTTCAAATTCGCTACCGTGATCACTTCTTAATGAAATAACTTTCAAAGAGTATAAATGTTCAATCTTTTGAAAAATATTTCGAATTCACGGAATGCATCATTCTTGTGGGTCAAGAATAATACCCACGTATATCGAGTATAATCATCCACTATGACAAATATTTATTTAGAGTTACAAAGAGATGGAGTTCTAGTTGGGCCAAACAAGTCCATATGAAGTAGTTCAAGTGGCCTGTTCGAACTGAGGGCTCCAATATTCTTAAATGAACTCTTATGCATTTTGCCAAATTGACATGAATCACATATTTTATCTAATTTAAAATTTATTTTAGGAAGTCCTTGCACCAACTCTTTCCTAGAAATCTTATCCATGTTTTTGATGTTCACATGAACAAAGCGTCTATGCCAGAGTAATGGGTCATTTATTGAAACAATCAAACATACATTTGATTCACATTCATTTAATCTAAGTACATAGATATTTTCTACTCGTTTACCTTTAACAAGAATGTTTTTCATATCCTTGGCGTATACTAAACAAGAGTCAAGTGTAAAGAGAACCTTCATACCTTTGTCGCATAATTGGCTTATGCTCAATAAATTATGATTTAGCCCATTTACCAAGCTTACGTCTTTGATGAGTAATTTTGAAGGACTACCGATGTTGCCTATTCCGACAATTTTACCTTTCTTGTTGTCACCAAATGTTATGGTTCAGTCGTCATACATTTTTAGAGCGCTAAGTAGTTTTGCGTTCCATGTCATGTGTGCGGAGCATCCGCTATCCATTATCCATATGTCCTGAAAGAAGATAATTTTGACACGTTTGGTACCCACTTATGATTGGGTCCGATTTGTTATGGAAGAAAATTTCTATCATTATGTATAGTCTTAAATGTTGGGTATTAAAGGAATGTACATGAAGCATGCAGATACACTAATATATGTTTACATATGGGAGGATCATTCATTAGGAACCCAAATTCGAATTGAATTTGATTTCCTATGTACAATTTTTAACATGGTGGAGACATAAGTATTCTTTTCATGTTTGCTTAAATGTTTTGGTACCCAAATTGTATTATTAGTAAAACTATTAGAACCATGTATGTGATGTGCATTGTGTGTAACATGATTGTGACGAGAGACTTTGTGATAGGATTTATCATAGTAGTTATGCTTAGTATTTTTGCTATAAATAAGAGTATTTTGTCTCACATTTTTATGAACAATATTTTGAACTATTTTATCATTAGAGGTGGATGCACGCATACAAGAAAAAACATCTTTTACATTTGGTTTGTTCTTAACTTTTTCAAGTCGTGGAACAAGTTCCTCATGTTTAAGCTTACTAGAAGATAAATCACTTGTGAGAAGGTTGAATTTATCATTCAAAGTAGAAACATACATAGCATATTCAGATTTCATAGCATCGTGATCACGCACTAGTTTATCATACTTGTTGATCAATTCTTTTTTATCATTACAAGAGAGTTTTAGAGACTCATGTTCATTAGCAAGAGAGTCAAATTCATTCTTGAGTTTATCATGTTCTTCAAGCAGAGTCTTGTGCTTTTTGTCTAGAGTTTTGTGTTTCTTTGACAAACGTTCATATTCTCTATAAAGATTTTCATACGCACTTGCTATATCAAATTCATTTTCTTCATCGGAACTAGAATCACTTACCTCGTTCTTGTCGTTCTGATGAGCCATCATACATACTTCTTCTGAAAATTCTATATCATTGGCTTGAGGTGTCCTCATGAGTGTTTGGATCTCATTTGATCTTGATCCGAAACTTTTGTCCAACAAGTTTAAGATTTGGTGTGCGGTTTCCGCCTTTTCTACAAGATCTAGCATTTGATCAGTTAATCCAGTGTAAAGTAAATGCATTACATTTATATTGTTGAAGTAGGCTTCCTCTTGATCAGGATTCCATTGATTTTGCAGTATGGTTGGGATCTCGTATTGTTCTCTAAGAAATCTCATGTATTTCAGATCTTGTGCCTCCAAGAAGATCTCCATTCTTCTTCTCCATTGGGAATAAATGTTGCCGTCACAGATCGGAGGAGCATGAGTGTTGCAGACGTTTGTTGATGCCATCTCTTTGACCTTGCTCTGATACCAAGTGTTGGATCATGTGGATGGCAAACAACACTAGAAGGGGGGTTGAATAGTGTTGTATAAAATAAACTTTTTCGTTCTTAACAGATTAGCACACTTCAAGGCCTTCTAATGTTGCCATAAAATCTTCTGGTAGTCGACTCCCTATGAACAGTAGTCGACTCCCAGAGGGAAATTAAGCACATCTCAGTTAATGAAATACTTAATGAAGATATATAAGATTGCACAGAAGTGTAAGAAAAAAGTAGATACAAAAATTGATCTTTGCAATATATTATAAATGAGTTACAAGAGTAATATTCAACAAACAAATAAACAATCACAGAGAGTGCAAACGCAAACACAAGGATTTTTACCATGCTTCCTCACAACCCTGGGTACGTCCAGTCCCTGACCAATCCGGTACGAGATTTCCACTATCTGTCTTGGCAAATACAAGCACTTAACTTCACTCGTTAGGATTTTCCCCCACACCTAGCCTTAACCAGGATTTCCGATTGCAACACTACAATATCTCAACACCTAGACTAGACTAGGGTTTTCGACACCCTTGCAACAAAGGGCAAACACAAAATAAAATCGATATCCAACTCACCACAATGTTTGGTGGAGTTTGGATTTACTCCCGAATTCTATAGCCAATAATAATAGACAACTATGTGTATTTGTGGCTTTATAGAATTATAAAATAAGATTCTAGATCACACAAAGACACGAATGAAGTCGTTGTGATCTAAATCAATGTTTTTCAAAATCCTTTTAAATAAAAGCAGAGAATAAATAATATGGATCTTGAAAACAAATAGCCAAATAAAAATCGATCTTCAGAAAATAATATCTCAAAGAAATACAAGATCAAGAATGTAAAAGCAGATTTGGCTAAGAGAAAATAAGAGCTGAGAATTTGAGAACATTTAGAACTTTTTGCACAAGAGAATTTTTATTTTCAAGTATTGTGTTTTCTCTCAAAGAAATAGTCCTCTATTTATAGGTAAAAATTGAGAATTCAAAATTCAAATTCGTTTGACTTTTGCCCCGACAATCATGGGATCAATAAATTAGAGATATGTCAAAAGTCAGGTCAAACGTCGAATTTTGACAACTGGTAGTCGACTCCTTAAGATTGGTAGTCGACTCCCAGTGTGTTTCAGGAGAAAATAATTCTCAGCTGGTAGTCGACTCCCACTCCTTGGTAGTCGACTCCCAGAGGAGTTTCTTCTGAGACACGGCTAGTAAAACATGTAGTTAGCTCCACGGTGTAATGGAGTTTCACTACCAAAATGCAAAGCAACTAGCAAAAGCTCTCAATGACTTTAAAAATGATTTTAAAAGTATTTAAAATGTTTAACTTCGAAATCATTTGTGTGTATATGTTGTCTATACGTTTTGGCTTTAACATAACCCTAAGAAGGACACACTCATACACTGTAGACTAGGACATGTCTTCAGAAGCTTGATCAAATGATGATGATGTAGATGTGAGCTTCTCTTGAGCTTCTGTTCCATTTGATCTTTGAGCTTTGAGCTTCATCATCGAGCTAGCAATGTTCGTCCTTGTCTTAAGTGAGCATAGATTGTGCTTCTTCAGAGTATGTATAACGCTTTCCATTTGTCGCATAATCTGCACACTAATAGTAGTGTAGTTAGTACACTAAGCTTCATTTGGTGTGCTTATCATCAAAACTACTTGGGGGTGGAATTCAATTTCCATCATATACTAGGTGGGTGAATACTTGAGTGTATGTATACTACGCCTCTATAAAAGTACATGATACGGATATGTGAGGCGGGTATGTGGTATACTTGTGTGACTCCGAGACATAGGTGGTATATACATGTTTGTTCGTGGATGTATATTGGTGGGTACATATAAGCTAGTGGGGACATATGCCTTGTAGGTGTGTGAGTGAAGATATGTACGTGCGAGATATGAGCTCATGTAAGCATTTTCCTATCTATTACCTTATGGTTGTGTCCCTTTATGGGGAACGTACCAAGGTGTATATATCTATGCTTGTGTGGATAGAGTAGCGGAGTGTCCGTATTGTCTTGTGGATGTATGGGGGGAAGTGTATGTGAGTGAATATATGTGTATTTGTATAGGCAGGTGGTGTAGGTAAAGGTATAGAATACTGGAAAATATATATTTCTAGTGTTGCATTACAAGGGTATGAATTCCTAGTGTGTTAAAGGTTTAAATAACTGTGAGTATGTGTATGTGCTACCTATGTGCTTATATGAACCAGTATATTGTCTTAATTTGGTTTATGGTCGTGGATTGTATTATTGCGTGAAGATGGGTG
Organism: Scilla litardierei; assembly: GCA_030789695.1. Taxonomy (NCBI): domain Eukaryota; kingdom Viridiplantae; phylum Streptophyta; class Magnoliopsida; order Asparagales; family Asparagaceae; genus Scilla; species Scilla litardierei. The sequence goes on from CM061141.1 coordinate 151,211,432, forward strand.
TTGTGCTAAGGCCATATATGGTGTGTATGTAGCGATATAGATAAGTAATGGACGCACGGGTAGTATGAGTAATGCTCCAGGGTGTTTGGAGTAGATGTATCTTAAGGTGGGTAGGGGTGCTTTATACTGTCCACCCTAAGTTTAGGCTCTTAGCCCTATACCGTGCCTATTATGGGATAGGGATATATGTATAACGTGTATCATATATAGAATGTGATGAATGTAAGGATTTGAGATTATACAGTGCATGTATAAGTAGGATGGCTATGGGTTTGCACGGTTAAGTGGAATTATGGTATATGTATATATGTGCGTATACGCTTACCCGTAGAATGGTGTCTATTGGACCATTTGGATATATATGTAGTGTATGTATTTTTCTGTATATGGTGGCATGGGGGTGGATATATATATATATATATATATATATATATATATATATATATATATATATATATATATATGGGTAAAGTGTTCCTAGGGTGACTCCTTAGATGAAATCTAAGGAGTCGCCCCTATTTTCTCCCATCTCCCACATTTTTTTGGAAATTATTTTTCATGGGTTTGTTGTTCACCTCATGGATGATCAACATACAAAAATCAAGTCATTCCAATACTTTTAGAACCCACATCTACCCATTGTAACTTCATGGGTTTTAAAGCACGTTTTCAGACCGTTGAAGTTGCAAGGGGTAGATGAGAGCTCTAAAAGTATTGGAATGACTTGAATTTTGGTATGTTGACCATCCATTTGGTGAACAACAAGCCCATGAAAAACAATTTCCAAAAAAAATGTGGGAGATGGGAGAAAATGGGGGCGACTCCTTAGATTTCATCTAAGGAGTCACCCTAGGAACACTTTACCCATATATATATATGATACACTTTACCCATTGTGACTCCTTAGATGAAATCTAAGGAGTCGCCCCCATTTTCTCCCATCTCCCACAATTTTTTTTGAAATTATTTTTCATAGCATTGTTGGTCATATCATGGATGATCACCATACCAAAAATCAAGTCATTCCAATACTTTTAGAGCCCACATCTACCCCTTGCAACTTTATGTGTTTTTCAGCACGTTTTGAGACCGTTGAAGTTGAAAGGGATAGATGTGGGCTCTAAAAGTATTGGAATGACTTGATTTTTGGTATGGTGATCATCCATGATATGACCAACAATGCTATGAAAAATAATTTCAAAAAAAATTGTGGGAGATGGGAGAAAATGGGGGCGACTCCTTAGATTTAATCTAAGGAGTCACCCTAGGAACACTTTACCCTATATATATATATATATATATATATATATATATATATATATATATATATATATATATATATATATATCTATCTATCTATTATACATTTGACAGTGATTTTTGAATCCTAGGGCTGACTAGGACAAGATAAAGAGTGGCTGAGATTTGATCTTGGTAAATCAATGGTTGAGATTGTATTTTATGAAAATTTTAGTGGGAAAAGTTAACTTTTGATAGGAAAAGTGTCTTGGGAACCAAAACTTTGAAATTAGAAATGTCTTGGGAAAGATTATGAAAACTAAATTTGTGGGAAAAAGTGCCTTGGGAACCTAAATTTTGAAATTAGAAGTGCATTGGGAAAGATTGTGGAGATTAAATTTGGGGGGAAAGTGTCGTGGGAACCTAAACTTTGAAATTAAAAGTACCTTGGAAAAGATTTGGCGTAAAACAATTTAGCAGAATAACAAATTAGCGTAAAAATACCGGAGATTTGTTGTTCCGGGCGCCGAAGGCGCCTACTAAAATTTTTTAACGCTAATTTGTTGTTCGGCGCCGAAGGCGCGTACACCAAATTTGTTGTTCCGCACCGAAGGTGCCTGAACCGAATTTGTTGTTACACGCCGAAGACGCTCGCACCGAAGGTGCCTGTGCCACTAAATATTTTTACGCTGATTTATTGTTCTATTAAATTTTGGCTGTGAAAATAATTTTTCAGGAAACAAAGATTTTGCGAGGGAAATATTAATTGAACCGTGCCCGCGGGCACGGGTTATGACTAGTCTATTATACATTTGACAGTGATTTTTGAATCCTAGTGCTGACTAGGACAAGTGAGGGGGATAAAAAGGGCTGAGATTTAATCTTGGAGAATGAACGGTTAAGATTAGAGTTTGTGAAAAATTTGGGAGGGAAACTTTGTTTTTGGCAAGAAAACATGAGGGGGAACCACGTTGGGAATCTAAAAAATTTAAAGTTAAAACGTTTCTAAAAAATTTATTTATACAGGTTTTTGTCACAGGACTCAATGGTGAGCACGGAAGCCTAGGCGACAGCGCGAGAGTCCAAGCATCACAGGCGCGGGAGTCCAAGCTTCGGTCTTGGGAACACAATACACAAGCTACATTTAACACTAAGGATGGTGTTTAGTATTTGAGCACGGTTTCCGTTCTTGAATGTTTTGCCATGCTTGCTGGTGACCTTGATGTATTGAGCTTCATGGTAGATCTGCTGCAAAGCAAACTGCTAGGATTGTTTTCAGATTTGAGCTGGAGATCATTTCGCCCAAATTAATTGAAGCCAAGCTATTGTTGAGACGTAGGACGATCGGGGGATGGAGGGTGCAGTCGGCCCCGGCATTCGACTGAACACCTGGGGGACACGAGATCTCGAAGTAGAAGCAGAGGGGGGCTGAGTACTGCCACCCGCACCATGGGGCACCGACAAAGGAGGGATAGCAGCGCCATCACCCCGCCCAGAAGAACGGTCGCCGCCACGACCCGGATGCCTGCCACTACCGCGACCCGGTTTCCAGCCACCGCCAGCAGAGGGGGGACACCTACAGTTCATGACAGGGAACCAGGGGGGATCAACACCGCCTCAGTCTGAGGGAGCGACAACGTCAGCCCCGCCATTCACCGAAGTCGGAGGAATCACAGCGTCGCCCAAAAGGGGGGAAAAGGAGAACAGGGGAGCGAGGGACATCGGAGCAGATCAGTAGATTAGTGACCAACGGCAAGACCGGAGCAGATCAGCAGGCGGAAGTCGCCGAGTCCAGATCCGTGCCGCAGTAGAACTTCTCAGAGCCAGCGAATAGTGCCCAGATCCGCACACTCATATTTGTTTCGTCTTCTTATTTGGTTTGATCTGTTAAATGTTTCGTCTTCCGATTATTTCGTCTTCCGATTGCTCTTAAGTCTGTGATATTTTTCTAAATGTTTCGTCTTCCGATTATTTCGTCTTCCGATTTGCTCTTAAATCCGATCTGTTAAATGTTTCGTCTTCTTATCCCGCCTGTGGATTTATCCCTATTTGCTTATATCCCTATCCATGAAAAAAAACAGTGACAGATTGGGAGGCATCGAGACTTACAGGAGAGAAGGTCGGGATCCCTCCTTCAACCGAGGCCATGGTAGGGTATTTCAACCAAGTACCCAAGGGTATGATGCAGGCGCACGTAAGGTGTTTGAGAGAAAGCCAGTTAGACCAATTGCTGATATCAAGATTGCTAAGTCTGGGCAAAAAATCTCACAGGCGGATGTGTGTGTAAACACACGGAAATAAATCCACAGGCGAGATAAACCAAATTTGTTTCGTCTTCCGATTGCTCTTAAGTCTGTGATATGAGAGAAGCAGTAGCTATTACAACCTTCATGATTTTCCAGAAATGCATGATGGCATTCAGAAACCAAATTTCTATTGTATACACTGTTGATAATGCAAATACTTTGATGGCACAGATGTTGTTCTGATTTCCATTCATGCTACCTTAACAATGAAAGAAAGAGTGAAAATCAGTAAGTTATTTGAAACCTCAGCAACTTATTGTTCAACATGAATAAAAGATGAGCGATCTGTGACTGTACCTTCATTAACCTAACATGCTCAGCTGCCTGTTAAGTGGTTCTTATGTTATATAAAATATGCAACTTCTTTTGGTCTTTTGCTCTTAAGTCTGAAAATGTAACATAGGAATTTTTCTGTTGCTTTGCTTTGATGAAGAAAACCTAAATAAGTAGATAATTCATATGAATTCATGTGTCAAACACATGTGTCTTATGTTTTTTGTTGTATCAACATGCTAAGTCCATGTTTGTTATCACAGGAGTGATCCATGTTTATTATCACAGAGATATTTGCAGCATATCAACTATTTGCCCTATTTGTTCTTAATTTGCTAGTAACTGAATGTGAAGAATTAAACACCAAAATTTAGTATAAATAATAATCAATACTGAATTCATCAAAATAAGCAGCATGACACTGGACTAAGGTGTAATAGGCTAATAGCAGCATGACACTAGACTGAAAAGCAAAACTAAATGGATGTTAATCCTGATGTAATAGAATTTTTCTCTCAAGTCTTTTGCTCTTAAGTCTTTGTAATTGAGTAAGAATTTTTCATTTATTTAGTAATTCGTTAAGAAAAACTCAGGCAAGCAAAGGAATCAAGATTCAAATGAGTCCTTCCTTAGCCTCATGCATGTCTCAGAGGAATCTTGGTATGCTATTTGATTTCACTTTTTCTGCAAAAATAAATGCATCATATTTTTTGAAAATTGATGCAAATAACTTGATTTCGTCAGTCATATCGATTACCCCTTTCGTATTTTTTCCTATTGTATTCAGGCAAGCAAAGTATAGTTGCAAGATACTACAAGAAGTAAGAAAAGCCTTATCATTATAACATTCTAACCATGGAAGCCAAGCTCAAGTCATCCGTCAGGAACAGCTTCAAGTGGATCAAGACCAAGTTCACCGATATCTGCCAACACTCCTAAAACTACAAGACCATAGTGATATGGCTCTCCCTTCCCCTCCTCTTTGAATCCCAGCTCATAAATGCAAATTTGAGCCAGTTAAAGTGCACGCGTGTGGTTGTTTTATAGAAATATATGCATCATGCGAGATGTATCAATACATGAATGGTTTGTGTACTCTTCGTGGACATGGGCTAAGCCTGTTGCTTTATATGAAACAGGATGGAGGTTTGGTTGAACTTTGATGGTGCATGGAGTTAAATACATGCAGTCTTTTAGTCCAGTAGCTGATGGTTCTTTAATGATCCCAATAGGAAAATTGTTTCATTATTGGAGATCTATAACTCCTTATCGTTTTGATATCAGATATAAGAATGAAATCATGGGCATCTCAGTGATCAATAAACTGTTAATAACTCTTTATGTTCCGCGCCGAAGGCGTCCGCTAAAATTTTTGCGCTGATTTGTTGTTCCGCGCCAAAGGCACTAATTTTTTACGCTAATTTGTTCCTCGCCAAAGCCGCGGGCGCCAAATTTGTTCTTCCAGTAGCTGATGGTTCTTTAATGATCCCAATAGGAAAATTGTTTCATTATTGGAGATCTATAACTCCTTATCGTTTTGATATCAGATATAAGAATGAAATCATGGGCATCTCAGTGATCAATAAACTGTTAATAACTCTTTATGTTCCGCGCCGAAGGCGTCCGCTAAAATTTTTGCGCTAATTTGTTGTTCCGCGCCAAAGGCACTAATTTTTTACGCTAATTTGTTCCGCGCCAAAGCCGCGGGCGCCAAATTTGTTCTTCGACGCTGAATTTGTTGTTCCGCGTGGAATGTGTCTGTGCCGAATTTGTTGTTTCGCGCTGAAGGCGCCGCGCCGCAAAATACTTTTACGCTAATTTATTGTTTTTTTAAATTTTGGTTGTAGAAATAATTTTTTGGGGAATAAATTTCGCGGGGGGGAAATGTTAAATGAACCGTGCCCGCGGGCACGTTTTATTTAAGATTTTCCCTCGCGAAATCTTTGTTCCACAAAAAATTATTTCTCTCGCGACATATATTAAAACAAAGGTTTTTGAATTCTAGGGCTGACTGGGACAAGCTGATATCCTGCTGATGTATAAAGAGGTTGATAGAAGAATGGCTAGGATTTAATCTTGGTAAAAGAAGGGTTGCGATGAGTGTTTGGAAAACCAACCACTTTTTGCGCAAACCCCCTACAATCACTACATTTGCCGGCGCCAAAGGCGCCCGCGCCGATTTTTTTAAACTAATTTGTTGTTTCGCACCGAAGGCACCCACTAAATGTTTTTAAACTAATTTGTTGTTCCGCGCCGAAGGCGCACGCTAAATGTTTTTAAACTAATTTGTTGTTCCGCGCCGAATTTTTTGTTTCATGCCAAATGCATCCATGTCGCTAAATATTTTTACGCAAATTTGTTGTTCCTCGCAATTTTGACCGTGGAAATAATTTTTTGGTGAACAAAGATTTTACGGGGAAAAATCTTAATTGAACCGTGCCCGCGGGCACGGGTTATGACTAGGGGTCATTTTGGGGTTATTTTTGGGGGTCATTTGCTCCCTCCTCATATGTATATATGTATATGTGTGTGTGTGTGTGTGTATATATATATATATACACACACACATATATACATATATACATATGAGGAGGGAGCAAATGACCCCCAAAAATAACCCCAAAATGACCCCCTATCAAAAATCCTATGCCCCGCATTTTTTCGGAAGATCTGAACCGTTCATCTTGATCTCCACCCTCTAAATACCTGACCCACCAATTTTCAACCCGATCCCATGTGTTTTGACTGTTCATCCATCCGACCCAAATTTAACGGTTTCGCATGAACAGAACTTTTGCGAATGGTTGATGAACGGGCAAAACACATGGGATCGGGTTGAAAATTGGTGGGTTAGGTATTTAGAGGGTGGAGATCAAGATGAATGGTTCGGATCTTCCGAAAAAATGGGGGGCTTAGGATTTTTGATAGGGGGTCATTTTTGGGGGTTATTTTTGGGGGTCATTTGATCCCACCTATATATATATATATATATATATATATATATATATATATATATATATATATATATATATATATATATATATATATACCCTATTCTGATATACATAAGACAGTATGTGGATGTGTATGTATGTAGAACATAAGTGTGGAGCACCGTTGATGTGTGGCTATCTACTAAATGTGTATGAATATTGAAATGCACTTATTTGTGTATGTACTAGCATGCTAGTAAAAGTGTGGATATATTTGATGTTATGTATATAATGGTATGGGTAGCTACCGACTACCTGTTGGTGTAGTTGAGTAGCTTGACTGTATGGGTGTGTAATAGCAGGATATGTATAATATATGTGTATGGATGTGTGTGTCCATACATGGGAATGTATATGCATGGTTGCATGGATTCTAATAAGTATGTATGTATGTATGTGTCCATACCTACTATTAGAATAACAGTCTTGTGTGTATAAGCGTACTTGCATTTGGCTATATGTAGACTCAGAAATCTATGTATGGTATTGATAATTGTACATCTGTGGGTGTATAACGAGTATGTGCTTGTGGAGTATCTATGTGGGGTATTTCTTGTTGCGTAGAAGTGAATATGTATCATAGATGTATGAATTTCTATTATACATGTCGCAATGGAGTGTAGGAATGTGTTCATGTATATGTAGTGTTTAGTAGGAGCATACGTAATGATGTGTATATTGGATGAATGTATATATATAAATACTTATACATATCGTTGTTTGTTTACCTACTGATCTATCCTATATGTAATACCCTACAAGCTACTGCACAAGTACTAGAGGGGGGGGTGAATAGTACTTTAAAATAATAAGGAGTATAATTCCAAATTAAATTGCAAACAACTACCAAATCAATTTGCAGAAGCTTAAATTGAATGACAACAACAAAATTAACAAAGCAAACAAAAGATGTTAATGGGTTCGGATCCACCCAAGTCTCCCCGACTTGTTCCCGGTGATCCTACGTCCCAACCACCCGGATCCCCTCCGGATACTTGAGTTAGAAACCCTAACTCAAGATTTCCACTATGAATATCTTGTGAAAAACCTTCACAAGATCAAATCATACAACAACGGCAATAGTGAATCCCACAACCCGGGATCACAACCTTCTCTCACAACCGAGAGAATCAACAAGCAATATAAATGAGTTATATTGAAATAAGCAAACTTACCACAAAATCCTATACCTTGAGTTTTTCTTACCCAATAGGTGAAATGAAGGATTTGAGGGAGATGAAGTCACCAAGACCTAGCACCAAGGAAATGACCAGCAATCGGTGCCTAGTGATGATTTGGAGACTTGGATCAAGCAATAGCTTGAAGAGCTCACCAAGAACAAGCTTCTCTCTAGATGGATTCTAGATCTAGAAATGAGAGAGAATGGGTTTCTTGTGAGGAAGAGAGCTTTAGATTTGAGTGAGAAAGGCTATCTCTTTTGATCTCAATGAATCTCTGAATGGAAGCTCTAACCTGGATAGAAATGACCTAGGATCGTATTTATAGGGTCCCATAAAAACAAGTTAGGTCATTCTCCAACGGATAGAAATCTGGGAGAATTAGTCGGTCAAAGAACAATCACTGACCGACTAGTTCATCAACTAGTCGGTCAGTGAAACAGCATGGACCGACTAAGAGAGGAACTGAGAAGAAAGAGAATTTCAGACCTAGAAATCTAGTCGGTCCAAGAAGACTGTCTGACCGACTAGTTTCACAACTAGTCGGTCAGTCAATGAACGTAGACCGACTAAGAGGCAAAATGAATTAGTCTGAATGCAATATGACTTAGTCGGTTCAAGAACAAAAGTTGACCGACTAGATTGTCAACTAGTCGGTCACCAAACGTTCTTAGACCGACTAACGATAAACAGTAGCTTAGGAGAATTTTAGTATGAACATTAAGTCACAACTAGTCGGTCAAAGAAGCATCACTGACCGACTAGTTCACAAACTAGTCGGTCGGTGAGTCAACGTAGACCGACTAACAGTAAACAGTAAAGTCCAAGAAATTAAGGAAACAAACTAGTCGGTCCAAGAGGAGTTGCCGACCGACTAGATCACCATCTAGTCGGTCAGTACTTGTTCTTGTACCAACTAACATGCACAATAAAGTCCGAATCGAAGCGCGATGCTTCGAGGAAGTTAGAATGAACTTGTGCAAGGATCCTAGAGCTACGAAATGAGCGAAATGAAGATAGAAACGTAAGATATACTCAAGGCTTAACATTCTATATATCGAAGCTAAAAGACTATAAATAAAACCTTAATAAACGGTCTTTGAGAGCTTCGATTGATTCTTCATAACTTCCAAAACGGCGCAAGAGCTTCAACGAAGCTTTAGACATGAATACGAGCTTTGGGAAGTGTTGAGATGTCGCTTTGAATGTTCTCGTGAATTTGGCGACGATCTCCAAAACTGCGCTCACAAATTGTTAGTTCATGGATTATTTATGTTTGCTCATCATCAAAACCAAATCCGGGGAGTCCAATATTCAACACTATAGGGTTATTTATCCAGATGTATCTCGGCGTGCCTTGAATAAATGTATTCATGTTTGTATGCATGTGTGTGTGTATATATATATATATATATATATATATATATATATATATATATAGGTCTGCACCAGAGCATGTGTGTATGTATATACATGTGCAATGTGGATGTAGATGTAATAGATATGGAGTATATGTGTATATATGTGTTTGATGAATGCAAGTGAATGAAACTGTTTGATATGTGGGTATTGGAATGTGTGTAATTGCTTGTATATTTATGTGTATACGTGTGTGTGTGGAGTGTAGATGAATGTCTATAATTATTTAACTATTACGGCAGTATATGCGTATGATGTGCAATGGTAGTTATATATATAGTATATGGCGGGGAATGTATTATGTTTGTGCACTCTTGTGTGTATTGTGTGCAGTATATGTGCCTATCTGTGTGAGGCAGTATGCGCATCGCTATGAATGTGAGATTATATGTATATTTATCTATAGTTATGATTGCGGACCTAAGTGACTTGATCATGCATGTGTTAGTGTGTGCTCGTCGATGTATGTTGGATGTGACTAAATATTATGTGTATGTAGATATTTATGTACATATAATTGTGGATGAACTTTATGACTAAGTATTGAGTGTATAGAGATCTGGTGTACATATGGTGTGACACCATGATGGTGACCCTGTTTGTCAAGGTACGTGTGTAGATTGATGTGTAAAGTCGCATGTCTATGCATGCATATAGACGTATATGTAATATATAAGCAATTAGAATATAAGTCGTTATACTTGAATGTATTGTGATATATATGAAAGCATACCATGTATGAGTGCCTTGTATATCGTGATATGGATATGATGTGATGTCAAATGCATATATTATGAGTAGTGATCTAGATACGTATAATAACACATATAGAGACTTATTTGTGGGGGGGTGTGTGTGTTGTATATGATAGTGTATGAATATATGTTCTTAAATGTTCATGTGAAGGATATTTATGTATATGTATGTAGTGAGTGCACATAGTGATGTGGATGTGCTACTAGATGAATAGTAGGATGTATTCATAATATGTATGTGGTACAGATGTGTATGGATGACAGTGAAGCATATAGTATGTGTATATATGTGTGGCGTGAATATGTATTCTTGTTTGTACTTTATGGATAGTAAGACCATCATACCTAGCTGACCTTTGGCAGGGTTCACACCCTAGAAAGTCCGAGGACGGACTTTATTTTAAGGTGGGTAGGATGTCATGCCCTATTTTGAACTATACGTGTATTCTACTGAATACACGTGGTATTTCTACTTACGATACGTGTGTAGGCATGAAATAAACGTAGATATCGATGTATGTAGCGTAGTACAAAGGGGATTAGGCCGTAATACGTGGCTAAGAGACGAGAAAGCGAGAATGAGTGCAGGAGAAGTGTGAATGATGTCGTGGGTGTAAAACAACAGGAATGTGTTGGACGTGTATGTGTGGTGCATGTATGCATGTGTAGGCATGCATGGATGTGCGTGGACGTGTGTAGGGAGAGCCATGCTAGTGTGAAAGGGGTTAGGGGTCAATGGCAACCCCCGTAAATTTTTAGAAAGGTTAGGGGCAAAACGGTCATTTGGACTAAAGCTACTGTGCGTACATACTAAAGTTGTGTGTGCATTAAGTAATGGCAAACTTGTAAATACCTAAAAGTTGAGGGGCATTTTTTGGAGGATATTTTGGTCATTTAACATGCTTCATGCTTATCCTAAGAGGCTTCTAGGTTGAGATATTTTAGGTGAACTTTCTCCTCTCTTCTTTACATTTCTTTACTTAACTTTTCTTTTCTTCTTTCATTTTTCTTTTCTCCCTCTCCCACCCTACTTGGCCGGCCACCCCTCTCCTCTTTTCCCCTCATTTAACAAATGAAAATCCTAATTTCTAATCCCAATTAGAAGGGATCCAAGCTTGCTTCAAGGGAGAAGGAAGTAGAGAAGAAAGAAAGAGAAGGAAAGAAGAGAAATCAAGTTTTTGAAGTAGGGATCTTCTTGGATTTGGAATTTCTTTAAATTGGTTCTTGCTATCATGTTTTTATAGCATGTTTTGACCCAATATGTGATGAGGATAGTTAAATTTTACATGCTATGGCTCAATTTCACAATTTCCATTTGAAATTCTTAGCAAAGTCATCTCCTTTGAAATTCTGAAATCTTAATGTCTGTTCTTGCTTTGATTCTGGTTACTGTAGCTCGATTTTGGTTTCGAAAATAATATATCCTTGTAGATCTTGAAGTTCTACCCCAAAATAATATAAATTTTGATATATTTTCAATTCAGAAATTAGGAGAAAAAAATCTATCTTTACAACATATCTGTATGATCTGTAGTCTTGACACAGTTCAGTAGAATTGACCTAAGTACCTGCAAACACAATGGAATTTTATGTTCTTGGTCTTGTTGGAAATTTAACAAGGTTTTCTAAAATTTCATCACAGTGCTTATATTTCGAATTTCTAGCTGCAACATGCCCAAAATTGGCTTTCAATACAGACCCTGAAATCTGGCTGAAAAACAGATTTGACACACTTCACCAAATAATTCACCATAAAGCACCTACTTAATATTTTTGTCTGAGATTTTATCTGTAAATCCAAAACTACGATAACTACAACTTTCATTTAGGAAGTTTTGTTAAATTCGGATTATAATTGGGTGATATCATCCATCTTGTAGGACTGCATGTACATTTCCTGTAAGCTGAAATGGTTAAATGGTGTGATAAATTGTGTATTCTTGCTAATCCACTCTCTATGATACATGATTATTGTTTTTACATGGAAGGTAGACTAAAGATATGTTTTTCCAATGGATTTTCTAATGTTCTTATGGACATACACGTCACGTTCACCACGTGTTTGTGGAAATGCCACAATGAAATGAAAGTTGGAAAATATGAGAAATGGTCTTGTAAACACTTGTGTTATGAAATATGTTGTGAAATAGTAATTATGGGATCATGTAAAGCATGGTTTCATATGTTATGAGTGATGAATTGAAATGGCTATGTGTAGGGCATGACACTTGGGTGCAGGACCCATATGATATGTGATTTGATTACGATGGAGGGCATGTCACTTCGGTGCATGACCCATGTTGATATGAGTGTGGAATGTGAAACCATGCAACGTGTCCCCTTCAGTACTATATATAATGTTAAATGAGGTTTTAGAATGTCTTAATCCTCTCTAAGGAGGGTAAGTTAGTAAACCCCGGGGTTTAGGTGGGATTTGAGTAAATTGTAGATATGAGACTTGGACTGAGAAGTTGGGGGGAAATGATTATGTGATATGTGATATTTATACACACTCGCCTTTACCGGGAGTGGATGAGACATACGGAGGTTGTGTTATTATGTGGAGAGCCTCACTCCTGTCAGGGACGGGGGAGCTAAGAGGCCCGGCGTACAGTGCCCGTGTCCACTGCGTCGTGTGCTATATTCACCCCAAATTTGGGGTGAAATACAGGACCTGGTATCACACAGTTTACCCAAGTTCCAATTAATTCAAATAATTAATTCAATTATAAAATGAGAACTTTGCATGTACTTCTTCCACTGGCAGCACTTTCCTTTCCCTCACTTGCTTCATTGGTGGCACTGTGTTATACTTCTGCCACTTGTGTTTCCCTTTTTAGATTGTGGTTGTATGACTACTTGTATTGTTACTCGTGCTAACCCTTTTCTTGCAGTAACTCGATATTGGACTACAAGTATGATTTCCTTGTTTAGCTATTTACTTTTCATTATATTACTTAGTTACGTGCCCTATTTCTCTTACCTGGCCTTGTGGTTTAATAACCTTAAAATGATGTTCCAAATCCAAGTTGGTTCCTACTGGGGCATGCATTGACGTGCTCCTCCCTATTTTTCAGGTAGCAGGGGAGCATGGTTGGTGGTGACTTGGAGTTGGATTTCAGGGGTAGCATTTGATGTGATCTGTAGCTTGTAACGTGACACGGTTGCCTTGGGAGGTGGAGAGTGATTGTGTATATGTAGTGGAGAGTGATTGTGTATATGTAGTGGTGTACTTGGACTATGTATATTAATGGAAGTTGTTATATATACGATATGTTGTTGTTGATCTATGTTATTTATGAGGTTGTTTTGTTACTACTGTGGAGCTTCACTTGTACTATCCCAGCCTGTGCGCAGTGGCCTGCTTGTTCTGTTTCTCCTTTCTCTTTCTTTTCCTCTCACATCACCCTCACTCTTCAGGATACTCAGGAAAAAAAATTAGAAGCTTCGGGTATTCTGAAGATCGGGGCATAACAGATGGTGGAACTGGCTCTGATCTGTCAAACTCTGAAGTAGACTCCCATCTTCTTGCATGCTCTGCTATGGTCTCCATGTAATTCCATGCTACCGTATGAGTTTTTTTGAAAGAATTCACTGTTGCACATCATCTCCATATATTGCCTAGTTTGCGGCTACATGCCATTGTCACGCCCCGCTTCCCTAAAATGGAGGCGAGACATGAAGAGGTCCGCACGAGAGTGGAGCTGTGAAGCCCCAAACCCGATAAGCGTCAATAAAACATAAGCAGGTCCCTGTAACCACAAACGGAACAACAATAATAACACAAGGAGAGACAGAAATAAAATCTCAAATCTCAGAATTTGTCCAACATTAAAATTAAGTTCAACATCCAGAAAAGCCACCAAGCTAAAAGAAAGAGTCTAAAGGCCCAGAACAAGGCCAACAAGGACAAACATTACAAGGTATTGGTGCCACGCACCGACAACAAAACAGTCTAAACAACAACACAAACAGTCTCTCTACGACTGATCGCCCGTGTCCACGAAGTCCTCGTCGAACACAGGCTCGGGCTCGGCGTCCGCAAACATCTCGTCCTCAACAACGAACTCAGGCTCAGGATCTAACATGTGTCACCCAAAAGAGTAGAGAGGCACATGTCAGCAAGTCTAAAAGACTTGGGCAAGGAAACTGAAGGGAGAGTACACTAACAACCTAGCAGTTATAATATGATGCATAACATGGCAAGTAAAGGGAAGTACAAGTAGCAAGTAGCAAGTATGTCATGGATAACGAGTTTTACAAGTAACACACGGACAAGTACAAGTCAAGTGGTTCACGTCAAGTGATCACGTCAAGTAAACACGTCAGGTAAACAAGTCAAGTAAACAAGTCAAGTAAACACGTCAAGTAAACAAGTTGTGCACAGAGATTTCGTCTGCTGGCTAGAGTGGCTGATCGGGCCAACTCATAAGCTCAGGTGACCGCTTATCCCTACCCCTCCACGTGTATCGAGCCAGGGCATTACCCCGAACACGAAATGCTGGCTTCTGGATCACGAGCCAGGAAGTGTATTTAACACGTATGGCGTAGGGTTATGCCTGCAACGCAGGTGCCTAGCCGAAACCAAGTAGATCGAGCATTGGCTATCAACCAACTCACGTAGCCCTCTTCTGGAACACGAGCCAGGAAACACAAGTATTGTAGCGTGTGTTACGAATGCGATATTCAACAGGGATAGCATGGATGACAATTAATTCGCGTACCGTTAATTGAAATTAAACATGACATGGTAGTTATGCAACATGATAAATGACGGATCTAGCTTCGTTGTCAAGCTAGATCCTGAAATTGCGCCTAGACGAGTATCATTTCGTCGTCTATTCTCTTTTACGCCTACAACAAGCAAATGGCCTAAGACATGGCCCAAAACCCTAAGTGGCAAGTTTCACTTGCCTAGCACCGAGGATGACGATCACGAAGGTTCGTCTCACGGACGCTAATCTACGGGGAAGAGGTCGCTGCCATGGCAAAACAACATTAGAACAACATCCAACCTAGTTTTATTAGGGTTTCACAAAAATCACAAAACGGGTTATGAGAACATCAAAGGATCGATCACTACCTTAGGAAGCGGAAGAACGATATCGAGCAAGCATGGCGATGGAAGAAACGATCCGGGGAACTAGGGTTCAGATCTGGAAATGGGGAGAAAATCTGGAGAAATGGGGTTTTGGGGATTTTGGGGGGTTTTCCGGCGACCTAGAGGAGGTGGCCGGCCTAAATGGCGAGAGGGAAGCTCCAAGGGAGGAAGGAATGGCTTGGGGAAATGTTGGAGGGTGATTTGGGGGAGAAAATGGCTCAGGAGAATGAAAGAGGGATGAAAGAAATCGTGGGTGGGGTTTAAATAGGAAGAGCTGGCGGCTGTCCAGAAATTAGGGTTTCGACACTGATTAGTCGGTCAAAGAGCAACCTCTGACCGACTAGTTTGGGAACTAGTCAGTCGGTTGACCAACGCAGACCGACTAAGTGTAAACAGTAACTCCTGTACAAAAATAGGATTTAGATTTAGTCGGTCAAAGAACAACTACTGACCGACTAGTTTCTCATCTAGTCGGTCGACGAACGTTCTTAGACCGACTTAGAATGAATAGTACTTGGTATCAAAATGATCATAGAGCTAGTCGGTTAAAGAACGATTGCTGACCGACTAGTTTGCAACCTAGTCGGTCGACAAATGTTCTTAGACCGACTAACGATAAACAGTAACTCCTGAATAATTAACAAAGCCCACTAGTCGGTACATGAAGGTTTGCCGACCGACTAAATCGTCATCTAGTCGGTCGGTTCCCCTTCTTGTACCGGCTAACGTGCACAGAAAGTTCCGAAATGGAGTGCGAAGCTTCGGGATCGATTCCTAAGACTCCTAGGCTTGATCTAACAATAAGATATGACCGATATGAAGCTTGTCATGAATGACTTACTCCAAGACCAACGATTCTAAGGAAGAAGCTAGAAAATCACGACGAAACGATCGAAAGGGAAAGCTACGGAGACGAAAACTACGCATAAGGAGAAAATCCACCAAAACATATATATAATATAAATAATCCAGATACATGAAAACCAGTCGTTACATCCTCCCCAACTTAAGAAAAATTCCGTCCTCGGAATTTCCCAACACTCACGTGTCCGGAAACAAAAGTGGGAAACGCTCTCGCATCTCATCCTCATTCTCCCAAGTAGACTCTCCAAGCGAGCCGTGTCGCCACATCACCCTCACAAGATTGACAACCTTGTTCTGAAGTGACTTCTGACGCCTGTCCAGAATCTGCACTGGCTGCTGGTCATACGTCATATCAGAGCGAACGGTAATCTTCGAGAAATCCACAGCATGAGATGGGTCGCTAATGTATCGACGAAGCTGCGACACATGGAAAACATTGTGAACTCCTTCCAAAGACTGCGGCAAGGCCAAGCGGTAGGCTACCTCGCCAACTTTCTCCAGAATGTCAAACGGTCCAATGTATCGCGGGCTCAACTTCCCTCACTTCCCAAAGCGAATCACACCACGATTCGGGGAAATCTTCAAGAACACATGGTCGCCCGGCTGAAACTCCAAAGGACGACGTTTAGCATCAGCCTAATGCTTAAAACAGTCCTGAGCAATCCTCAACCTCCCCCGAATGTTCCTGACAACATCCACGGCCTCCACAATCATCTCAGGTCCCAACATCTCCCGATCACCAACGTCATCCCAACTCAATGGCGATCGACATTTCCTCCCATACAATGCGGCGAAAGGCGCCATGCCAATACTCGCCTGGAAGCTGTTGTTGTAGAAAAACTCCACCAGATGTAGATGGTCCTCCCACGAACCCTTGAAATCCAACATGCACGCCCTCAGCATGTCCTCCAAGATCTAAATCGTCCTCTCGGACTGGCCATCCGTCTGCGGATGGTACGCCGTGCTGAAACTCAGACGCGTACCCAAACTCTTCTGCAAACTCTGCCAGAACTGAGATGTGAACCTCATGTCTCTGTCCGACACGATACTCACGGGGACTCCGTGAAGTCGTACGACCTCTTGCACGATTCATGTTACATCATTATCTAAACTAGGAAAAGGAAATAGAAGCGGAGAGTAAAAGAATTTACCTCCATGTATCTCCTCGCTAGTGCCTCAGTGGACTGTCCTACTCGGAATGGAATAAAGTGTGCGGATTTGGTCAATCGATCTACGATCACCCAAATCGCGTCATTCTGCTTCGGACTCCGAGGTAGTCCAGTCACGAAATCCATAGTGATGTGTTGCCATTTTCACTCCGGAATCGGAAGCGGTTGTAGCAACCCTGTCGTACGCTGATGCTCCGCCTTTACCTGCTGGCAAACCAAGCACTTGGCTACACTCCGAGACGAAGATCCTTGTACATCTTGGTCCCACCAGGATGCACAGAATACGGCGAACTGTGTGCCTCCACCATCAACTCCTCTCTAATATCCCCAGTTGGCACACACAACCTGGCTCCAAACCTCAGCGAGCCATCCTCGTGAATCAAAAAGTCAGTCCGCAGACTGGCTTCCACCTGCTCCCGAATCTTCACCAGCTTCGGATCCTCAGCCTGGCCAGCCTTGATCCGATCCACGATCGTCGACTAAATCTGCATACTCATCAACGAAGAAGCCTCCCCAGGAAGAACAACCTCAACACCAGACTCGCAAAAATCCTGCTGCAATCTCCACTGCGAGGTCAAAATCATCACCGCTGGAAGCCTACTCAGCGCATCAGGAACCACATTCACCTTGCCAGGGTGATACTGCAAATCAATCTCATAATCCGCCATGAGCTCCAACCATCGACGCTGTCGCATGTTGAGCTCCTTCTGAGTGAAAATATACTTCAAGCTTTTGTGATCGGTGAAGATCTTCACTTTCTCAATCAGCAAGAAGTGCCTCCAAATCTTGAGCGCAAACACAACAGCAGCCAACTCCAAGTCATGTGTCGGGTAATTCTTCTCATGAGTCTTGAGCTGACGCGAAGCATACGCCATAACATTCCCGTGCTGATGCAACACACAACCGAGACCCTTGCTAGAAGCATCGCAAAAGATCTCAAATCCACCGCTGCGATCAGGCACAACAAGAATAGGGGCAGTCGTCAATCTCTCCCTCAGAACACCAAAAGCATTCTCACAATCACCCGACCAAACAAAAGGTACATCCTTCCGCATCAATCTGGTCATCGGCTCAGTAATACGGGAAAAATCCTTAATGAAACCCCGATAATAACCAGCAAGTCCAAGGAAACTCCGGATCTCAGATGCTGACTGCGAAATGGGCCACTCTCTGATGGCCCTGATCTTCTCAGGATCCACTGAAATACCATCTCCTGTCACCACATGCCCGAGAAAAGCAACCCTGTCCAGCCAAAACTCGCACTTCGAGAACTTAGCTTACAAACGATGCCTCCTCAGAACCTCCAATACCGTCCTCAAGTGCGAGGCATGCTCTTCCTCCGACTTCGAATAGATCAGAATGTCGTCAATAAAGATAACGACAAACTTATCTAACAAGTCGTAGAAAATCAGATTCATCAGATTCATGAAAACTGCGGGTGCATTGGTTACACCGAAAGGCATAACCACAAACTCGTAGTGTCCATACTTCGTCCTGAATGCCGTCTTCGGAACATCTTCCTTCCTCACCTTCAGCTGATGATAACCACTCCTCAGATCCAACTTCGAAAACACTCTCGAACCTCCAAGCTGATCAAAAATATCATCGATGCGAGGCAACGTGTATTTATTCTTAATGGTTACCGCATTCAGCTCCCGATAGTCCACGCACTTGCGGCGTGAACCCTCCTTCTTCTTCACCAGCAAGACCGGTGCCCCCACGGAGACACACTAGGGTTGATATAACCCTTCTGCAAAAGCTCATCCAGCTGCTTCCACAATTCCTCCAACTCAGTGGGTGCCATACGATAAGGCGCCTTCGAAATCGGCTGCTCTCCCGGAATAAGATCAATAGAAAATTCCAGAGCTCGATCAGGTGGCAATCCAGACATCTCCTCGGGGAAGACGTCATCGAAGTCCCGCACAACCGATGGCCTCTCCAGCTCCATCTGCATAGCCACAAACTCCACCGGCCTGGTCCAAAATCTGACCGGACCGAGCGAACTGCTACCCCGACTGAACTCAAATACTGGATGTCCGGGAATCTTGAACACCACCTTCTTCCTCCGACAGTCGATCGTAGCATAGAAGCTCGCAAGCCAATCCATCCCAAGGACCGCATCATAGTTGATGATGTCATGGACAATGAAATCAATGTAAAGCTCATGTCCACAAACCACCAACGAGCAAGAATTGCAACCACGATGCACCGAGACTACGCCATTCCCTGTAACGATATTCCAACTCTTGGAAAGAGGGGACGTCGACAAGGAATGCTTCTCCACGAAGCTCCGAGAAATATGCACATCGATGCACCTGAGTCAAAGAGGACTCGTGCAGGAAATGTGCACACCAAAACCACACCTAACAAGATATTTAACAATCAAACCCTAGTCTAAAAAACAATCATGTTCATGCAAACAACATAATCTAACAATCAAAACTAGCTAGGAAAGTAACAGCTAGATTGAGGATTACCTGCGATAACCTCATCCACGGCCTCGCTCTCCACAGCAGTCATCAGAAAAACCTGCCTCCTCGGCGGAAAAGCCTGCTGAAAAGCCTGCCTCTGTGGAACAAGAGCTGCTCCACGTCCAGCAGGAACAGACGCTCTCTGCTGCAACGGCTGTGCTGCAACAGGTGCCCTCCAAGGCTGCTTCAACCTCGGACAATCCTTCATGGTATGGGTAGGATCTCCACAGACAACACACTGGCCCAGGAATCTCCTACACTGATCCTTGATATTCCCGATCTTGTCGCAGAAATGGCAAGTCTTCTGAATAGACCCTCCTGGCCTCTTGAACTGAGCTGGCTGATTAGGCTTGAAACCAGGCCTAACCACCGCTCTGGCCTGCTCCATAGGCATCTTCCCAGCACCAGAAACATGTCCCCTCCTCTGGCTCAGGTTCAGCTCCTGCCTCCTCACAGCGACCAGAACCTTTTGATAAGAGTCCAGATCAGAGGAAGACACAAAACTCTGAAGCTCCAAAGCAAGTCCATGTAGGAACCTCTGAGCCCTCTCATCAGCATCCTGCACCATCTTCGGTGCGAACCGACTCAGCCTAGTGAACTCTTAGTGGTACAGGTCCACCGTCAAGCTCCCATGCTTCAGATCAATAAAGCGCTGCAGCATCTCCTTCCTAGCAGCCTTCGGAAAGAACTCCTCATCAAACCTGGACTTAAAGGTAGCCCAAGCTATCGGCTCCAGCAGCATCTTCTCTTCCGCATCCCACCAGTTTCGAGCATTATCCTTGAGTTGCCTCTTCGCCAAATCAACCCATCCAGCCGGGGAGATCTTGGCCATCTTCAAGTTATCCTTAATGTTCCGAATCCACTCATCGGCAGCCAGAGGACCCTCAGACCCATCAAAATAAGCAGGACCCAGCTCCCGAAATTGCTTCGCTCCCGGCTCGGAGCGAGGGGGCATCCTGGATTGCCCGACCAGCTCGAACAATTGGAGCATTCTGGACTTGCAGGAGCACGCCCTGCTGCACCTGCATCATCTGAAGCATCATCCGCATCATCTCCCCATTGGTGGGTTCTCGCTCAGGCTCCTCGTCATGAGGGGGCGCACCACTACCACCACCACGGGTGAATCGCCTTCCTGCCATCTAATGACACAGAAAACGAAACAATTAGACTCATAGCTTATGACTCGGATGTCGAACTTAGTTTATTGGACATTCTAATATTATTATCGTCATTCCGATAATCGCAGTTACAGAAGGGACCTGCATGGGCCACCAACAAAAACTGTCACGCCCCGCTTCCCAAAAATGGAGGCGAGACGTGAAGAGGTCCGCACGAGAGTGGAGCTGTGAAGCCCCAAACCGGATAAGCGTCAATAAAACATAAGCAGGTCCCTGTAACCACAAACGGAACAACAATAATAACACAAGGAGAGACAGAAATAAAATCTCAAATATCAGAATTTGTCCAACATTAAAATTAAGTTCAACATCCAGAAAAGCCACCAGGCTAAAAGAAAGAGTCTAAAGGCCCAGAACAAGGCCAACAAGGACAAACATAACAAGGTATTGGTGCCACACGCCGACAACAAAACAGTCTAAACAACAACACAAACAGTCTCTACGACTGATCGCCCGTGTCCACGAAGTCCTCGTCGAACACAGGCTCGGGCTCGGCGTCCGCAAACACCTCGTCCTCAACAACGAACTCAGGCTCAGGATCTAACATGTGTCACCCAAAAGAGTAGAGGGGCACATGTCAGCAAGTCTAAAAGACTTGGGCAAGGAAACTGAAGGGAGAGTACACTAACAACCTAGCAGTTATAGTATGATGCATAACATGGCAAGTATAGTATGGAAGTGACAAGTAAAGGGAAGTACAAGTAGCAAGTAGCAAGTATGTCATGGATAACGAGTTTTACAAGTAACACACGGACAAGTACAAGTCAAGTGGTTCACGTCAAGTGATCACGTCAAGTAAACACGTCAGGTAAACAAGTCAAGTAAACAAGTCAAGTAAACACGTCAAGTAAACAAGTTGTGCACAGAGATTTCGTCTGCTGGCTAGAGTGGCTGATCGGGCCAACTCGTAAGCTCAGGTGACCGCTTATCCCTACCCCTCCACGTGTATCGAGCCAGGGCATTACCCCGAACACGGAATGCTCGCTACTGGATCACTGATCACTCCTTATTTTACATCTTTTTTCTGCATGTTTGCATGCCATTTAGATCGCTCAAATTGTGTTTTTCACGTTTATTCGGCAATATTGCGATGCTTTTCATGATTTGTTGTTTTTGTCGTATTTCAGGAGATTTGGAGCGATTTGGAGTGATTCTGAGATGCACCCACTCCGGAGTGTCACCGACGACTCTCTTGGGGGGTATTTTGCTATTGGAGAGGAGTGGAAGGAGAAAGAATGTCGTAGGAGCGACGAGGAGGAAAAAACATGAAGAATGGGCATTTTAGCATGCCACTCGGCCGAGTGAAGGAGTCACTCGGCCGACCATAGGAAGCCCGCTCGACCGGCCAGATCGGACATACAACAGAGCAATATCAGCGTGCACTCGACCGAGCATCGCCATGCCACTCGGCCAAGCACCAAGTCACCCCTCGCCCGAGTGGAGCCAAGACGACGGCAACAAAAAATGCCGAACTCTCTGTTTTTTCGTCTGTACAGTCCCGATGACTGACTCGACCGAGTGGAGAAAGAAGGTCCGCCCGAGTGACAACCGACGACCGCCCGAGTGACGAAAGACCGTCCGCCCGAATGACCTCCGAGGAGACGACCCCCGAGACCCCTAACTCTCTGTTTCTATACAGGGTTCGTCACTCGGCCGAGTGACATTTGTCACTCGGCCGAGTGAGTCGCGCTGCCTGTAGCGTAAACAGCGGATTTGAGGCTGCGCAGGGGCATTTTCGTCCGGGTTTTTTGGGCGATTTTAGGGGGTATTTAACCCCAGTTTTTAACCTAGTTTAGAGAGTCTTTTTCAGAACTTTTGTAGCCTTTTTAGATTAACTTTTTAGGGATTAGATTTAGCTTTTAGAGAGGAGAGAAAAGTGAATTTTTGTTGGATGCTATCTTGTTCTTCATTGGTTTGTATCTCTCTCCCTCAAAACTCCATTTTTATTGATTTGTTGAATATTGCTATGAATTCCATTCATTTTACTTCTGAATTTCTATTGCATTCTATTATGAATTGTGAGTAGTTTATCGTCTTAGGGCGTATGGATGAACCCTACGAGCCCAATTTCGAATTTGTGATGAATTGGTGAAACTATTGCTAGGATTGATTAGGGTTAGTTTGGGATTGCTATAATACGAATAACTAGGGATTCATACCGATTGGGATTTGCAAGAGATTGGATCCCAATTCGATAGGAAGCCCTAGATATTCGAATTGGGTTGTAATTGAATTTCTCCGGAATCGGTTTGCAAGAGATTGGGCCGAAACTAGGGTTTTCGATTGCAATTCTATACCAATACCCGTTTGCAAGAGATTGGACGGGTAGGAACTATCCCAACCTAGGTCGTAGCTCGAGTTTGCACGAGAGTGGGCTCGAGATACGATTGAACGATGATGTTGTTCTTCACACTAGTTTGCCTAGGTTAGGGTTTGCAAGAGATTGGACCCTACCCTAGGTTGGCTATACACCGGCAATAGCGCGAGAGCGTGAGCTTGGTTCCACATTTAGTTGCAACTAGTTCACCCAAGTTTCAAGTCTAGCAATTGTGAAACCTACGAATCACAATGATGAGATACGGCAAGTAGCGGGGATTCCCTATCCCGTAGGCGTCTTTATTAATTTGTTATTCCTTTATTACATTCGAACGACTGTGACCGCATATTTGCGAACATTTCCTGACTTTTCCTATAGCCAGGTGACCGAAGAAGACACTGTTATTAGGCCTCCCTGTGTTCGATACCCGCTCGCCGCTACAACGTGCGCTTGCGGTAAGACTACGATCGTCGTCGCTCCGGGACGTGTATCCGGGGCGCGATCAAGTTTTTGGCGCCGTTGCCGGGGAGGCAATAGTGTTTGATTCCTATTACCTAGCTATTTCTTTCTTTTTGTTTTATCATTTTTTATTTCTGTTTCACCCTTCCGTTGTGCTAACTAGTTCTTTGAAACTCTGTTTTCCCTTGCATGTACACGAGATCCTCGGCGAACCCTGAAGAGATACTATACGATCCGAAGATCGAGCGTACATTGAGGAGGATCCGAGCGGAGAGGAGACCCGTTACAGAAGGAAATTTTATGACCCATCCTGAGACACCCGAACAATTGGCGGCGCGAATGGCGAGGATTATTTCCATAAGAGATAGGCTTCGGCCTAAGACTTCTTCCACGACCTTGTCCATAGCCATGCCGGAGTTGGCGGGAGACAAAAATTTTGAGTTGAAGACCGGATTGGTGGTCCTTATGCAACAAGATCCGTTTCATGGGAACTCCCATGAAAATCCTCATTACCACATCTAGCTCTTCCTATCAAAGTGTGCCAACTTCCAAATGCCAGGCGTCTCCGTGGATGCTATCAGACTGCGCCTCTTCCCTTTCACACTCAAGGACAAGGCATTGTATTGGTTGAGGACGCAAGCTGAAGGAATCTTCACCACTTGGGATGAGTTGGCGAGTGCCTTCGTCGACAAATTTTACCCGCCCTCCAAGACGGTGAAGATAAGAAGTGCTCTCATGTCCTTCAAGCAAGGACCACAAGAGACTCTTTATGAAGCATGGGAGCGCTTCAAGGACTTGCAACATCAATGCCCCCATCATAGCATTGAGGATTGGGAGCTTGTCCATAGCTTTTACAATGGACTCCAACCGGGGATGAAGCAGATTATTGATGCCACGGCAAATGGAGCCATTTTGTCGAAGACTCCCGATGAAGCTACGGCCTTGCTTGAGGAGATGGCCTCGAATAACCAACAATAGGGAGACGAGCGAGGACATTCTTCATCCTCCTTGAAGCCCACAAGTATCTATGAGGCCAAAGCCGTGGCGGAGCTTTCTAGCAAGTTTGATTCTCTCCACAAGGTTGTGGAGAGATTGGAGAAATTCATTATGGAGCCGCAAGGAGCCCCTCCTACATCAACGCCGGCAAATCATATGAGCGATTGGCAAGACCAATCACAATCCATATATGTGGGAGGAGAGCAAGGAGAAGGAGCTTTGGAGCAAGTTCAATACGTCGCGGGGAATTCTGGATATTGGGCCAATCCGACCGCTAGAAACCATCCAGGTTTCTCATATGCCAATAATGATGGTGCATTGAACCCCCGCCACAACAACCTCCTCAAGCTCGAGCTCCACCACCACCACAACCGAATTATCCACAAAGGGGGCCACCGCAACAAAATTTCCCACCGAGGCAACAAGTGGGACCTTATAGGCCACCCGGGTATAATCAAGGGTGGAGAAATCCCAACCCACCGCAAGCTCAACCACGTCCGGATTTTGAAGCTAAGGTGGACGAGTTTATGGCGGAACAACGAAAGATCAATGCCACATTGAAGGCGGGAGAAGATTCTCTCGCCACCGTTGTCGCTCAAATTGGAGAGCAACTTGTGTTGCTCAATAAAAACAATCAACAATTACCGTCTCAACCCGAGCCGAATCCACGGGGCAACACCGGCCATATCAATGCGGTCGTTGCGGTTACTACAAGAGGAGGGAAGGATACCACTCCCCCAATGACTCAAGTCAAGAAGCCCATGGTGGAGAATCTAGAAGAAAGCGAGCCGGTAATTGAAGTGGCAAGGGAGAAGGAGCCGCAAGAAGGAGAAAAATCTAGAATGGATGAGCTTGTTGATGAGCGCCGATTTATGCCACCGGTACCCTTCCCTCAACGGCTAGCTAGAGCCAAGATGGAGAAACGGCTAACCAAGTTTCTCGAGTATTTGAGAGGGGTGAGCCTCAATATCCCCTTCATCGACGCTTTAGTGGAAATCCCATCTTACGCCAAGTTCTTAAAGGACTTGATCACGGGAAGGAAGAGGAAGGAGAGGATAATGCTCGCGGAGGAAGGGACTTGGTTCACAAAGAGAGAGAAGGAGCCCGCCAAATTTAAAGACCCGGGGAGTTTCCAGATTCCTTGCACTCTAGGCGGCGTCCCCCTACAAAAAGCATTGGTGGACTTGGGGGCTAGTGTTAGCCTCATGCTCCTCTCCATGTCCCGGAAGTTGAATACCGGCACGGATTTGAAGCCTACCGACATGCGGATTCAACTAGCGGACTGGAGAATTACATGACCGGTTGGGATCGCAGAGGACATCCCACTCCAAGTTCTGTGGGGCATATGTTTTTCATGTGATTTCGTGATAATGGACGTCAAGGAGGAGGGCGATACATCACTCATACTTGGACGCCCATTCCTCGCCACCGCCGGTGTCATCGTCGATGTGTGGGAGGGGACCCTTACCTTGAATGTCGGTACCATCGAAGTGGAGCTCCATATACCGAAGGCAATGAAGCACATGTCGCATCACGAAGAGCTAGATTACATGGACCTCCTTGATGAGGTCATTGAAGAGGCGATACCCCACTCCATCGGCGCACCCCACGAAGATAGCTTCGAAGAAGGCCTAGATTTGGCCGAGGAAGAGAAGATGGAGCACTCCCCCGATATCTCCATGGCAATTGATGATGGCGACGCTGATGTCGCAAGAATACAAGAGCTCTGCAAGCTCTCGAAGTTGAGGACTCCGAAGAAAGTTCCACCGATACGAAGATCGGTGTCACCGGCAAAGTCGAAGACCAGAGCAAGCTCTAGCTTGGGGGAGCCACCCCCCAACATTGCCCATGACGAAGGGGCACTGAGGAAGACCACACCCCACCATGATCCAAATCCGAGTGGTCTTCCAAGCAAGTTCGACGGGTGCATCTCGTATGCACACAACATCAATTGTTAATTGAAAATCAAAAGGGGTCGAGCTCAAGACCTTAAACGAGTGCTTGTCGGGAGGCAACCCGACGGTTATCGCATTTTTTCTATTTTGGTTTTTATTTTTGTTTCAGACTTTATTAGTGTTTTTGAGTCGTTTGCCCGAAAAATTTTGACAACGGATCCTATTTTCTTTGACAGGAGAGGAGAACGTGATATCTATCATATGGAGGATGACTAAGGCAAAGAGGAGCGCTCCATAGACGCGCTCGAGGCTTAGGAGAAGGAAGAAATCAGTTGGAGAAAGAAAAACAGAGATTAGAGCCAAAACGGAGCATCACATCAGAAAACAGAGTCTCACTCGGCCGAGTACCATATCCACTCGGCCGAGCCACCAACGTCGTCCGCCCGAGTGGCGCACCAACGAGGGAAGTCTGCTGCACCCAACTCTCTGTTCTTTTTTTGATTTCAGTATAAATTGCCACTCGGCCGAGTGAAACTGATACGCTCCTAGGGCGAGAATTGCCGAGTAGCTTGAGTCACTCGGCCGAATGGACTCTTTCCACTCGGCCGAGGGTGGCAAATCCACTCGGCTGAATCGTAAGCGGAGGGAGAAATTTTATAAACTTTTCGTTACGATCACTCAGCCGAGTGATTTAGTCACTCGGCCGAGTCGTAACTTCACTTATATAAGCGAACGGGCTCGGCGCGGAATTCGAAACGCCCAAATTCTCTTTCGTGCCCGAGCCCGATCGTCTCCTCGCCCACTGCGACCACCCCCTCGCCCGAACACCGTCCTCGACCGCCGACCGTCGGCAGCCGAGCGCCGAGCACCGACCACCGACCACCCTCACCGCCGGCGACTCCCTCGCCGCCGACCATCCTCCGGTAACCCCAATTTCGCCCGTTTTCTCCATTTTCTCCTATTTTTTGATGATCCGTGCACATATCGAGCCCCTACCTCAAATCAATTTCATTGTCTATCTATTATACCCCTAACCCCCATGTATTTTGAATTTTACACGCTAATATCGTTGTTTGATGTGTAGGCTATCTTGGGGAGCTTAGGGGAGCTTATGGGAGCTTCCGGGGCGCGCTTTTGGCTTAGTGAAGGCAGCGTCTTCGCACGCATCCGCTGTTTTGCTCTCGCGGCGTGTTCAGGTACCTTCGTTCCATTATTTTTGACACGCCGCATTTTATATTTGTTGGGTGATCACTCGGGGCACACATGCCACCCCGAACACGGCCACACACTAGGAGAGCTTCCGCCAAGCGGAAGCGGCCGGATGAGCCCGGCCCCTCCCACGAGATGGAGGACTCTCCTCCGCCTACACCACCTCACCCCACACAGCCACAGCCCGCCGATCTAGTCCACCCACAACCACTTCCAGCCGAGCCCATCCACCCACAGCCACCACCGGCTCCTATCGTCGGGCCGCTGGGTATTACGTTCTGAGACGACGCACATCGCGTCGCTTTTGAGCGTATCACCCAGCGCTCGATAGTGCCCTCCAGGTTCGCACACCTTGCTAACCTAGACCGCCTGGGGGTACTTGAGAGGTTTCTCACGTTGTACGACAACATGGGTTGGCGAGATTTTCTTTCCGTGTCGGCGAACACTTACGTCCGTCCGACACTTGAGGTGCTCAGCTCGATCGCCCGGACCCCTGAGGGGTGCTCCTTTAGACTGATGGATCGAGAGTGTCAGCTCACTCTCGATATGCTTAGGGCATTCTTTCAGTGGCCCGCTGTCCCCACACCCGATCGAGCCTACGCCCCCACACACATCCCTCCCCCATCCTTCGATTCACACGCCTTCTGGGCCATGATCATAGGTTTACCTCAGGCCTTTGACCCTAGTAGGGCCAAGGCCTCGGCCATAGTCCACCCCTGCCTCCATATAGCACAGCTCCTTATGGCGACCATCTTTCTGGCGAGGTACGATCTGGGACGATGTCGACGCCTGAGCTCTATATGCTCTACGCGATGACTCGCCCCAGAGTTCTCGATAGGGATGGTGTCACGATGGTCCCCGTCATTGAGATTGACGTCGCTAGCTGGTTTTTGGACCGCATCATCGTATCGGTGGGCGCTCGTTCCCCGATATGTTGCGGCGGCCTGATCACCCTGCTAGCTCTGATGACTGGCGAGGACCTACCGGCCGACCTGCGTCGACCTTCGGGCCCTACTTCACTTTCGATAGACATCATGGCCCAGATGAAGATGCTTCGTCCGCACGGCCAGCGGCACTGGGTTTGGTTGCACGGTCCGTTCGGTGCTGACTACATGATCCTTCCGAGCCCCGCTCGGACACACATAGGACAAGCACACGAGGACTGGCTTCTGGCGATGGATCACCTGATCCCCGCCACCTACGTTCTAGAGGCCGAGGGAGCTGAGCCTGCCCCACCTGCACACCCTGCACCGCCAGCTGACCCTGTGTTCCCTCAGCCTGAGCCTGCACTTTCTGCCGCTCCCGACACTTCTGTCCCCACTTCTGCCAGTGTCGGGAGTACACTTGCTGAGCCTACGCCCACCACGTCTACCACTACCACCACCACTGCTGTGCCCTTGTCGGTTGAGCCACTCACCTCTCTTCTACCCGAGCGTCCACCCACCATACTTGAGAGAAACGAGCCTTCCTTCACTTCCGTCGTGGAGACCCTATCCACTTTGATCTCCGCTGGGGTTTCACCTTTTGGACCCCACACTTTCTCCCCAGCGGTTGACCTTTCTGTCTCCACGGCAGCCGTCCTATCTGAGAGTGTCGTGGCGTCTGTTCCCACGTCTGTCACTGACCTCTCTCGCTGCCTCGTCACCGATTTTGTCTTCCACTCCCACTGCTGCTGCTTCCACCTCACACCAGCCTGCGTCCCAGCCTCGCACTGAGGCCGGGCATCCACTAGTGAGCACAGCACCCTTTCGACCCATGCCTGCTGTCCCGATCACCTACACTGCACGTATTAGACAGCCCCGACCTGCTCAGCCTAGACCTGTCCGTCCCTCCGCTCCACCACCCCCTGACGCCTTAGTTCAGAGCGTTCGCGCTCTTGAGGGGGGCGATGAGTGGACTGCGGGGCGATTTTAGGGCTCTGTCTTCCACAGTCACCGCCATGTAGCACCGCCTCGAGCTACTTCCCGGCATTCACTTTTGCCTGACCCAGATCCTCGAGCGACTGCCACGACCACCACCACCCAGTAGACTGTTCCACACCCCCCACCACCACCACCACCACCCACCCAGCAGACTGTCACCCAGCCGCCGCCGTCCCCACCTCCGCCTCAGGACGGAGATGGCGCAGCACCACCAGCTTAGGCACATCCTTGATGCCATCGATATTTTTTGTCGTTATGCTGCCCATTCTCTGCTTGGTCCTGATGATTTTTGCCCACCCCCCTCCTCCCATCACCATTTTTGTCCACATTTTGATCATATCATTCTATATCCTTTTTCGGGAGTGAGGGAGAGTATTTTTGGTGACACACACATATCTGCATCACTCTTATCCTTGCATGCATCACATTCGCATCATATTTTTTTCATTTTGTTGTTTTTATTTCTTTTTCTCATGCATGCATACCCACCCCCTCCACCCATTACACGTCTCTCGGTGTGCCACACTTCGCACATTGAGGACACTGTGCACTTTAGCTTGGGGGAGTGAGTTCTCACGCTTTTTGCTTTTACCACCTTTTATTTTTAGTTTTTTTTCACGTTTTCCACTTTTGCACCCATTTTTCATCACTTTTTCATTTTTTTACCATGCATCACGTTTTTCTTATTTTTCTTGTGTGCTGCATTGTAAATAGTTTTATTTTCGTTTATCTTTGTTTTCTTTCATCTTTTGCTAGAGATGACTTTTCTGTGATGATGATGACGTGGTGTTAGCTTTTCTCTATATGCATGCTATATTTGTCATGTCATAGCTCTTTTTATTTCTGATATCATATGCTATGTTCTGCTTTGCATTTAGAAATAGTAACCCACTCTCTTTTGCTGTATGAAAATGGATGAAATTCTATTATTAGCTGATGTCTGATGATTCATATGTATGCTATCGTAGAAAACACACTAAGATTCACGCATTGATGCTTATATCTGGAGTACTGATTTCCTTTCTCACATCACTTCTATTTGCATGATTTGTATGCTTCACTTCGGGTTGATTGAAACGTTTGCTAGCCTTGATAAATCTGGATTAGTTTACTTTTTGAGATTAAACTGAGTAGATTATATTACCCTGCTGAAGTTGTCATGCACGTCCTATAGAGTGAACTGAGAGATACATTTATTTCTTTCTCCACATATCTTGAACATAATTTCTCTATTTTAAATTCATTGGTGAATCTCCCCCTTAGCGATTCTATCTTTGGCATTCCCCCGTTATTAAAATCACATGCTCCAAATTCCCCAAAACCCAAAGAAAAAAAAATATACTTGTATATCCTTCTCTTTGATTTGGGATCATTGTGTATATATGCTATTGAAAAATAATAATAAAAAGAAAAAGAAAAAGATTTGAGAATAAGAAAAGAAAAGAGAAAAGTAGTTCGAAAACGATCCCATCTCATATAATTTGTCTCTTTCTTCCCTCTTTTGTTTTTATTTTTTGACTTTTGGAGCTTCATAAAAATGGGGATGTAAATATCGTTTTATATATGCCACCACACTTATAGATAAGCTTGGGGGAGAGAATCCAATGATGTGTGAGAGAGTGACTACTTGACGGTGCATGACAACCTAGGCTAAGTAATATTTTATACTCGGTGAGATTGCTAAAGTTTTACGAGGTCCAGAAATCTAGGCTTAGCATTCATTTCATGAAAACCACACTTTTTCTATTCTTTCTACTCTATCGTGTGATATCTCTTATACTCCTTATAGAAAGCATTCAATTGAAAAGTGTGTGATCTACGATATTGTATACCGCTTTAAATGCTTCAGACGATGTTAATCTTGGGATTATTCCATTTTTCATACTATATTGATATTCTTGGGTTTTCTATTTCAAATGCATCATTATACTATGATATCAAAATAAAAAGTCTTTGACATGTGTTTTATATTCGATGCATGCTATATGAGTAAGCAAAACCCACGTCCTGAGAAAATGATCTAGCCACTTCCCTCTTCGTTTTCTATTTCGTTTTTCGTTTTTCGTTTTCCGCCTTCCGCCTTTCCGCCGTTTTCTTTATCTTTATCCACCGGGTTCGCTTTTTTACTTATCTTCCTCGAGGACGAGTAAGAGGTAAGCTTGGGGGATTTTGATCACTCCGTATTTTACACCTTTTTTCTGCATGTTTGCATGCCATTTAGATCGCTCAAATCGTGTTTTTCACGTTTATTCGGTAATATTGCGATGCTTTTCACGATTTGTTGTTTTTGTCGTATTTCAGGAGATTTGGAGCGATTTGGAGTGATTCTGAGATGCACCCACTCCGGAGTGTCACCGATGACTCTCTTGGGGGGTATTTTGCTATTGGAGAGGAGTGGAAGGAGAAAGAATGTCGTAGGAGCGACGAGGAGGCAAAAACATGAAGAATGGGCATTTTTAGCATGCCACTCGGCCGAGTGAAGGAGTCACTCGGCCGACCATAGGAAGCCCGCTCGGCCGGCCAGATCGGACAAGCAACAGAGCAATATCAGCGTGCACTCGGCCGAGCATCGCCATGCCACTCGGCCGAGCACTGAGTCACCCCTCGCCCGAGTGGAGCCAAGACGACGGCAACAAAAAATGCCGAACTCTCTGTTTTTTCGTCTGTACAGTCCCGATGACTGACTCGACCGAGTGGAGAAAGACGGTCCGCCCGAGTGACAACCGACGACCACCCGAGTGACGAAAGACCGTCCGCCCGAGTGACCTCCGAGGAGACGACCCCCGAGACCCCCAACTCTCTGTTTCTGTACAGGGTTCGTCACTCGGCCGAGTGACATTTGTCACTCGGTCGAATGAGTCGCGCTGCCTGTAGCGTAAACTGCGGATTTGAGGCTGCGCAGGGGCATTTTCGTCAGGGTTTTTTGGGCAATTTTGGGGGATATTTAACCCCAGTTTTTAACCTAGTTTAGAGAGTCTTTTTCAGAACTTTTGCAGCCTTTTTAGATTAACTTTTTAGGGATTAGATTTAGCTTTTAGAGAGGAGAGAAAAGTGAATTTTTGTTGGATGCTATCTTGTTCTTCATTGGTTTGTATCTCTCTCCCTCAAAAACTCCATTTTTATTGATTTGTTGAATATTGCTATGAATTCCATTCATTTTACTTGTGAATTTCAATTGCATTCTATTATGAATTGTGAGTAGTTCATCATCTTAGGGCGTATGGATGAACCCTACGAGCCCAATTTCGAATTTGTGATAAATTGGTGAAACTATTGCTAGGATTGATTAGGGTTAGTTTGGGATTGCTATAATACGAATAGCTAGGGATTCATACCGATTGGGATTTACAAGAGATTGGATCCCAATTCGATAGGAAGCCCTAGATATTCGAATTGGGTTGCAATTGAATTTCTCCGGAATCGGTTTGCAAGAGATTGGGCCGAAACTAGGGTTTTCGATTGCAATTCTATACCAATACCCGTTTGCAAGAGATTGGACGGGTAGGAACTATCCCAACCTAGGTCGTAGCTCGAGTTTGCACGAGAGTGGGCTCAAGATACGATTGAACGATGATGTTGTTGTTCACGCTAGTTTGCCTAGGTTAGGGTTTGCAAGAGATTGGACCCTACTCTAGGTTGGCTATAGACCGGCAATAGCGCGAGAGCGTGAGCTTGGTTCCACATTTAGTTGCAACTAGTTCACCCAAGTTTCAAGTCTAGCAATTGTGAAACCTACGAATCACAATGATGAGATACGGCAAGTAGCGGGGATTCCCTATCCCCTAAGCGTCTTTATTAATTTGTTATTCCTTTATTACATTCGAACGACTGTGACCACATATTTGCGAACATTTCCCGACTTTTTCTATAGCCAGGTGACCGAAGAAGACACTGTTATTAGGCCTCCCTGTGTTTGATACCCGCTCGCCGCTACACCGTGCGCTTGCGGTAAGACTACGATCGTCGTCGCTCCGGGACGTGTATCCGGGGCGCGATCAATCACGAGCCAAGAAGTGTATTTAACACGTATGGCATAGGGTTATGCCTGCAACGCAGGTGCCTAGCTGGAACCAAGTAGATCGAGCATTGGCTATCAACCAACTCACGTAGCCCGCTTCTGTAACACGAGCCAGGAAACACAAGTATTGTAGCATGTGCTACGAATGCGACATTCAACATGGATAGCATGGATGACAATTAATTCGCGTACCGTTAATTGAAATTAAACATGACATGGTAGTTATGCAACATGATAAATGACGGATCTAGCTTCGTTGTCGAGCTAGATCCTGAAATTAGGCGAGTATCATTTCGTCGCCTAGTCTCTTTTACGCCTGCAACAAGCAAATGGCCTAAGACATGGCCCAAAACCCTAAGTGGCAAGTTTCACTTGCCTAGCACCGAGGATGACGATCACGAAGGTTCGTCTCACGGACGCTAATCTACGGGAAAGAGGTCGCTGCCATGGCAAAACAACATTAGAACAACATCCAACCTAGTTTTATTAGGGTTTCACAAAAATCACAAAACGGGTTATGAGAACATCAAAGGATCGATCACTACCTTAGGAAGCGAAAGAACGATATCGAGCAAGCATGGCGACGGAAGAAATGATCCGGGGAACTAGGGTTCAGATCTGGAAATGGTGAGAAAATCTGGAGAAATGTGGTTTTGGGGATTTTTGGGGGTTTTCCGGTGACCTAGAGGATGTGGCCGGCCTAAATGGCGAGAGGGAAGCTCCAAAGGAGGAAGGAATGGCTTGGGGAAATGTTGGAGGGTGATTTGGGGGAGAAAATGGCTCAGGAGAATGAAAGAGTGATGAAAGAAATCGTGGATGGGGTTTAAATAGGAAGAGATGGCGGCTGCCCAGAAATTAGGGTTTCGACACTGATTAGTCGGTTAAAGAGCAACCTCTGACCGACTAGTTTGGGAACTAGTCGGTCGGTTGACCAACGCAGACCGACTAAGTGTAAACAGTAACTCCTGTACAAAAATAGGATTTAGATTTAGTCGGTCAAAGAACAACTATTGACCGACTAGTTTCTCATCTAGTCGGTCGACGAACGTTCTTAGACCGACTAAGAATGAATAGTACTTGGTATCAAAATGATCATAGAGCTAGTCGGTTAAAGAACGATTGTTGACCGACTAGTTTGCAACCTAGTCGGTCGACAAATGTTCTTAGACCGACTAACAATAAACGGTAACTCCTGAATAATTAACAAAGCCCACTAGTCGGTACATGAAGGTTTGCCGACCGACTAAATCGTCATCTAGTCGGTCGGTTCCCCTTCTTGTACCGGCTAACGTGCACAGAAAGTTCCGAAATGGAGCGCGAAGCTCCGGGATCGATTCCTAAGACTCCTAGGCTTGATCTAACAATAAGATATGACCGATATGAAGCCTGTCACGAATGACTTACTCCAAGACCAACGATTCTAAGGAAGAAGCTAGAAAATCACGACGAACCGATCGAAAGGGAAAGCTACGGAGACGAAAACCACGCATAAGGAGAAAATCCACCAAAACATATATATAATATAAATAATCCAGATACATGAAAACCAGTCGTTACAGCCATCATAAAATAATTCAATAACGCGACCTTTGTTGTATCTATGGTGTAAGCAAGCGATCAAACGGTCCTTGAATCTCTCCCATGCTTGGTCGTATGTCTCTTTCCCCCCTCTGTGTAAAGGACATGAATTGTCGCTTCAAGGCGTGGGTCCTCTGCAAAGAAAAAGAATTTTTTTAGAAACTCAGTTTGTAATTGTAACCAAGTAGAGATAGATCTAGGTGGTAAAGAACTAACCCAATGTTTTGCTTTATCTTTCAGAGAGAATGGAAATAATTTTAGATAAACAGAATCAGAGCTAATTTTTCCATCCAACTGTGTCGAGCATACTTCTTCAAAAGTTCTGATATGCAAATACGGATTATCATTTTCTATGCCATGGTAAGATGGTAAGAGTTGAATCACACCTGGTTTCAGATTAAAATTATGAGCATCAGCAGGCAAAATTATGCATGAATCAGACACCACCTTAGACGACATATAAATATCCAATAAAGACCTTTCTATTGTTACAATAAGTGTTTCATCGTTATTATTTGCCATATTTTCAGTTTGTACTAATTTATGTGAAGTAGGGATCTATGCCACATAAACTAGTAGAAAAAGATATTTTTTGTGTTTTTATGCAATAAAAAGCAAGTAAAAAAATCCTAAACTAAAAGATGGAAAGATCTCACCGAATATTCCTCCAAAGAAACTGAGTTTATGGATCCCAAATACCGATGTCCCTGGCAACAGCGTCAAAAACTTGACTCGTCTAAAAAGATGTGAGCGCTACTTCCAAGTATAGAAGATCGATCAATTAGTAAACCTGGAGAGTCAGGTATCGAATCCACAGGACAGTTCACCTACAAACCAAAAGAATTAGTCTCTAAAGAGTAATAAAATGATGAAAAACTACCACCTTTCGAAGGTGAGAGAATAGTGATGATGGTTTTAAGTAAACGTGAACGTAATAGTAAAACAAGTACGAGAGAGTCGATCTAAGAAACCAATGAGAGGAGTATGTGTAGGTTGTGCTTTTGTTAGGATTTTCGTAATCAATGATTTTGAATATCTTTTTTATAAACCACCATCTCATCCGACTAAGGTATGCGAACGTCAGAAAATATATTGTTAAAGCGTAGAATATCGTGCCAAGAAGTAATCACGTGAAATATCGATTTCATAATGAAAATACACACAAGTGCCCTCTTGGGTCATGATATGTCTTCTCAGATCGCATCACGAATAAGTCTTACTCAGATCATATTCGATTCAAGCATGCCTACGTCTCCTTATAACATACCCAAATAAAATATTCATTGAAATCGATAAAATACGTGATATAACGTGCAACGTAGGGTGAAAAGACATCTAAATCAAAGATTGCAACACCCTAACTACATCACAACCAGCACATAAAGGTACTAGCCATGCGTGGAGAGAAAAGAACGCATATTCATTAGCAAATGCATGTTCAAAAGCTCAAAATACGAGCTAAATACGCAATATACAACTATAAGTAGAGATTTCTATCCCCAAAAATCCTCTAAAAGTCTTAGATCTCCTTCAGCAAGAGCCCCTAGCCTTTGTCTCCAAAGCCCCAAAAAATTACGCAAAAATACGTAATGGAGAGTTCCAAATATGCCCAAAATACATCTCGGTACAATCTCAATACCCTTCAGAATACACCCATATATATATGGAAAATAAGGCGGTTGCAGATCCAATTTTTTTTATAAAATCCGCTTCACAACCCGCTCAAATCTGAAACCCTAGGTCGGAGCAATTCATGGCTATTGATCAAAGCGGGATTCGCTGATAAGGCGCCACGTGTATTGCTACAGTGCTGGATCCAGCCGCTTCTCTTCAGATCTGAACCGCTTCTGCTTTGTTATGACAGTCGTCTGATTAAGCAGGGAGCCACTGCGATCTCACCACGTGTCCTGCTCGATGGCTGCTTCAGATACTCGATGATGCGCTCCTTCAGCCGTCAGATCTTGATCGATCGTATATGATTGAGCCGCGTCGTCGTCCGGTCTGCTTCATTGGATGTGGCGTTAAGCGGCTGAGATGCTGCCACGTGGCATGCCATTGAGATGTGCGTCGTATTTCTTTAGTATTTCGGCCGTATTTCGATCGTATTTCTTCATTTAAATGGTATTCTGTATTCAAAATTCATAGAAATTAGCACAGATCTCAAAAATATATAAATAAATGGCCGTTGGAATTGTGAGATTGAGATCTACACATGCAAAATACTAAAATAAAATTTAAGTTCTTCTAATAATTATTGATTGTCTAAATACGATCGTATTAGAGGCCAAATATGTACCATATATGCACAAAATGGGGCTAAATGAGGGGTTAAATATGCAATATTTACCATGAATCATTGTGTGAGAGCAACCTTTCAAAGTAATTTTGGGCAGAAACTATATCCACCGTGTGCTACATACAAAATATAGGTTTTGATTAGAACACCTTTTCAAAAGACACCAGATGAATTATCGAACAAGAAAGTACATGTAGTATCTTATTTTTGTGTCTTTGGTTGTAAATGCTATATCCTTAAAACCAAAGATAATCTAGATTAATTTGACTCTAACGCAGATGCATGCATATTTATAGGATATTATTTGCAGTATAAGGCTTATAGAGTTTACAATAAAAGAACTCTTAGCGTTGATGAGACACAACATGTTACTCTTGATGAATCATTTAGTAGAATCTCTCTCATACTATTCATGATGACGACGACGACATTGTTGCACAACCACACATTGAGGATCACCCTTCTAGTTCATTGCTTATTGCAATTCACAAGCTACATATCACCACATACATAAGTGATTAGCAGTATTAGTGATGGTGTTAGAACTAGATCCCAAATCTAGCCTATGCTAATTGTGGCTTTTGAATCTAACATTGAACCAAAGAAAGTTGAAGAGCTTTTTACAGATGAAGCTTGGGTAGATGCAATGCAAGAGGAGTTGGTCCAATTTGAAAGAAACCAATTCCGGGAATTAATTCGTAGGCCCAAGGACCACCATGTCATTGGCACCAAGTGGGTGTACCGGAACAAAATAGATGCGGGCGACAATGTGGTAAGAAACAAAATAAGGCTTGTAGCACAAGGGTATTCCCAAGAAGAATGTATTGATTTGACAAAACATTTGCACCCGTAGCTAGACTTGAATCTATTAGAATGTTATTTGCTTTTGCATGCCATATGAATTTTAATTTATATCAAATGGATGTAAAGAGTGCATTCCTTAATGGATATATTAAGGAAGAAATATATGTTGAACAACCACTCGATTTGTTCATAAAAAATATGATGGTCATGTTTATAAACTTAGAAAAACATTATATGGATTGAAACAAGCTCCAAGCGCATGGTATGAAATATTAAGAAAATTCTTGATCAATTTGGGCTATAATGTAGGAAAAGTAGATACTACATTATTTATTAAGAAAATTGAGGATGATATCATTTTGATTCAAATTTATGTTGATGATATTATTTGTGGTTCTACTAACGAAATTTTATGTCAAGAATTTGCTAAGCTTATGCAGGAGGAATTTGAAATGAGCCACATGGATGAGCTCAATTTCTTTTTAGGATTGCAAATAAAACAAGGGAAGGAAGGAACATTTTATCCACCAATCAAAGTATGCCAAGGATTTGCTAAAGAGATTTGGATTGGAAAGTGCTTCAAGGAAGGACACTCCAATGACTAGCTCAATCTCCTTGGACAAAATTGAAGGTGGTAAGAAAGTGGATCAAAGATTATATAGAGGTATGATTGGATCTCTTTTTAATTTAACTACAAGTAGCTATAACTGACATTATGTTTAGTGTATGTCTATGTGCAAGATTCCAAGTAGACCATATGTAATCTCATCTTAAGGCAGTAACACACATTCTTCGGTTTCTTAAGACCACCTCAGATTTTGGCCTATTTTATCCAAAAGCTACCACACTTGATTTAATTTCTTATAGATTATGCTGGTTGCAAAAACACCAGAAAAAGAACTAGTGGAACATGTCATTTTCTGGAACATTTCCTAATTTCTTGATTTAGCAAGAAGAAGAATTCAGTTTCACTTTCCACTACAGAGGCAGAATATATTGCTATTGGGCTTACTTGTGCTCAAGTTCTTTGGATGAAACAAGCCCTAGCTGATTATGGTATTAAGTGCCCTACACGTGTGATTTATTGTGACAATTAGAGTGCAATCAATCTCAATAAGAATTCTGTGTTGCACCCTAGGACCAAGCACATTGACATTAGACATAGATTCATTGATGATCATTGCACCAAGACGGATATAGAACTTAAATATATCCATACTGATCATCAAGTAGCTTACATTCACTAAGGTTCTCAAGAGTGATTCTTTCATTAAGTTGAGAAGAGACATTGGTATCATTAGTGAGAAGGAGCTAAACTAGCTTGTGCGTTCATACTATTTCTTCATTGTGTTGTTTTGTTTTCACACTTCTTTATTGTTGGTTTTTTTACTAACCCTCTTTCTAAGCTTTTTGATCATGTCGGGGGGGGGGGGGGATGCAACTGTGACTCAATTATGTCACTTCATAAAGGCAAAAGAAATGTAAGGTATTATCTTTTATATGAATATGCACATGAGGTAAAATTCATTTCATTTTGACACATTGTTACACACTGACATAAAGGTACATTGATTAAAAATTATGATACATGCATTTCATAGTACTTATCTATAACTAGCACTAATGCTGGGGAGTAACATCCACGTAGCAATCATGCATATGTGTTGGGGGAGTATATGGCTTAACTTTTATAATTTCATAATTTTTATCAAGTTGTTTGCCATCATAAAAAGGGGAAGATTGTTGGTTATTGCAACACTCCTAAGTGAGTTTTGATGATTAACTAAACAATTAATACTGCTAATTATGTTTTAAGTTGATTTGTGAGTGTAGGTCAAATAAAGCCAACAATGGTCAAAGTTTGAGATTGGAGGAAAATCAAAGCCAAAGATTGATGAAGAAGAGTCAATGAACTTGGAACTCATATTGGAGATCAGTTGCCTAAGCAAAAGGATTCATGAGAAGTGCAAATCTCAAAGACAAGCAACTCAAGTTTATAAAGATGAATCAAATTTACCAAGATTAGTGAGTGATGTATTATATTTTTAATATTGTCTTAGATTGTTAAAGTCAGTAGATGAGCTTGCACACACACTCTAAATAATGTTTTAAACATTACAAATGTTTTAGAAAAGATTTGAAATTATTTAGAATCAATTTCATAAAATTTTATTGGTTTAAAACCTCATACCAGAATAATAGCCGATTAATCTTTCATTCTACTCGACTAATTTGAAATTGAACATGAGTTCTCCACTTAGGACCCTCGAGTAGTCGACCGCTACTCTAAAATTAGTCGACCGCTGTTGTCGAGATAGTCCACTAATTTCATTACAGTAGTCAACTACTTTTGTGTAAAAACACAGCTTCGAGTTTTTCAGAGAGCTGTCGATTTAACCATTTAAGGGGAAGTTTTGTCCAAGATTTTCAACAGTTCTTCTAAGGGTATTTAAAGATGGTTTGCTGTAAATGTAGGCACCAAGTATTGCATAATTTTTAAGAATTTTCAAACTATAACTTTCATCTTTAAGCTCTTAAACACTCAGATTTTAAAGTTCTAAAGCTTTTAAGCACTTAGGCTTTTGTGATTCTGAATCCCACTAAGTTTTATATCATTCTCTGAGATTCAAATCTGATTTCCTTTTTGATCTCTTTAAAATTTTTAATCTTTCATTTTTTTAAGATCAAAAGATTTTACTCCATAGCCACTCGAACATTTAAGAGCTTCATCCATTGCCTGTAGGATTTTGCAAGTGGATATACATCTTCAAGAAATGGTTGTATCACCACAAGTGTAGTTGTGGTTGGTGAGTTTATTTTATTTTTGGGTTGTTGTACAATTCTCATTGAAGGAGAAGTTGTGTTGTTTTGAGAAAATCCTAGCAAGTGGATCTATGTAGTTGTAGTATTGGGAAGACCTATCAAGTGGAGCTAGGCAATTGTATTGGAAGCCCTCGTGATGAGCCATTTGCTCTCTTGTTGAAAAGAGTTGGTTAGTGGAATCCCAACGTTGTTGGGGGTCTGGACGTAGACCTAAGGAGAAGTTGAACCAGGATAAAAATTCCTTGTGTTTGCATTGTGTTCTTTTTTGCCGTTTCTTTGCTTACTCTATTGTGCTCTTAATCCGCTGTGCTAATTACTCTTAGTTTGTTGTAAGCATTGATTGTGTTGATTAGGTTTTTGAGTATGTAACTCTATCACGTAACCTAGGCTAAACTTGATGGATTTATTTTAATTTGTGCTTAAAATTACAAAACACTAATCACACCCTCTAGTGTTTAGTTTGCTATCTACAAGATTATAGAGTTTAGTGCCCTCAAAAAATTTTAGTTCATTCAAGATATAATTCTACCTAATATTTAAAATTTTAGCACACACAAAATTTTAAATAAAAATTTAGTGCTACACATAGAATGTAGTCTCCTAAAAATTTTAGTCCCCCAAAATTAGTTTCATAAAGTTTTAGTTCCCTTAAAATTTAAAAGTTTAGTTTTCCAAAAGTTAGTTTCATCCTTGTTTAGTTTCAATTTTAGTATTTATCCCAAAAAATTTCCCGAAAATTTCAAAAAGAGAATGGAAGAATAGAAAATTTTCAAAAAAAATAAATAAATATGGCCGATTGGCACATTCCAATGCTGAAGTCTTGCTGTCTTGGGCCGAACCAGCCCGACTGGAGGTCCCATCTTCAGAGAAAATTGGCTAAATGCCACCGGTCAAAGATGGGTTTTAATTTTTACCACTAAGTTTAAAAACTTGGCTAGAATAACACCCTAACGAAAAAGAGACGAAAATACCCCTTCGTTCCCAAACACTAAAACCCAACAAAATCAAATCTCCTTGCGAAAACAAGTGCAGCAGACGACGTTCTCCCTCCGGCGAGCGAATCCCAGCACCTCGCACCGCCTCGAACTCCCCTCGACAGCCTCAACACCACTCATCACCGCCATCCCACAACCCAACGCCGACAACACCCCGCATATATGTCTACGTCGACGCCGAACTCCGACCACACCGCTTCGCCGTACTCCGACCACCCCGAATCTACGGAAACGCCTCGTCGTACTCCGACAAAGCCCTAAGAGCCAATTTGCGCCAATTTGCGCCAATATACGCCAATATACGTCACGATACGTGACATATATTGGCGTATATTGGCGTATATTGGCGCAAATTGGCGCAAATTGGCTCATAGGGCTTTGTCGGAGTACGGCGAGGCGTTTCCGTAGATTCGGGGTGGTCGAAGTAGGGCGAAGCGGTGTGGTCGAAGTTCGGCGTCGACGTAGACATATATGCGGGGTGTTGTCGGCGTTGGGTTCCGACCACCCCGCTTCGCCGTACTCCGACCACCCCACATCTACGGAAACGCCTCGCCGTACTCCGACAAAGCCTTATGCGCCAATATGCGCCAATATGCGCCAATATACGCCAATATACGTCACGATACATGACGTATATTGGCGTATATTGGCGCAAATTGGCGCAAATTGGCGCAAATTGGCGCATAGGGCTTTGTCGGAGTACGGCGAGGCGTTGCTTTAGATTTAGGGTGGTCGGAGTACGGCGAAGCGGTGTGATCGGAGTTCGGCGTCGACGTAGACATATATGCGGGGTGTTGTCGGCGTTGGGTTCCGACCACCCCGCTTCGCCGTACTTCGACCACTCCACATCTACGGAAACGCCTCGCCGTACTCCGACAAAGCCCTATGAGCCAATTTGCGCCAATATGCGCCAATATACGCTAATATACGTCACGTATCGTGACATATATTGGCGTATATTGGCGCATATTGGCTCAAATTGGCTCATAGGGCTTTGTCGGAGTACGGCGAGGCGTTTCCGTAGATTCGGGGTGGTCGGAGTACGGCGAAGCGGTGTGGTCGGAGTTCGGCGTCGACGTAGACGTATATGCGGGGTGTTGTCGGCGTTGGGTTGTGGGATGGCGGTGATGAGCGGTGTCGAGGCTGTCGAGGGGAGTTCGAGACGGTGCGAGGTGCTGGGATTCGCTCGCCGGAGGGAGAACGTCGTCCGCTGCACTTGTTTTCGCAAGGAGATTTGATTTTGTTGGGTTTTAGTGTTTGGGAACGAAGAGGTATTTTCGTCTCTTTTTTCGTTAGGGAGTTATTCTAGCCAAGTTTTTAAACTTAATGGTAAAAATTAAAACCCACCTTTGACCGGTGGCATTTAGCCAATTTTCTCCCCATCTTCAAGCCAACATGTTCTCTCCATAGTTAGCTTGCGCCAGTGACGGAAAATGGCGCTACTCGGGCTCCCTCTCTCACCACAGCGCATAATTTCTCCTCCATTTACAATCTCTTCTTCTCCATCCCTACGCTATCTCCGCCATCTCATCCCTTCTCTTTCTTATCTTCTTCCCATTCGCTCCCCCTGCGGTCTCTCTCTCTCCACCGTCAGCTCATCCGATGCTCCCACCGACGAAAAGGATTCACATCCGAAGACCATAAAAAGGTGGAAGCCCATGTGTCTCTACTACACCCAGGGAAAATGCACCATGGTACCTCTTTTCTTCTGCTGTCTGATTAGTGCACGTCTCGTGTTTGTCCAATGTCCTCACCGAAACTTTGTTTTGAATAAGCCAGTTTCTGATTGTAAGTTACTGTTATTTGCGACTATCGGTAATACTTCACAATATTTGGAATAGCAAAACGAACTGGACTGGATTGCCACTACTAGTGAGTTTGATGGCGTTCAAACATATATGGTAAAAATATTTATTGCGGAGATGATTTATTATTTTGACATAGTCTATGCTAGGATGGAAGTGGGATAAAGGCAGATGGAATGAGTTGGAGATAAAGTGGGAAAAGTTGGGGTTTGGTAGTTTACATTGGAGCAAAGATTAGTATTGGTGATTTCGTGTTGTAGATAGCCTGTTTGTTGTAAATTCCACCCAGAAACATGTCCTAATGGTAGGTGAATGAAAACTTGGGTACAAGATTTATACTGGCTTGTGGCCTAAATCCGGTTTTCTCGCTCTCCATCAGGTAAGATGAGGGTGTTGTATAAATGAAGATAGACCGAGATAATTCCAGATATGTAGGAGTTTCTGGGATTGGAATTATGGTTCTAAATTATATATTTTAGTGTGTACCAGTTTTTGGTTACAATAGAAACAACTTTTTTATTGTTGCTGTGCATCAAATTCTTACTTGTACAGTGAAGTGAAGAGCAGTAGATTAGTTGGTGCGAAGGTGTTGAAAATCGGGAGGCGGCAATGATGATGTGTGATTAGTTGCTTTGCAGACATATTGGTGGCAAACTGTAGAAATTTAATTTGTATGAGATGTTTGAATGTGATTTTAGGACTATTACCAATTTTGATAGAACAATATTAAGCTTTATCGAGTCTTCCCTTTCAGCGACTTGGTTGCCATTTACCTAATATGGGAAATAGAAGACCTTATCTTCATA
This sequence comes from Scilla litardierei, assembly GCA_030789695.1. Lineage (NCBI taxonomy): Eukaryota > Viridiplantae > Streptophyta > Magnoliopsida > Asparagales > Asparagaceae > Scilla > Scilla litardierei. Next base: position 151,256,301 of record CM061141.1, read on the forward strand.
GCAAGATAATTAGATAACACCATAACATCACAAATAGGAGCTACTTTCATCATCCATGATATAATTATATATTCAAATGAAGAAAACCGAAAATTATGAATTCCGAAAGTCCACATGTAACTATACATACATGACAACTCTACACGCATATCCCCCTCCACACCCAAGCAAGAATCCACAATACATTCCATAGTTCCATGCGTCAAAATTCATATAACTAGATCTGTGTGGGGGCAACTCTAGTAATGTCCAAAAGAAAAGAGCAAACGCTAGAGCCAAACGTCATTTTAATTACCTCTCCCCAAAAATGCAAAATATATAACAAGACAATATAAATATCTAAGTTGCACTTTTAGGTGAAAACATTTTCTAGCCAACCATTGTAACAACTGACATTTAAGTGAACATACGATGCATAAGCATGGACATTTACGAACCCTAACCCTCTTTCCTAATTGCCGCCGCTCTCACCTTGACCTATCTCCCTTCGTTTTTCCAAAAGAAAGAGAGAAGGGGAAGACAAAGAGGGAAGATGTACCACGATATTTAAGTAGGCTCGCTATGTTTTCTCAATTTTCATTTATTTAATTTTAATTTCAAATTAATTTGAAGTGTTAAATTCATTGATTTTGTGATGTTTTTCTCTTGTTTGTTTTCTTTTTTGGTGTGCCCTTTGTGCTCTGTTTTCTTGTTGGGATGTGTCCTTGTTTCCTGGCCTTTCGGCCATGTCCCCTGTTCCTTGGCCTGTTGGCCGCTGTTTATGTTGGATCATATATATATAAAGCCTAGAGGGGGGATATGCGGCTGACAAATTTTCGCATAATAAAAACTTTAGCCTACACAATCAGATAATCACAGAGCAAATATAACACAATAAAAATAATACGGAAGCAATCAAAGAGTACACACGATCACCACACGATCACCACACGACTTACGTCTCAGACCCAAAAGTAATCACTAGAATAATAAAGTCAATGATACAGGTACCCAGAACTTCACGCACCAACACTTAGCTTACCAAGTCTATACCTTGCTTACCAAAGCTTAAACAATACGTTTTTAGCAATCTTTTACTCTTAACTTCCCCAACAAGTCAAGTCGCCAAAAATAACCCAAAAAAGAAAGTGTTTTGGTACAGAGATCAAAATCAAGTAGACTACGATAAATAAAAGGATGGAGTTTAGTAAGCACAGTTATGGAGTTTGATCTATCTGCGTCAATCAATGCATTGTCGGCTCCGCAGTGGCGAAAACTGCCTCCCAATTCGACTCCTGGATCTTCATATATCAAGTTTCAATGTTCAGGGGCAAGGGCAATTATGCAATTTCTGAATTTGTATAGGGCTCTGCTGCAAATAATTTCATTTGGTTTGCATGCGTGGAATCCGTCTGCTGTGGATGACGTGGTGCGGGCGGGCTGTCGGGCACCGTGGGGAATGTGTGCGGTCTGTCGGCCTGTTCAGCTTTGTTTTTTGTGCGCAGGGAGAGTAACATTTATAGCCGCTCGTGCGCTGCTCGTTGTGCGTGCATAGATGCTGTGGAGCTCAGTTCGTGCTATGGTTTGCGTGCGAAAACTATCAATTTGCGTAGGAGAAGCTGTCAGTTTGTCGGCCGCTGGCCGCTGTGCGGGGAAAAAGTATACGGCCTTGTCTTCCATGTGCGTAGAGAGAATTGCATGCCGTTCTCTCTTCTCTCTCTCAATTTGTGGCGACTCTCATTTACTTGTTTCTTTTGTCTTTTTCCTACTCTTCCAAGTTGTTTCCTCCACATGAAACTGTAACGGTTGGTTTTTGTATGATGAATATTATTTATATATATGCAATTGTTCGTCTTCTTTCTTTACTTCTCCGCGCTCACATCTTAGTATAAGATCACTCTTGGAACTCATTAGCATCATCCCGAAGCTTCCCGCTTCATTTTGCGACTTCCTGTGCCAATTAGCCGGTTCACGTTGAGGAACCGACCGACTAGATGTCCATCTAGTCGGTCAACAACTCCTCATGGACCGACTAGTTTTTGTCAGGCTTTTTCCCTTGAGTTACTGTTTACACTTAGTCAGTCTAAGTTCAACCACCGACCGACTAGTTATCGAACTAGTCGGTCAACACTTCCTTCGCAGACCAACTAAGTACAGAGATCATTTTTCGCATCAGGTTACTGTTTACCGTTAGTCGGTCAAAGAACGAAAACCGACCGACTAGTTGACGAACTAGTCGGTTAAGTATCCTTCTCTGACCGACTAATCTTCAAAATATCTTATCGACCATTTTCAACCTTTAGTCGGTCTATGAACACTGGCCGACCGACTAGGTTGCAAACTAGTCGGTCGACGAGCCTTCACAGACCGACTAACTCTATGAATCCTACAATAACCCTGTTCACTGTTTGGGTTTTAGTCGGTCACAGTTATATGACCGACCGACTAGTTCCCAAACTAGTCGGTCGACCGCCCTTCTCTGACCGACTAGTTGACCCCGAAACCCTAATTTTTGTGCTAGCCGCCGTTTCATTTTCTTATTTAAACGGGGCTTTCTCTTTCATTTCTCCTGATTATTTTCAGTCTCCATCTTCCCCAAACCTATTCCCCTACCTCTCACGCCCTCCCCTTTGCTCGTTCCTCCATCCCCGCGCCCTCCATCTTCCCCAAAAGCTCTCCCTCTTATATCATATCTCCCTTTTGCTCTAGCACGGTGTTCCCATCTCAGATCCAGCAGCAACGACGCCGGGAGACGCTGGGATCTTCACCACCACCGGCGATCAACATTCCTCGCTGCGCTAACCGCGGCCTAGGAATATCCGGACAACGTAAATCTTCCAGATTTGACGCCGGATCTTCGTGCAACCGTCAATTCCAGGTTAGTTCTCTAAATTCGTAGTAACCCACACAATAGATAATCAAACCCTAATTAATATTAGCAACCTAATCAAACTAAATTTATTTTCCACTGATCTTTAAAACATCGTACAAACCGTAGGAATCGACGAATGGACATTATGCATGCACACATAGGATAGATCGCCGATTAGGTCAATTCATTAAAAATGTGATTTTTAACTGGATAGGATAGTCCCGATAACCTAGACACAACCCTAATAGGGATTGATGAATCGTGATCTGACACCGTCGCCGTGTCACGATTTTCAGACACTTTTCCGCCGACGAGACGATTGGACGAGGCGTACCAAGGAGACGACGCACTCGCCACCACAGGCAAGTGTATCACTTGCGTTCTTGGCCATGTTTTGGGCCTTCATCTTGTTAGGATTGTTAATTTAGAAACTTGAGGACCGGACGTGAAATGATAGCGTCCGGGACGCCTTTGATGGCTCAGATTTGACAACGAAATCTGAGTCCAACAACAACAATTTCTGACATCATAGGATTGACATGCGTGTGCGTGAGTTGTGGACACCATAGTACAACCCCTTCCTGTTTTGTCGTGTCTTGTTCCCTTCCGTCTGCACAGCCTGCTGGGCAATAGGGCACTCGCCAAGCCAGAGCGAGCGATCCCTTGTACTAGTTCACAGCCCGATGGGCATTTGGGCACATGTCAAGCTAGAGCAGGTGATCCCATGTACCGATACACAGCTCAGAGAGCAATTGAGCACTTGTCAAGCTAGAGCAAGTGATCCCATGTCTTGTCACGATTCTTGGGGTTATGGGGTAGGGTTGAGCGTGCAAGCGGCAAGAGGGATTGATCCCCCTCGAACCGAACAGGCGTGAACCCTTTCGTGTCTTGTCTTGTCTTGTCGTGTCTGGCTTCCCGTGTTCCGTCTTGTCTTGACAGCTGTAGGCTAGTCCCGTAGTCCATAGCACTCGCTGTGACTACTACTTGTCTTGTTTACTTGTTTGTTGTGTTTCTTTCTGTTGTTAAAAACCTCAGCATGTTAATCAACCAGTAAAATGTTGTAAGTAAATGGTACACTTGTAGCCTGTTCTAATCTTTTTTTTAGACCTTGCCTGACGTACAGTTCCTTCTTTTGGTGCTGTACGTCAGGGATTGAGCCAGAGTACGTGGAGGAGATTGACTTGCCAGCCGACGTGGAGCCAGAGAGCGTCGATCCCGAGTACGACCCCGAGGAGGATCAGAGTTAGAGATTTTTAGTAGCAGTTTCCAGAGGCGTTATTATCTTTGTTGGGTGCGTAGCACCTTTTATGTTTCTTTGTTTAGGTTGGGTGCTTGCACCATTAGATTTACTTTTCTGCTGTTGTAGCCCTTCGGGTGTTGAGACTTGGTAAGTTTGATATGTTGGAATAAAATTTGTGATGTTCTTTCCTTCTTGTACTTTTATTGTTCTGTACTAACATGCAGGGACCTGTACCTTCGCCTTGGTTGCACACAGACGCTTATTGGGTCAGGGCTTCGTAGCTCTGGCCTAAGCGGGCCTAGTCACGCTTCGCCTCCGTTGTTTTGGGAAGCGGGGCGTGACAGAAACTTTGAGTGGCTGGCCTATATATATAGGGTATGCAACTATAGTTCTTAATGAACACAAACTCTTTTGGACACATGAATTTGTATTGTACTTGCAAGAGAACTCTAATAGTTGACTTGAATTGCAACTCCTCATGAATTTGAATCCTTATATATTTCTTCCTCCTTTTGTGTAGCCAAAGGGGAGGGAGAGGGAGACACATGCTGCGCACGTGTGGGACGGGTTAAGTGGGAGTGGGTGGACCGCTGCTTGGTGGGGCTGTGAAAAACGAAAAGAAAAGAAAAAGAAAAAGAGAAAGAAAAAGACAGCGAGATAGAGATTGGGTCGGGCTTCTTTTTAGATAAAACTGGGCTTTTACATTCTACAATCATTACAAAAATTCCGTTCTTGAAATTATAAAAACAAAACTAAGATATAACAAATAAATGGGGATAATGCTCACACATTTTGTCTTCTCTTTTCTAGGTGGACTTCCCCGACGAGTCTCTATGCCATATTATTTTCACCAGGTTGACAACTCTATTTCGAAGGGCTTTAAGTGTTGGATCTCATAGCACACCAAATACACTAGAGGGGGAGGTGAATAATGTATATCACGACGAAATTGCAAAATTAAAAGTAACTATTACAAAAATGCGGAAGTAAATAACACAATCCAGAAAATAGCAAGCGCAGACACAGAGATTTATCCTGGTTCGGATTCTTGTGAATCTACGTCCAGTCCCCTACCAACATAGAGATTTTCAATCCACTATAACACTTGCTCCCCGCAAGCAATCAATTTACAAAGATGCAACACTCCTCGTGTTACAAACTTGTACAATCTCTTCAATAAGAGATTCGCCAAATAAAGAAAAGAAAAAGTATGAAACAGTATCACATATAGCATTGATAATGTAGGAATTATAATGCAAGGTTGGTGATGAAATCTCCAAGGTTCTTGGTATGAAATTGTGGTAGAATACACTTGGAAATTGGACTTTCTAAAGAGAGAATTTCTGCAGAGTTTCCGCAAGAAAGTATGAAAATCACTCTTTTAGAGTGTAAAGGACAAAAACTAAAGAAAAAAGAGAATGAGTGAATTTTCGTGAATTTTAGACATGGGTTTTGGGGTCTATTTATAGGCAAAAGAGTTAGTTTTCGAACATTTAACAACTGTCTAAATTTTCAAAAAATTCTGAACTGTTTTTGTCAAAATTAGTCGACTAATGAATAGTACTGGTCGACTAATTATGCTGCTAATTAGAATTTTGACTGTTGAGTCAACTTTTGATGAAAGGACACATGCAACTGTCAGAAACTGACACAAAACGGATATAAACTGTCAGATTAGCCATTGTGGGTAGTTATAAAAATTAGTATTTAAAATTTGAAAAAATAGCTATTGTGATAACTAATTAAATAACTGACTGGTGGACTAATAACTTCTATTGGTCGACCCAAAAACTCAAACTTAGAAATTTGTTGAATAATGATCCTAATGACCTAAAAAGAGTTTTAAGAAATTTTTCGGAATTTTCTGAATTATTGATGAAAATAATTAGTCGACTAAAAGGAATGACTGGTCGACTAATTTTGTCGTTGAGTTCATTTTTTGGGGATGAACCCTAAAGGACTAAGATAGATCATCATCAAGGCTTTTACATTCTAAGTATATGCAAGACAAAAAATAAAGATTACATCTCTTTTTACAAGATACACGATTTCATCATTATGCTTTGTCGTGTTTTGGATGCTTCTTGCAATACGTAGTCTTGATGATTGTCTTATCTGAATGTGAAATATTTGAGCTGTAAAATCTGCATAGATAAAGTTAGTACACATTGAATAATATGTTTGTATCATCAAAAACCTTATGAGGAGTTGTGAGTTTTCAACATTCTCCACCCTTTTTGATGATTTTACAAACATTGAATATAATAAGATAAATTATGAATAGAAAACTCTCCCCTTAAATATATGGCTTATATGCACCATATATATAGAAAAGAAGTGTCATATATATTATAAGAAATATTCATAAGTGTAACCCAGCTGATGATCAATGATTCGCACCGGTTGTTATATGTCAGATCAGGCCGCACAGTGATCTCAGAGTGATCAACCACATGTGTCGGGTGCCCTAGTTACTTGCGCAACTGAGATATATGGAACATATCATGCACTCCTAAAGATGGAGGCAGTGTAATGTCTGTATGCCACTTATCCACACGCTCTAATATGTCAAAAGGCCCAATGTAGCGAGGGCTAATCTTCTCTCTCCGTCCAAACCGAATCAGGCCTCTGGTAGGAGAAATCTTCAAAAAAATATGATCACCAGGCTCGAATTCTAAGTGTACATGGTTTGTATCTGTCCATTGCTTGTACTGATCCTGCGTCACTTGAAGCTTCTCCTTAATGGTGCGCACAACATCCACGGCCTTTACAATCATATCTGGTCCCATCAGCTCACTGTCACCCATATCATCCCAACTCAAGGACGAGCAACACTTCCTTCCATATAATGCTGCAAAAAGGTGTCATACCGATACTAGCATGATAACTATTGTATGAAAACTCCACGATATGAAGGTGATTTTCATACGAACCTTTGAAGTCTAACTTACACGCACACACATATCCTTCAAGATCTGAATGGTGCGTTCTAACTGGGCATCTGTCTGAGGATGATAGGCCGAACTAAAACTCAAGTGGGTCCCCAGATGAGCATGCAAGCTTTTCCAGAAATATGATGTGAATCGAGTCTCTATCTGAAATGATACTCACACGAACTTCATGTAGTCTCACAAGTTCCTCCATGTACTTCTTGGCAAGCACTTCTGTTGACTGGCTAACTCTGAAAGGAATACAGTGCGCTGACTTAGTCAACCGATCAATGATTACCTAGACATCATCATTGTGTTTTGTGCTCATAGGTAGTGCATTCACAAAATTCATTGTGATGTGCTCTCACTTTCATTCTGGAATGGGTAAAGGTTGTAATAAACCAACAACACGATGATGTTTAGTTTTCACATGCTGTCATACCATGCACTTCGCCACGCTCTGTGTAATGCTCTACTTCATACTATGTCAGCAATAATGTTGCCTCATATCTTTGTACATTTTGGTTCTGTTTGGATGAATGGAATATGGAGAATTATGAGCTTCCTTCAATAACTCTTCTCGAACATCTCCAAACGCTACATAAATTCTGTTGCCATAATGCAAGGATCTACCTTCACGAATTCTGAACTCTGGTCTTTGTCCTGCCAATATCAAGCTCCTAGTTCCCTGCTGCTTCTCATCACTCGTATGAGTGACCTTGATTCCAAAGTTGACTGAATCTGCATACTATTCAATGAGGCAGTCAGCCCAGGCAAAATTACATCTAATTACATCTATCTCCATCTCCATAATCTTTTGTTGCAGTCTCCAATAAGTCGTAAGTGCCATTACTGCTTGAAGACGATCAACGCATTTGGCACAACATTGACCTTCAAAGGGTGGTATTGAAGATCAATATCATAATCAGCCATCATCTCAAATCATCGACGTTGCCGCATATTAAGCTCCTTCTGAGTTAAAATATACTTCAAACTCTTATGGTCTGAGAATACATCCACATGCTTCCTTAACAAGAAATGCCTTCAAATCTTTAATGCAAAAATAACCGCTGACAATTCTAAGTCATGGGTAGGGTAGTTCTTCTCACGATTCTTCAATTTCCTTAATGCATAAGCTACGACTCGACCGTGTTGATGTAGTACACATCTAAGTCCTCTGCCCGATGTATCACAAAACACCTCAAATCCTCCCGTTCGATCAGGAATAACCAACATTGGTGCGAATCTCTTCTTCAGCTCCTGGAAAGCTTCTTCACATGCCTTAGACCAGGTGAACACCAAATCCTTACTTGTTAATCACATCATAGGCTCTGTAATCTTTGAGAAATCCTAAATGAACCTCCTATAATATTTAGCCTATCCCAAGAAGCTGCGAATCTTTATCACTGCCTGTGGAACATGCCAGTTCTGAACATTTGCTACTTTCTTAGGATTTACAGAGATTCCCTCATCAGACACCACGTGGCCTAAGTAAGCCACATTCTTCAGCCATAATTCACATTTGTTGAGTTTGGCAAACGGCTGGTGTCGTCTTAAAATTTTCAGGACCTTCCTCAAGTGTTCAACATGCTCCCGAGCGTCCTTTGAATATATCAGAATATCATCGAGGTAGATAATTACGAATTTATCACTTGGTTCATGAGGCTCATGACTACTGCTGTCACATTGCTCACGCCAAATGGCATTACCAAGAACTTATAGTGCACATACTTGGTTCTGAATGATGTCTTATGGATTTCCTCTCTCTTCACCCTCACTTGATGGTATCCTATCCTTAAATCCAACTTCGAGAAAACGCTCGATCCTCCGATTTGGTCAAAAATGTCATCGATACGGAAAATATGATACTTGTTCTTCACTGTCACATTGTTCAGTTCACTGTAATCGATGCACATGCGCCGAGATCCATCATTCTTTAGCACCAACAATATAGGAGCATCCCAAGGGGATACGCTGGGTCGTATCCATCCATTCTTCAATAGTTCATCCAATTAGGCCCGGACTTCTTCTAGCTCTGGTGGTGCCATACGATATGGTGTCTTGGACATAGGTTGGGCGCTTGGTATTAGATCCATGGAAAACTCAATGGCACGTTTTGGAGGCAATCTTGTAAGATCGTCTGAAAACACGTCCATGAATTCGTGCATTACTTCTAGTATCTCTGGTTCTTCAACGTCCATGACACTTACTACAGCCTCTGCTGGTCGGGCTCTGAATTGCACTAGCTCCTTGAATCTGCTTCCGCTGATGAACTCGAACTTTGGATGATCAAGCATCTCAAACACTACCCTCCTTTGACGATAGTCAATGGTAGAGTGAAATGTCCCCAACCAATCCATTCCAAAGACAATATCAAAACTTGGCATCTCAATCATCTGTCCACAAATCACTACAGGGCACTAAGGATATTCACTAGTTGTCTTCAACATGTCTCCGTCAGTACTAACATTCCAATAAATAGCCAAGTGTTCGACTGGAATAGTGTGTGTGCGAACGAATCGAGTGACTAAGAAACAGTGGAAGGCTCCTTAGTCGAATAACGTAAGGTTATGTCTATCAGCGACTAATACCACACCTAATCTTAAATATACTGTCTAAGTAAACAGTAATGACATGTGTATTACTAAAAGTAATAAAATCTTACCAGTAATTACTTGGCCAGTAGCCTCGGCCTCTACTGCAGTCATAGTGAATGCTTGGTGCTTCAGGGGTGCTGATCGTGGTCTTGTTTGCTGAAAGACCTTCTGGGGAGGAAGCTGTGGTTGACGTGATGCATTCTCTGCTGGAATAGGAACATGAGCAGAAGCAAGAGCATGAGGAGCTGGTGCAACTGGTCGTGGTCCCCCTTTATGGACAGTCTCCAGCGCTGTGCTCTTTGGAACCACAAATTAGGCAAATGCCTAAGCGCCATCACTCTTCTTTATTGTGCCCACCTTTGCCACAGTAGTGACACACTGGATGTGACTGTTGCTGTGGTGCTTGCCTCTTGAACTGGATCTGTTGCACTGGCCGATGCACATGTTTAACTGGAGTCAGAGTTCGTCAACTTGCCCATTCGGTGACATCTGTGGATGGTGGTGGTCGCCTTGAAGAAAGATACATGGACGCTCCCACATAGCTTTTCTCTGGATGTACTTGTATTAGTGGGCTGTCGCAAGTACTGCTGCATGGGTCTTCAGGTTCAGCCCAACCATTTTCTCCCAGAGCTTTATGTTTAAACCTTGCTGGAAATGCAGGGCTCGAGCTGAGGGGGTGGACACCATCTCCTCTGCAAATCTGCTGAGTATAAAGAACTCAGCATCATATTCCTCTACAGTCATGGTGTCATGCTTTAGATTGGTGAACCGTGCCTCCAACTCCATCTAAGCCTCATGTGAGAAGTATTATGCATTGTATTGTTCCTTGAATGTGTCCCATATAATAGGCTTCTCCAATCGATCCTCTGCTGCATCTTACCAGATCCTAGCTCTTTCTACCAGTTGTAACTTGGCTATTTTCACCCAAGATTCTGTCGGGATCCATATAGCGGTCAAGTTATCCACAATGCTATGTAACCACTCTTCTACCTTCAAGGGTCCTCTCGTCCATTAAATGTAGCCGGACGCATGGCCCAAAATTGCTGTATCCCTGAGGTAGACTTAGGCTCTTCCCGAAAAGCCTAAACAAGTTCTTGTAGAGCCTGGTCCGAGATCTGATGAACCGTCGAGTTACTCGGACCAGATCCAGAAGTGTTCTGTGCCATCTTCGTGATGCGCTTACGGCGATTGTAAACTCGCATGTGCCCGTATTCACGGGGCAAAGTCAATTCCAATGAAGCATTTCTTTCACGATGCATACTACTCTTTCTAGACTGTTCACGGAGTTAGTTGCGAGGACATGCATGGGCCATCAAGAATAACATGTCACACACTGTAATCCGTGGTCACAGTATGTTTCGCAAAGAGTGACAAGTCATCCAGTTAACTAGTGAAAACAATCTAGACACGAGCAGAGATGCATAAAAATGCTTAAGAAAAATTCCACATTTATATATTTGCGAGTTTACAAAATCGTATATATCATACTTTCCACATACTAACAAAATACATCTACAAGATACAACATAGGTGCACTCCCTACCTCAAAATCAGAAATCAGCGGTCTCCATCGCAAAGTCCGTATCCTCGAACACCGGTGCCTTCTATAACTTTATCTTAGCACCTAACGGTGCAACAAAAATGGAGAAACACCAAGTAAATCACAATAATTCTAGAACTCTAAAATTAAAACACGTGAGCATGAGTAAACCTAATTAACAATTAGGAACTGAGAGTATGTAACATTAATTAATACCAACTAACAGGCAGGTACTGAAAATGAAGACATGCATGTAACTAAGTTAATAATTTAAGGCGGTGCTATCATGGTCCTATTAATTATGCCAAACATAGGTTGTGAATTGTATTAGAGAGTACAATAAGCAACCATGGGTCCACCTCGTACCACATGGACGCTCATTTGGGCCAGGCCCAAAGTATGGACAGTAGGTGACATGGATCCAAAAGAGTAACACGGTGAGACTCAACGATTAAGTCGGGTGATACTAATAGGGTCCATCGATTCATGATGTGACCTGGCCGGAACACCTGTTGGGGTCATGTCAATAGGATCATGGCTCTAGTCGTTCTCACACTCTCACTAATACGATTTACCCCAAAACCCATTGAGTCTGAGGTGCTAAGTGTATGTTAAGTGTACATCTCTCAGTGTGTCGGTGATGTAGTGCAGGTGTAATCTAAATTGGTAATATTTACTTATTTAAAATATGATTTACGAAGTAAAGCTTTGGATTACAGACGTACATTTAGGACTGCATTGAAACTAAATCATATGATGGTATGCTACATCATTTCAGATTCAGTCATGTGCTCAAGATTTTATCCCATCAAGCTATTTTAACAGTGTGTTCAATAAAACAGTAACCATGATATTCCAATTTCATTTGGTTCTCATAGCACACTCAACGTATCAATTAATTGTAATGTTATGGAAAACTGTGCAAGATTATACAATGATTACTAACACCAGGAAACATGTAGACAATGAAACATATATCATACTATAGATGTTACACTAATTCAAACATATCACATGGAGCATACATGAGGCATACTAATTTAAACATGTATCCTGGAGCACATATATGGCAGGTAACATGTAAAAGATTCTAAGCATGCTAGAAAATCTAAATTTAAGATGCAAGAAGTAAATTTGAGTTAAACGGAATGTCAAGTAGCAAACGGTGCAGTATTTATAAATAGGGGAGACAATGGGGGAGGGATGATTGTGGTGATCTCAGAGGATTCTCATCATTGATTGTTCCAAGGGACTTAACCATGTGTCCATGGTTTTTATATGATCCTTCAGATATTAATTCGTGATCAAACATGCAGCAAATTATGATCCAATTGGCAGTAGGCCTTATGAACAAATATGTGGTATTGGTAAACCTATAGTCTAACGACCTTAAATGGCCCAAACCCTCATTTACCATCATAGGGTAACCCAACTATGATATGTAAGCCAACTTCGACATGTAGGGCAAGCCCTGGGGTTTCTTTACCAATACATGGCCACCACTAAGACTCGACACTAGCCAAAACATCACAAACGCAATATCTATCATCACCATCCAAAAAAATAAGCATCGAAAGTTCTTAAAAATAGTCACGGCAGGGAAAAACCCTACTGAGCAGTCATAGCCTATGGCATGAAAGCCCAAATTAGTTTCGGTGTAGGTAATGGAAAGTCATAGCGAAGGCTAGGGGACCCACAGGTCACGACAGAGGAGCGAGGAAGCCGAACAGTCTCGGCAATGTGGTAATACCCCAAAATAGATCACGGACAGGGGTGAAGGAGCCCCAAAAAATTATGACCAAACCAAAAACCCAAGGGACAATCACAAGATTCACAACACTACTAGAGGCAACGCGAGGGTTGTCGCCAAGCTCCGAGAACGCACGAGTCTTGCTCAGATTCATCATTGCAAGCATGTAACCAAAATCACAAGTTTGAAACCAAAAATTAAAGAATTAAAGTGATTTACCGAAATTTGAAAACTAACGAAGGAAACTTGGGCCTTGTCACCTTGCCGGAGGATGGCTGCAACTTTTAGTAAGGGGAGGAGGAAACTGAAGACCAAATCCGAGCTCCAACAAGAAAGAAAACTAAAATCACTTTGAAAATAATTTTTCCGAGTGAAAACCGAAGCTTTAAGCTCATCTGAGCTTTTATAAAGGGAAGATGAGACATGTGGTGCTCAGGGGAAGCCATGGTTTTGCCACGAAGTCAGTCGGCCGCACATCAAGAAGAAATCGTGTTGAAACACTTGAGATTTAGGGCATGGAGAGGTGTGATGTTGTGACGCGTGTTTCGTAAGGTGGAGAGAGGAGAGGGGCCTTGCAACAATTGCATTTTACTTTTCTTCTTGCCGAAGGAAGCGAATGAGATAGAGAGAAAAGAGAAAGATGAGGGAGATAGAGAGAAAGAAAGAGAGAGGTCGTCGCAGTCCCTAACGTCGAGAGAGATCAATGGGCTTTTACAATTTCTCATCTTTCATTCACAAATATTTATCCACCAAGTTGTAATGTAAATCCTCTTCTCTCTAATGTTTCATATTCTTTTTCATTTTCATGTTAATATCATTGATAATTATTAATCTGTGTGTAAATCTTTGTTATTTCTGTTCATCTGGCTCGACAAACATTGGGTTTTTGTTTTTAAATTTTATTTTTGGTTCTTTGCATATAAATAATAAAAAGTTGATATTTTGATATATTCTTTAACATGATCTGTTCGTTCGTTGAGATGAATCATGTTTAAAACACAAAAAAGTTATTTTATATAATGTTTTCTTGTATACTTCTCTTCAGTGTATGGATTATCATAGATGATAGATTTATTTGGGAGGGGATATATATTTTATATATGAACTGTTTTCTATTGTATGATGATCATTCTTGTGAAATTTGCAAATTTCTTCAACTTGCATGCAGATATAGCATCGAGGAATGCTTCTTAGAAAAAAAATGATACATTGATGACCAAAAAAGATTCTAAACGGTAATTAAGTTTTGGTAGAGAGAAAAAAGGGGTTTTGGGTACTTTTTCATTTTCATGTTAATATCGTTGGTAATCATTAATCTGTTTGTAAATCTTTGTTATTTCTGTTCATCTGGCTCGACAAACAATGGGTTTATTTTAAATTTTATTTTTGGTTCTTTGCATATAAATAATAAAAAGGTGATATTTTGATATATTTTTTAACATGATCTGTTCGTTCGTTTAGATGAATCATGTTTAAAACACAAAAAAGTTATTTTATATAATGTTTTCTTGTATACTTCTCTTCAGTGTATGGATTATCATAGATGATAGATATATTTGGGAGGGGATATAGATTTTATATATGAACTGTTTTCTATTGTATGATGATCATTCTTGTGAAATTTGCAAATTTCTTCAACTTGCATGCAGATATAACATTGAGAAATGCTTCTTAGAAAAAATGATACATTGATGACCAAAAAAGATTCTAAACGGTATTTAAGTTTTGATAGAGAGAAAAAAGGTTTTTTGGGTACCCGTTATATGTTATACATTATCAAAGATTAGAGAGATTGTATAGAAGCTGACTATAATTTTAGCCTTTTGTTTTTGATGTTACATTTTTATAAAATAACTATGGAATTGGCAATTTTATTAAATCAAGCTCTCCCTCACTCGTTTCACTAATCAATGTTTTTCATTTTGATTTATTTTGAAAACACATATCAATAGAGGAGAACAGTAAATTATAATATATTCTTCATCATTTGTTTATTTTATGCTTATTATATAGAATAGGTCTCTTAAACTTGTTATAGTTTTTCTTAGGCTTTTATTATAATAATGGAAAATTCGTAGGCTTATTATATCTCACCCTTTTCCCAAAGATGACATTTTATTATGTATATTATGTTATTTTTCCTTTGAAAATTACGCCATTAGATGAGACGATAGACCTGATTTTTGGGCTTTGTTATCATTGCGTGAGTTTAAATTTATGACTTGATGATGAAATTGAAATTGGAAAAAATTGATAAAAAGAAAAAGAATAAATTATAGATTTGAATCACATGTTTCTAAACAATTGCAAATTGATAATCATGACACATGTGGTTGTGGTAACTCATTGTCACAAAGGTCCAGGAGCGACGAGAGTTTCCCATATGACAGTACCTGTGATGGGTGTGGAAAGGTATTGAGGGGTATTATTTATTGATCCGGATCCACAATTGTTATCCGAATTGTAACTGGAAGCAAGACATGACCCACATTATGAGTCTAGACCCTGATTTTGTAGGGAATGTTTTGCTTCACGGAAGTA
This sequence comes from Scilla litardierei, assembly GCA_030789695.1. Classification (NCBI taxonomy): domain Eukaryota; kingdom Viridiplantae; phylum Streptophyta; class Magnoliopsida; order Asparagales; family Asparagaceae; genus Scilla; species Scilla litardierei. The sequence continues at coordinate 151,271,750 of CM061141.1, forward strand.
CACTGGTGGTTACACAGTGAGGGAAGATTATTAGTCCATATTGATCGCTGTTTCGAGTAGACGGAACACCCAGATTGCATATCGTACATCCTGACATGAGTCACACAATTATGCTAGATCACTATGTTATACTTGACACCACATATTAGTGACATCATACCACATTGACTTTACAGTTTGAGACATTAATAGATTTTGCCTTATTTTGATGTACTCATTTGATTTCTATGCCATCATTCTGTTGCCTGGTTTGATTATTTTATTACAGCATGATTTTGTTCCTATATGTTTTATTTTACATCCTTTATATTATCGCTTGATGTTTCATTGGGAACCTACCGAGATTATCTCGCTGACCATGTTCATGTTTATGAATGTCGGTCAGATTCAAAAGACACATATTTTGAGAGCGGGCCCCTTGATTAGGTAGACAAAGAGGAGTATGTTTAGCCTCAGAATTAGGTTTAGCTAGTTCCTTTTTTATTTTTGATTAGCAACCCTTTTACTTTACGGACCTATTTTTTATCAGACTTGTAGCATTCTTTTCATTATTTTGAGTTGTAATAATGTACTCCCTTTTAAAGACAATTTTTAATTGCAGATTGAGATATAATAATTTTTAACATTATTTCTATTTCTTGTTAAATAGTTTGCATGAAAATTGACGCTAGGCATATTTAAATCAAGAGGAAAAAAGATTTCACTTATTTTTCTTTGATTTAAACACATCATGGGCCTTCCGTTACCTTCTCTAGGTATTGTGTGAAGCGGAGCCCGACAGAGCTTATATCGAGAATGATTAGGGGTGGAAATATTAACATAATCCGATGGGTTGAACCTCAACTGATCAAAATTTAGGTGTTATGTGGGGGGCATAAATAGGATCGCATCGGGGTTAACATGCTTGATCCCTTTCAAACTTGGTTAGGGTTTAATGATCTAACTTTGGTTGGTCAAATTAATATATACACACATAGACTATGATTCACATAAAGGAATCAAACAAGAGGAGCATACCAACCTAAATTTAAAAATTGGCAATCCAAATTAAAAATTCATTCGGTTGAATGTGACACAACTTATTTAAACTATTACAAACTAAATTTTGAATGAATTGAACCAAGAAATGAGATTTTGGTCAAAACCACTTATATTCAGTTGTTACATTTCGGTTTCGAATGGGGACAATATGAAATTGCTGCTGAAATAGGGGTTTGGCCGGTTTTGACCAAAGCCATCTGGGTTTGGCAATGGTTTCGGTCAATTTCGATTGAAACCAAGTGGCTTCGATCGAAACCTCACTCTTTACAATAAATTATTGGTTTGAGTTTAAATATACAAGCCTATTTGAACCAAGTAAATAAAAAATATTTATTAAAATTTGGAAAATTATAAAAGTTATAAAAATTTATTGAAATTTTAAAAATTATATCATAAAAAGTCATGAAAATTCTAAAAAATATATTATAAATGTATTGTTAAAGAAATATTTACATAAAAATACATATAAATTTGAAACCAAAATTCAAAACGAAACAAAATTGTTCGAAACCTAAACTTTTTCTAAGAGCTGAAACTAAAACCAAAATCGAGATCTTAAATCTTGATTTGAGCATATTTTATCTTTGCGTCAAGTGTGTCAATTTTATAACATTCTAAAATGTTGATTTTGTCGTCATATCTTTCATAGGTAAAATATGTTCAAACCATTTGAAATTTAGTTTGTAAGTATAAACATATTAGATCACATCAAACAAAAAATATTTTGAATTTCGATTTCCTATTTTTTAATTTGGGTTAGTAAGATTTGCATGTTTGATGTATCTAAGTGTATCATTATATATATAATTAATTAATTTTGTATTATAACATGGTAGCGTAATGGCTCAAATGTTGGTATATGTACATTGTAACAAAATAATACCAATTTTCTTCCTATGTTCTATATGGAAATTAATTATTTAATTCGTAAAATATTAATTTTAGAAGCTAATAAATAATTTTAATGCTAAACTTTAAACACTAATGTCCCATAGATGAATCACTTACCACTTTTCAACCTTTGTTAACAGGTCCTAAGATCAGGCCTATGTGGAGTAGATAATTTGTTTAAATGATAGTAAGCTGAACATTTATTCAAGCCCAACCCAATTGCTTAAATGGGTCAAGTGGGTTGGGTATGGATACCCCAAATTTTATCCATGCCGGGTATGGGTCTGAGTCCTCAACATAAATCTTATTTGGGTCGGGTTCGAGTATGGTCTTATTGGGTCGGGTCAAACCTGTCCCAAATGGAACCCAATCCAACCTGACCAGATCTGATTGCCACCCATAAGGAGGATATTGAATTTTTTTTTAAAATATGATTCAATGTTTTGTAAACAATGATGGATTTCCTTTACAATATGTACAGGAAGCATCACGAAGAATGCTTTCAATATACTAGTCTAGATAAATTTTCAGATATTGGCGGGATCATGACGATATTGTCAAGTGGTGATATGAAGAGTAGTTAACATAGGGGTTATAGCAGAAACCATCAAACTTTGACTGATAAAATTAGAACAAGATTTCATTGATAAGTTAGATGGTAATTGTCAATCGTTAGATCTCTTCAAAGTGATGTTTACAGAAATGAGAAGGTCTTGAATTGTTTACTTAGATGTGATCTTTTTTTAATAATGGTTTATAGCTTAAATGAATGTTCACACATATTGCTAATTTTCTTCTTCAGTTAACCACTCATCAATTCTTTCTTATCATATGGTTTTACTTTAAAAAGGATATGCTGGATCATATTAATTTGCAAATTCTGTTTTGATTTTATTTGAATTAAAATTCTTATGTAGATGGATGATGCTATGCACCTCGAGAAATTCAACCACAATTATTCAGTGGACCTTCAAGTGAAAGCGTCTAATCTCAGTAATATGAAGACACAAGATCTGGATTATGTTTTAGTCCTTGATTTGGAGGGAAAAATTGAAATCCTTGAATTTCCTGTTGTGATGATCGACACCAGGACGATGGAATTTGTTGACTCATTTCACAGGTACCTTCATTTCTTAAATGATATATGCTAGTCAGAGATAAAATGTGTTTTGCAGTTTCTATCAATGATTCATATATTTTCCCCTTTGCAGTTTATTTTTCTAGAACTAATTTTCAGAATTAAAATGTTCCATATTTTGTCAAAACATTCTAATACTTAAGAACACGTTTGCATACTACTACAAAATTTACTTAGCGTGAAATGAAAAGTTTACAACCAAAAGGATACCTTATTATTCAACCAAAAATTCTCTGTCTCCCCCCCCCACCCCCTCTCTCCCCTTCTCTTGGCGAGTAGATTTCCAACATGTGTAATCCTTGCTGAAGATCTTTAAGGCTGATGGATGATTTTGTTCACTTGAATTACTCATTAACATCTATTTGATTACCATGATAGATGTTCTACTACTATGAATTAGGGATTCTTCATGTCGCATTACCTTCCTCCCTCCATTCCACAAAAAAACTTCAGATCAGGTCAAGGAATATTATGCATATACTAGATATGATAACAATAGAATTTGTTGATCATTTCAGCAAGGTAATTATTTTTTTGCAGTATCCTACCTGTAACACTTGTTTGCCACTGTGTTTTTCGGTAAAAAAGTGATCATAAACTCTCTAATGCTGGAAGTGCGAATAGTTTGTCTTCCATCCGATCTGAAATGTAACAATTGTGTGATGAAATGGGGCATGCACATATAAGTGATATCTGAAAGATCTTAATGTTTTTGCAAAGTACTTATTTAGTTCTCGATCCAATGGTTCTTCTTAGCACTTGTTGCCACTGTCTCAAAAGACATCATATGTAAAACACTTCTCCAAACCCGAATCTTGTATGTCCAATACCTTTGAATGCGACATACATGTCTATCCGCATCGGAAACTTATGAAAGTGCATAAAAATTTTCACCTCATTGTAAGTTGATATAAAGTTGTTATGCCCTATTTTGACAAAAGGAAATTGTTTATTAATTTTTGTACCATGAGATGCTTCCATATACAAAGAACCAAATGCCTACACTTTATGAGTTAATGACATGTCTGTACACTTAAAACATGCACCTATAACTGTTTCTTGGATTTGGAAGGCTGCTGACAGGGAATGTGATACAATCCGCTTGGATCGATCGAGCAAATCAATTTAAAGGTGGAAAAATTAAAAAGAGAGGAATATTTTTAGGGTTTTAGATTGAGAGAACAAAGAAAACCAATTGATAAAAGCCTCTTTCGAGAGGAGACTTGCTCTCCGAGCTTTTGATTGAACGGAACAAAAGCCTAAATCTCCTTCACTAAGGATGCTCAAGAGTTTCTCAATAATCTAAGCATAAGCAAATACAATGGCGGCTAGCCCTAATAAAGAGAATGAGGGGATTTACTAATTTGGCCTAGGGCGACCAAAATACCCCTAAGGCTAATAATAACTAATTAACGTCTCCACGTCTTCTCCTGCGCACGTAAGTGATCATGGGCGGTCCCTCCCCGTCTACCGCACGTGGTGCGGCCTCCTCGGAGCGTGTGTCGGCTGTAGATGCGGCATGGTCCGCATCAATACCCCCTGTAGAAGAGCCACCTTGTCCTCAAGGTGGAAGTCCGGAAACTGCTCCCGAACTACGTCGAACGCCTCCCACGTGGCATCACAGTCCGGCAATCCTGTCAATGTATCAATACCTCCTGCCGACACCCCGAACCCTGACGCACCGCCCTGACGTCCTACGGCTCCATCATTACCTCCATGTCTTCTGTCAGTGTCGGTGGAAGTGTGGATGACACCGTCTGCTCTCCAATAGCGCGACGAAGCTGCGAAACATGAAAAACTGGACGGATCGTAGCCGTCGTGGGTAACCTCAGTCTGCAGGCCACTTGGCCAATCTTGGCCTCAATCTCAAAGGGGCCAAAGAATCTGGCCGATAGCTTCTCATTCCTCCTCCTCGCCACTGATCTCTGTCTGTATGGCCGCAGCTTGAGATATACCATACCTCCCTCCTGAAAGCTCACATCCCGTCGATGTCCATCTGCTTTCGCTTTCGTCACCTGCTGAGCCCGTAGCAAGTGCTTCTTCAGCTCCTCTAGCATCCCATCCCTCTCCTCCATGTAACCCTCCACCAACGAGACTGGTGTCTGTCTACTTCCGAATCGAATCAGCTCTGGTGGGTCTCTTCCATACAACACCCGGAAATGGGTCGTCCCTGCTGCTGAATGGTACGAAGTATTGTACCAATACTCCGCCCAGGTCAACCAGCGGTACCACTGTCACTGTGTCTCCGATGCAAAACATCGCAGATACGTCTCTATACTGTGATTAACCACATCTGTCTGCCCATCTGTCTGGGGGTGATAGGCGGTACTCCTCTTCAACACCGTTCCCTGTACCCGGAACAACTCCCGCTAAAACCCGCTCAAGAACACCTGGTCCCGGTCAGACACTATAGAACCAGTGACCCCATGCAACCGTATCACCTCTCGAGTAAACGCTGTGGCCACCGAAACTGCCGTGTACGGGTGCTTCAGCGGTATGAAATGTGCGTACTTACTCAGCCTGTCCACCACTATGAAAATCACCGAGTACCCCTCTGACCTAGGTAATCCATCGATGAAGTCCATCGTCACCTTCTCCCACACCCGCTCAGGCAGAGCCAAAGGCTGCAGTAACCCTGCAGGTGCCATGGCCATGTACTTGTGACGCTGGCAGACATCACAAGCCGCCACTAAGAAGGCGATCGCCTTCTTCATCCCTTGCCAGTAAACCTCTCGGGCCATCCGCATGTAAGTCTGCTGCACCCCGGAGTGTCCCCCAATCCTTGAATTGTGGAACTCCTGAAACAGCACTGGTATGAAGGCCGACCTCCGCGGTAAGACCAACCGTCCCTGGTATAACAGCCTGCGCCCCTCTAAAGAGTACCCCTTCGGCGCCTCCCCGCCGCCCTGTAGTCGCTCCCTGATCTGTCTTAGCTCTGGGTCGGTCTCTGCCTCCTGTAACATGGGCTCCTCGTCTAGCCACATCGGTAACGAGAGCGCCCTCAGGTGCACTCCCTCCTCTCGTCGAGACAAGGCGTCGGCCGCCTTATTCTCCAACCCGGGCCTGTACTCAATGACAAACCGGTACCCTACCAGCTTCGAAAGCCAACGCTGGTGCTCCTCAGTCACCAACCTCTGCTCAAATAGGTATTTGAGGCTCCTCTGGTCTGTCCTGACCACGAACTCTCTCCCAAGTAGGTACGGCCGCCACTTCTGCACCGCTAACACGATCGCCATCAACTCTCTCTCGTACACCGACTTCAGCCGGGCTCTAGCAGAAATCACGTGGCTGTTGTAGGCTACGGGCCGCCCTAACTGCATCAACACCGCTCCCAAACCTACGCCTGATGCATCCGTCTCCACTACAAACGCGATGCTGAAGTCAGGCAGCGCCAGCACCGGGGTAGTAGTCATGGCCACCTTCAATGTCTCAAAGGCCTTGGTCGCTTCCTCCCCCTAAGCGAACCCATCCTTCTTCAAAAGGTCAGTGAGCGGCCGTGCAATCGTACTGTACCCCCTCACGAACTTCCGGTAGTAGCCCGTCAGCCCAAGGAAACCCCGCAATGCCCTCAAAGAAGTAGGCACTGGCCAGTCCAACATGGCCTCTATCTTCGCCCTGTCCGCCGCTACTCCTTCCGTCGACACCACGTGCCCAAGGTACTCTATCTGCAGCTGGCCGAAGCTACACTTCTTCCGGTTCGCATACAACTGTTGCGCCTCCAACTCCTGGAACACTGTCTCCAAATGCCCCACATGATCCTCCATAGTCTTGCTGTAAACCAAGATGTCGTCGAAGAAAACCAAGACGAACTTCTTCAAGTACGGCCGAAATATCTCATTCATCAAGGCCTGGAAGGTGGAGGGAGCATTCGTCAAGCCAAAAGGCATGACGAGAAACTCGTAGTGGCCCTCATGTGTGCGGAACGCCGTCTTCGGCACGTCCTCGGGCCTCATCAGGATCTGGTGATAACCCGCCTTCAAGTCGATCTTCGAGAACACAACTGCGCCATGCAGCTCATCTAGCAGCTCGTCGATCACGGGAATGTGGAATCTGTCAGCCACAGTCTCCTTGTTCAACGCCCTGTAGTCGACGCAGAACCGCCAGCTCCCTCCTTCTTCTTCACCAACAACACTAGTGAAGAGAAGGGACTCACACTAGGCTGGATCACTCCCGCCCGCAGCATCTCCCCGACCATCCTCTCAATCTCGTCCTTCTACACATGTGGATATCGGTACGGCCACACGCTCACTGGTGCTGCTCCCTCTCTCAAGACTATCGCATGCTCATGTCCCCTCTCCGGTGGTAGCCCTTGCGGGTCCTGAAAGACCTCCTGAAACCGCTCCAGCATCTGCTCGACCACCTCGGGAACCCCTGCCGGTTGCTCCTGCTCAACTCCAACTGCACGGCACTCCACTAAGTACCCCTCTCCCTCCCTCTGTAAAGCCCGAGTAATGGCCTTGAAGGCCACCAACGAAAAGCATAGGGTGGGGTCCCCTGTGAGTACCACCGTGCGGTCACCCTCCTCAAACTCCATCCTGAGACGTTTCCAGTTCACCCGCACGTCCCCCAACTTCTTCAGCCACTGCACGCCCAGAATGATATCGACATTCCCCAACTCCAGGGGTAAGAAATCCTCTATAATCTGCACTCCCTGCAAGGTCAGACACAACCCCTTGCAGAGCCCCTTGCTCTCCGCCATCTTCCCAGTTTCCAGCAAAACAGTGAACTTCTCCATGGTGCTCAACTGCAGCCCATGACGCTCCACCACTCGGCTAGAGATGAAATTGTGGGTGGCCCCACTGTCTATCAGCACGTCACCACCATATCGCCCAACCGTCCTGACAACTTCATGGTGTTGTTCGGTGTGAACCCCACCACGAAGTTCAGGGAGACCTCCACGAAGTCTAGATGAGACTTCTCCTCCTCCTCGAGTGGCTCCACCCTGGGCTCCTCCTCGTCATCCCGACACTCCTCATCCGGCACCATGGTAATCTGTAGCAGGCGGCTCGCACATCTGTGACCAGGGGTGAACTTCTCATCGCAACAGAAACACAACCCCTTGACACGCCTCTCCCTCACCTCCGCCTCCGTCATCCGTCGCCCAAGAGTAGCGGGGCGAGTTTCTCCTCTAGCCTCTGGTGCACCGGCAGGTGCCCTCGGCGCTGCCGCAGCTGGCGTGGGCCGGGGATTTTGGGTCCCGCAAGTCCCACGTATCCTCCTCTCCTCCGTATGTTTCTCCTCTGCCTTCTGTGCGAGGCGAATCAGGTCCTCCAAGCCCCCCGGGCTCTGCATCCTCAGCTCAGTTCGAATGGAGGGCTTGAGCCCCCCATGAAGTTCCCCATGAGTGCCTCCTCCGTGACCCCATGCACTCGGCCCGACAGTAGCTCGAACCTCCTAACAATGTCCCGCACCGTCCCCTCCTGCCTGAGTACCCTGAGCTGCTCGTAAAAGTCTCCCCCTGGTGTCTCCTGGAATCGATCCATTAAGTAGGCTGTCAGATCCGTCCACGAGGAAAAGGGACTGCGTGTGACCTTCCACCGGTACCACGCCAAGGCCTCTCCCTCAAAATAGATGCCCACCGCTTTCAGGACCTCCACCTCGGTAAAACCCATCGTCTGGAAGTACCTCTCCGCTCTGTAGATCCACCCATCTGGATCGCTTCCCTCAAACACGGGCATCTTCAGCTTCTTTAGCCGCCTATCAGCGTGAAACTCTGCTTCTCCCCGCCTCTCCTGGTCCCAACGCCTATCTCCGTGGTTCCGGAGGGGATCATAGTCCTCATCTGCATATTCGTCCTCAGGCCAAAAAGGTCTACCGTCTGGTGCCAGCCCATAGGGTCTTCCGAAAGCTGCAGCAGCTGGTCGTCGCCCTCCTCGACCACCGAAATGGCCCCCCCGGTCCTCGTCCTTGCCTCGGAAAAACCCCCGCGCCCTCCTGAAGGTCTACCGCTGCTGGCCGCCCCCTGTCGGCAGCCCATTGGGCCTGATCCACCATCGCCGGGACCCTCAGGGGCCAAGCGGGGGCCCTGGAGCCCCGCCCGACCCCGCCCGCCTGTGCGCGGCCCCCCAGCGGCCAATCGGGGAGCCACGCGGGGCCTCTGCCACTGCGGCAGAGCCCCGCCGCCCCCAGGCTGGGCTCGCGCCCCCCCTGGGGGGTTCGCCAGGCCTGGCCGACCCCTGGGGGGTTCGCCGGGTCTGACCGACCCTCCGGAAGGGTTCCCAGGCCCAGATGCCCAGCGCGCGCGCTTTCGTCGCTTGCCTGTTCATCGCCGTCGCCCGGTTTCGTCGATACGACGACTTCCGATGTCCCGGCTGTTGCAAACTGCGCCGCAACCCTTGCATCTCGCGCCCTTAACTCCTGGACTTCGGGATCCGAGTCATTTTCAACCTCTGCCCATGATTTCTTCCCCTTTCCCTTAACTAGGGTTTGCAAAATCTCTTTGATTTTTTGTTGATTTGCTTCGCTCCTTGCATGCTTCTCTTCTTGGGCTCGGTTGTTTTCCTCCATCTTCTTCTCAAGCCGATCGCTCATCGTCTCCATCGTGGTCCGATCTCCTTGGTGATTTCTTCATGTAGGGCTTGAAGCTTCTCCTCAATGGTGGCTCTCGTGCCTTGCGCCATTAGATCTTATGGGCTCTGATACCAATTGATATGATCCGCTTGGATCGATCGAGCAAATCAATTTAAAGGTGGAAAAATTAAAAAGAGAGGAATATTTTTAGGGTTTTAGATTGAGAGAACAAAGGAAACCAATTGATAAAAGCCACTTTCGAGAGGAGACTTGCTCTCCGAGCTTTTGATTGAACGGAACAAAAGACTAAATCTCCTTCACTAAGGATGCTCAAGAGTTTCTCAACAATCTAAGCATAAACAAATACAATGGCGGCTAGCCCTAATAAAGAAAATGATGGGATTTACTAATTTGGCTTAGAGCGACCAAAATACCCCTAAGGCTAATAGTAACTAATTAACGCCTCCACGTCTTCTCCTGCGCACGTAAGTGATCATGGACGGTCACTCCCCGTCCACCGCACGAGGTGCGGCCTCCTCGGAGCGTGTGCCGGCTGTAGATGCGGCATGGTCCGCATCAGAATGCATGTGCTGCATCAACTCTATGTTTAACACCTAACACCTTAGAGTCCATGTCATAGTACGACACCCTTGTCTGTGTGCATGAATCGTAGCTTGAAAGTGCTTGCAACAAGTGGGTGGCTCTGGTGCCGCCTAATGCCAGATCAACTTGTAAGGATGATGGAAATGAAGGGGGAAAGAAGACGAGGAGGAAAAGAAGGAGGAGATGGTTAAAGAGAAAGAAGCTTAATGTTGATGTTCGTCCAATTGATTTATGTTGAATTAGGCCTTGCATGAAACTAGCTCATTAGGGTTATAACCCACTGAGTAATCCATAAATTGCCCAAACCTTGCCCTACTACCTTTGCCTTTTCTGTTCATATTTGAGCAAGTGGGACAGGAGACTGAGATTGGCGCTGCAAGGTGGAGATCAACGCTAGAGGACACGAGGATAAAGATCACGTAGTTTCAGGCTTTATTCTTTTTTCCTCTGTGTTCCTTGCACTATTCTTTTATTTCTTTACATATTCATTCTTTATGGAGAGACATTGATGATGTGATGATGTTCATGTTTGCTCTGTGTGCCTTTCTTGTCCAAGACTAAACAACGCCCAATTGTTGAAAAGTTTTCAAAACAATAAAGATAAGAGAGATATTGGCTTGAACCTCTCTCCTTAGGTGGCTAGGATTTGGCAAGGGAGAAAGAAAGGAAGAGTAAATCAATGGTGGAAATAACATAGATAAGTTCATGTAGAGCGCAATGTTAGAATCTAAGCTGCAATAAAGAACATGTGTGTTTCATGTGACATCTATTAGATGTATTTTAGATGACATCTATCTATAACACACACATATGAGAAAAATGGGTGTCAGCTAGTCAATGATGAAATCTCTTCCTTGGTTAGCCACAACACCCAACCATCCTATTTATTTTTTCCGACGATCAGACCCGTTCATTTTAATCTTGATATTTAAAAAAAATCAAACTATCAATTTTTAAATAATTCTATTGTGTTATGTTCGTTTATTCACTCGTCACAAAGTTTACGGTTTCACAAAATAGAACTTTTACAACGGCTAGAAGCATAAGTAAAACCACTTGACTTCATTTGAAAATTGATGGTTTAGTGTTTTAAAACATGAAAATCAAAATGAATGGTTCTGATTGTTGGAAAAAAAATAATGGATGTGATTTTTGACGATTTGGCTAGCTGATATGTGTGTTTGGGTGTGTGGATATGGGTATCAGCTAACCAAGAAGGAAATTTTCTCCTTGGCTAGTGTCAAAAACACAACCATTCACTATTTTTTTCCAATGATCAGATCCGTTCATTTTGATCTCCATGTTTTAAAAACCCGCACCACTAATTTTCAAGTAAACTCATGCAGTTTTGCTTGTTCATCTAGCCTTAATAAAAGTTGTACGAAACCATTAAATTTGCGACAATAGATAAACGAGCAAAACTTATTGTGTACAGTTAAAAATTGATAGTATGTGGTTTTAGAACATGAAGATCAAAATAAACAAACAGATCCGATCGTCAAAAAAATAATAACGGAATGGTGTTTTTGACTCTAGTCAAGGAGGAATTTCTACCTTCACTAGCTGATGCCCATTTTTCTATATATGCGTGTGCATGCTAGCCTATGTACTAGTGATTGCAAGTATATGATGTACTAGAAATGTCTTCTTTTTTCCCATTTCTTATCTTATTTGTCTTTTTTACTTACTTTCTTTCAGCTGTTTGAGCAGCTCAATAGATGACTTGCAGCTTTCCTAACTCTTATCATGGTTATTGGAATCCCTCATTTTTTCTTTCTTCCAGTTTATACCTAATGGCGACCTCCTTCGCATGACCCTTCTACGATTTGCTATGTCTGACTTTTGTTGTTACTTAATATCTAGTGTTAAGTTCTACATTAGTATATTGTTGACCATCATTGAAATTATTATGCACTTGTGACTATTATTATCCGCTCAGGCTTTCATATTTGTTATAGGTTTGTGAGACCAGCCCAAATGAGTGAGCAAAGAGTAAATGAATACATTGGAGGGAAATATGGAAAATTTGGAATCGACAGGTATGTTTTCTACAGTTAGTTTGCCCCGGTATGTTTTCAACAGTTAGTTTGCCCCAGATGTTTTCCTGAGGAATTGAAGCTGTAAGACCATTTTAGGTTCTATATCTACCTGAATTCTACAAAACCGTCCTCAAATTGTAAATTGTTATTAGTTTTTCTAATGAGCTTTGGAAATGAGCGAATATTGTTATTCAAAAATTATATGGATTCTGAATTATCTCAGAAAGGGACGAGGAGAAATCTATATTTTTGAACACTGTTGAGTATCATCTGCAATTATCTATTATATGTGCCCATCATATAAGTGAATAATTAAATATTTTGACATTTCTTACACAACTTCTGGCCATAAGTTCAACATCGTAAAATTCTCTAAATTTGATTTTTAATCTTGCAACTTGACGCATGGGCATAATGCTAAAAAATGTTTTCTTTTCTAAATAGTTTATATGTGCAATATATGTGTTCTTTAGATCCATGATCTTAGTTGATGCTTGTTCCTTTGGTGAGTAATTATATGAATAAAATATTGTGTTTGTGTCATTTCTGTTTTAATTCTCACATCAATGCTTGCAATTTGGCTAAAAATTTAAATTTTTTTAAGAACTCGTCCAGTACATTCAACTATGGCTGTTCATTGGTCAAGTTTGGAGGTTGGTATTCCCGCATCTGAACCTGAAATTTAGGTGGATTTTTTTGGGGAATTAAAGCCACATCTTTTTGGAGAGTACTTCAGGCAGTTTGCACTGATTGGGCTTGGGCTTGGACTTATTGTCAAATACGAGCTTGGGCTTCAACGGATTTGGCCATGTTTCAGTGAGTTATGCAGGTTATATTCAAATGGTCAGTTGTATTCATCGGGCCAATTTCCATCTAAATCTTGGGGTAAACAAAAAAATACTTGCAAATGATTACCAAAAATACTAACTAAATGCCCTATTGTATACAAAATAAATAAACAGATGAAATGCTTGTTATTCACAAATCCAAATATACTCTATTACGATCATTTATATGGCTTATCTATTAAAATTGAACCAATAATACTTTGTAAGTATCATTACCTAGATATTTTTGTAGAAAATAAATAAATGATTTTTTTTCAACATCATGATCAAAGAGAGAGAGAATTCTAGATTATGTAAAATATAATTAACCATTCATACTTGCTGCATCATATCATTTGTCAATTTCTTCCAATAGAAAATCTAAATTTGAAAGAGGCAAAGTAAAGAGACAGAGTTAGAGTTTACAGGAGACTAATGTGTTTGGAAAATGGCATGCCACAGTGACTCATTGAAGTTATTCCCCGAATTGTCTTTCATACCATTAACAAATTTTCAAAACCAGCAAAATGTATGAAAAATAATAATTAACAGTTTCTTTGGGGATGTGTAAATAGGGAGATGAGATGATGCAGTGGCATATGAAATTTCCTACACCGGCATTAAAAAAGAAAAAAAAATCAATCTTCGGTTCTGTTTTCAATGATTAGGATTGTTCATGTTGGTCTCATATGCTAAAACCGAATTACATAAAAATGTAACAAACCCCGTGGTGTTTGCACATACATCGGATCGTTGACAATGAACAGTTTTTCGAAAATGGAACTTTTTAATCTTTAGATAAACAAGCAAGGAGCAAATGATTCAATGGATCTCTGGTACATTCATGTTTTAGTATATAAACATCAATATGAATGATGACGATTATTAGCTAAAAGAACCAAAGAATTATATGTTTTCATATACATAGAGTCAGTGGAAATTTAACACGGTTTTACAACAATAAACTTTTTCCACCCCTAGATCAACGGATAAAAAGTATGTGGTTCACCATATATTTGGTATATTTTGGTTATAGAGTATAAAAATCATAATTAACGAACGATGATAGAGTTAACTTTTTATCCCTAACAGGAGGATATTTCCTAATATGATAGAAAATACCCATAATTTCTTATTACCGCACACTCTCTTCCCCACAAAAAAATACACCTATGACCTAAGATGAAAACTTGATATACTATCACTAACCAACAAGAGTATCTCGTAGCACCAAGTTTATGTGTGTTATGCTACAACCTAAAATGCGTTGTTCAGTTAAATAAGTTGTAGGAGGATATAGAGTTTGAATGCAATCGAAGCAGCAAAATACTAGTAAATATTAGAGTGAATTGAATCTTTATACGAAAAACAAGTATTAAACTAACAATGAAAGATTCTATTTGCTAAAGTTCTATTAACTTTTGCAAGACATGCAATGGCTATTTAATAGTAGAAGCTGATGAGGTGAAAAAAAGAATTGGAGAGAGTGTTGGGAAATAGAGCAAAAAATTCATTGTATATGGTTTATAGAAAGAATCTTAATGCAACTTAGACCATAATCTATGAAAATAATATTTTATATAATATTCTAATTTAACATAAAGATCAAATTAATAAATCCCAAACAAACTCAACGTCTAAGGAATTTTTATATAAACACACTCTTAAATAATTCAAATTCTACTTTCTAATTCTAGTCTAACAAAACTGAACCTTCTATCTAGCTCAAATCCCAAGGAGGCATATGATTGTTTGACGAATTATCTACTATAATCAGTTCTGCATCACTATTTTACTATAATTTATGCATTAGAATTTGAATTTTGCATTATGAAATGCCGTGTGTTTATATTTTATGTATTCACGCACGTCTTCTCCGTCGTTTTCCGTCGCCTTTCGTTATTTCGTATCCGTTTTTTTGTATTTTTAGTTTCTTTTTTACTTTCGACGAGTTTATGTGCATTTGCAGGACATTGCTAGCGCAGGGGACATATATGGCCAAAATCATGAGTCCCCGGAGCAACGTGAAGTGTCGCACGAGATCCCGAGAGCCATTCGTCAAAGATGACTATGTATCGGCTCTCAACCGATCGGGTGGAACAGCCACCCGATCGGGTCATGCAGTCAGTGTCAGTGCTGAAGAAGAGATCGTTCCACCCGATCGGTTCAGTGATCGGGTGGATGTATGACAGAGTGCAGTTTTGAAGGCCAAAGCTCACCCGGTCGGTTGACTTGTCAACCGACCGGGTCATGTATTGTGATCCGATCGGGTCGGCACTTTCAACCAATCGGGTCACCTGTAGCTGCTTTCCAAGCTCAAGAAATCCAAGACTCACCTGATCGGTTCAGTGATCAGGTGAGATTACCAGAGCTGAAGATATATTTTTCCGTCGTTTCACCCGATCGTGTGAAGTCTCATCCGATCGGGTGAGCGTCTGTTTTTGTCTTTTTGTGGGAATATTCCATGACACTTGTATAAATAGTGCTAGGTTTTCCCAGAAACGCAGCCCCCACTTTTAAGCTGTTTTTAGGGATTTTTCAGCTGCTTTAATTAAACTCTTAGTGTAAGTTCTTTGATCGTTTTCATATTTTGATATTGTGTTTATGCTTCTATTTGCTACGGTAAACAATTGCTTGATTTCAATTCTTATGGCTATATCTCCTGTTATTGCATTTCATACCATGTTTAGTGAGTAGTTCTTCAATCTAGGACATTGGTGGAAGCCCCTTCGTGGGGTCCTTCCTAGAACGGCCATAGGTCTAGGGATCCAATTTGATCTATGGTTTTGATGGTTACACAGTGGCATTTCATTTTCATCGACGGGAAAAAGACCGCATTTGACCGTTGGGCCAAGAGGAAATAAAACGGAAGTTTGATTCTTTAGCCATAGCTTACCCCCTAGAGTTGACATTGAGTCCTTGCACGTGAGAACGGCTTCGACGAAATGTTGGGAGCGATCGTTGCGATCTTAGTGCTCCCGAAGTCGGTTGGTATTGGATATGGGAATGCCCACCGTCCGAAGCCGGGTAGACCTAACGTATCATCCTATGCATCGTCCGGAATATCGGGCCCATGGGACGCTAGGTACCACTTTCAAAGGCAACGTCTCACCGCCAAACCCTATCATTCGGTCATATTTCTATCCTTCGGCCGTAATAGTGAGAACACATGATTAGGGAGGAAGCCAAAGTCCTAGGTTACCTTTTTATATTTTATATCTGTTCTATTAGTTTACAATCGTGACAATCAATCGAGAATTGGCTGGCTCATCCACTGGGTGACCCGGTTCCTGAATGTTTGCAAGTACAACACACGCCTTCCCGTGATCGACCCCCAAGCCACACTTCGACACCGTACGCTTATGGTTTATAAATTCTAATTCTAGTATCCCTGTCCCGGTTTGCTTGTCAAACGGGCGGCAGGTCAAGCTTTATGGCGCCGTTGCCGGGGAGGCAACATGCTTGTTACATTTAGGACCTCGTTATCCTTGAGACTAGCTCACATCCTCACCCCGTGATCATTTTCACATTCTACACCTATTTAATTTTGCATGGACATGTTGTACATATTCGTTGTGGGTGGTTGGTAGACTATGTCTCCATGCCGCCGTCAACATTCTTATTTCTCTACTCCAACTTGTGCTATTAACGTGTTCTCTATTATTGTAGTTCTTTTTCTCTCCTTTTTCTTGCAGGTTTTCTACTCTATTGCAAGAATGTCGTGTGCCGTTTCAGATGATATCTGGGCACATGCATGCCACGCCAGCTATTTGGTCCTATATTTCGCAGAATCTCTAAGCACCCCGAGCATCCAATCTTTCCTGGCAGCTGCAGTGGACAATCAAAAGAAGAATTATGATATTCAGCAGCATCCCGATACGATAGTCTTTTCCCCTTCTGATGATGCGGTGATTATTGACATACCCAATACCGACTTCAGTGAGGGTGATCTACATATTGATAGGGGGATTTGTCTGAGGGATTATCTGGCAGGACTTGTCAAGTGCCGTGAGAAGGAATCTGTCTTTTCCTTGCAGTCCTCTACAGAGCACCCTGGAGTTTGGGATCATGATGGAATTGGAGGTAGTGGTTGAGAGCTATCTACTATTGAGACTTGCTTTCATGTTGAAGCTTTTCTGTCCGATAGTTATCATACACATGAGATGGAACCAGAGCCTTTCTCCATGGTCTCCTCCTCACTTTGCAAAGCTTTGCCATGTGGACCCACAGTTAAAAGTGAAGTTCCAGATGTTAGCATCCCGGAGACCCGGAAAGAGGCTCTTTCATTGGAGGATACACAGTTTGAAAAATATGTATCGGGACCACCCGAAGTCGAGCTGAAGGAGTTACCTTCGGGATTGAGGTATGAATATTTGGGGAAGGATTCGACGCCGCCTATCATTGTGAACTCCTCGTTACCCGAAGACCAGATGGCCAAACTTCTTGATGTTCTGAAGAGATTTAAGAATGTTTTGGGTATGTCATCGAGGACTTGAAGGGAGTAAGCTTGGGCTTTGCGCGCATATGATATTGCTTGAAGATGAGCAAGCCACCTTCCATTGAGCCACAACGAAGATTGAACCCCATTATGATGGAAGTAGTTAAGAAGGAGATTGTTAGACTTCTCCGGGCCGGGATTATCTATCCTATTTTCAACAGTCGTTGGGTTAGCCCGGTACATGTTGTGCCCAAGAAGGGAGGAATGACAGTCGTTCGTAACGATAAAAATGAGCTTATACCTACAAGGACCGTCACCAAATATCGGATGTGCATCGATTACCGGAAACTAAACAAAGCTACGAGGTAGGATCAATATCCTCTCCCTTTTATTGATCAAATGCTTGAAAGATTGGCCAAGCACAACTATTTTTGCTTCATGGATGGATACTCCGGCTTCCTGCAAATTCTCATCCACCATGATGACCAAGAGAAGACCACTTTTACATGTCCGTTTGGGACATATGCTTATAGGAGGATGTCGTTTGGGCTTTGCAACGCCCTGCTACCTTTTAAAGATTGATGTCCGTAATTTTCTCCGATTTCTCCCAGGACATAATGGAGATCTTCATGGATGATTTTTCCGTTTATGAAACGGAGTTCGACTCGTGTCTCCACAACCTAGCTAAAGTTCTGCAAAGATGCCAAGATAAAGGGCTAGTTCTAAATTGGGAGAAGTGCCACTTTATGGTACACGGAGTCGTGTTTGGGCATATTATCTCTTCAAGAGGGATTGAGATGGACAAAACAAAGGTCGATGTCATCGAAAAGCTTCCGCCTCCACTTAACCTTTGGGAAGTCCGTGGTTTCTTAAGGGCATGCAGGATTCTACCGCCGGTTTATAAAGGATTTCTCTAAAATTTCTAGGCCCTTAACTCAGCTCCTCGTGAAGGATACACCTTTCGTCTTCGATGACAAGTGTATGGACGCCTTCCGTCTCTTGAAGCAAGCCCTTATTTCCGCACCTGTGATTCAACCGCCCGATCGGAGTCTACCGTTCGAATTGATGTGCGACGTTAGCGACTATGCAGTTGGGTCCGTCTTGGGGCAAAGGAAAGACAAAAATCTGCACGTCATTTATTATACAAGCAAGACCCTCGACGAGGCTCAAAGGAACTATACGACGACGGAAAAGGAATTGCTAGCCGTCATACACTCTATGGATAAGTTCCGATCGTATCTTGTGGGCATTAAGGTTATCGTGCATACCGATCATGCCGCCCTCAAGTACCTTTTGAGCAAGAAGGATGCCAAGCCGCGCCTCATAAGATGGATTCTTCTCATCCAAGAATTTGACTTGGAAATCAAAGACAAGAAATGGGCGGAAAATGTCGTCGCCGTCCATCTATCTAGATTATCTACCTTCGACCCGGATGCCACTCCTATTGATGACTCACTTCCTGATGAGCATCTTTTCTCTATTTCTTCTATTTGGACTCCGTGGTATGCCGACATTGCCAACTATCTCACGTGCGCCATTGTACCCCACAATGTAAGCTATCAGCAAAAGAAGTTCTTACACGAAGTTCGAAAATTCTATTGGGATGACCCTTATCTATACAAGACTTGCAATGATGGGGTGATACGGAGGTGTATTCCTGAAACGAAGGTGACCTCCATTATTTCTCCTTGCCATGATCAACAATGCGGAGGCCACACAAGTTCTTATAAGACCATGGCGAAGATTCTCCAAAGTGAATTCTATTGGCCGACTCTTTTCAAGGACGTTTATGCATATGTCCAGGCTTGCGACAAGTGCCAAAGGACGGGAAACATATCTAAGAGAAACGAAATGCCACAACATTACATCCTGGAAGTTGAGATCTTCGATGTTTGGGGGATCGACTTCATCGGGCCGTTTCCCTCTTCCTCTGGTAACCAGTATATCTTGGTGGCCGTGGACTATGTGTCCAAGTGGGTAGAGGCGATAGCTAGCCCCACCAATGATTCTCGGGTAGTGGCCAAATTCTTGAAGAACAATATCTTCCCGAGATTTGGTGTGCCCGAGTTCTAGTTAGTGATGGAGGGAGCTACTTCATAGAGAAGAAATTTGAAGCTTTTTTGAAGAAGTACGGAATGCAGCACCGAATTGGACGGGCTTATCATCCGCAAACTAGCGGCCGGTGGAAGTCTTGAACTGGGAGATAAAGAGCATCCTAGAGAAGATAGTTGCTAGCTCTAGGAAGGATTGGTCATCCAAGCTTTCAGATGCGCTCTGGGCCTACCGAACTGCATTTAAGACTCCGATCGGCATGACTCCTTATCGACTTGTCTAGGGGAAGTCATGTCATTTGCCTGTGGAATTGGAGCATAAGGCATTTTGGGCAGTCAGGAATCTGAACTTCAACGCCAAAGAGGTGAGAAGCCACCGTCAACTCCAGCTAAATGAACTTGATGAGATCCGGCTCGACGCATACGAAAATGCCCGGATCTACAAAGAGAAATTGAAGCGGTGGCACGACAGACGTATCTTGAAGAGATAATTCAAGGAAGGAGACTTAGTTCTCCTATTTAATTCAAGACTGAGGCTTTTTCCCGGAAAGCTCATGTCTAGGTGGTCGGGACCTTTCCGAGTCACCAAGGTCTTCCCACATGAAGCCATTGAGATCATGGGAAGAGAAGAACCCTTCAAGGTCAATGAGCAGTGCTTAAAGCACTATATGATCAGCGAGCCCGTAATCTCTCCAGTCGGAAACTCAACGACCGACAGCTCTGCTGCAAATCCCCCGGATCCGCATTGAACACAAATTAAAGAGTCGAGCTATCGACTATAACCATGCGCTTCATGGGAGGCAACCCATGTTCTAACCCTTTACTAGCTTTCAATAAGATCGATTGGTATATATTAGTATAAATTTACAGCTTGGGGGGTCCTTGTTTCGAAACTTAGAGAATTTTGAAATTTTGTGCAGGAACAACCTCACCCGACCGGGTCATACACCACCCGATCGGGTGAATTATTACATTAACTTGCTTGGAGAATCGCCCGATCGGGTGATACAGTCGGTGATCGAGCAGTTGATTGGGGTCATATTTTCCAGTAACCATGTGAACTTTTTGAGAGTCGGTGACCCGATCGGGTGAAATCACCACCCGATCGGGTGACCTGTTGCTTTATTTCTCAATTGGAACACACCCGATGCAATGACCAAACCGGGTGGACTCCACCCGATCGGCTCGCTGCATCCCAATAAAGCCAACCATCTTCCCCGCACAACCCATTTCGAAAAAACCCAACACCCAAACACCAAATTTGCCTTCCACCAGCAATTTCTTGTAACCAAATCAACCCACAACCATTACCCACCACCATGAACACCATTTACTCCCCATCTCCTACTATTAAGCCCTACATCCAAATTCCCCAAAACCCTAACCCTACCAACCCATATTTCCCCAAACCCAACAACCAAACCGTTCCATCTGAGAAATGTGGCGGCGGGCTCTCTACATTTCGCCAAGGCATCTACAGGGGTGCATCTAGCTTGGAGTCGCGTCATTGCTCGGTAACTTCTTTCCAAGCTTTATATTTCTCTTCTCATCTGCGATGTCTTGATTTTGTGTCTGTCTCCTATATCTGCATTATCATCATCATAGACACCATCCCCTGCTTTATTGTTCTTCTCCTACATCATTACCATGTCTAGGAAGGAAAAAGAACCCGTATCATCGTCACATAGACACCACCTACACGGTCCTTTCCCCCATCATTCCTTGGCATTAATCCATCATCTGAGGAATAATCTGCACGTCTGCACGCCCTTCTCCCTCGCCCCATGCAACCTACCCTTTTCGCTGATCGCCCCACGCTCGAATCTTTAGGACTTTTGAGGGGCGTCAATAAACTTTTCGACTGCATTGGGTGCGATTTCCTGCTTCGTGCTTATGCCCCAACCCATCGGAAACTCACCCTCGAGTTCCTTTCTTTACTCGAAGTGTACGATTGGGGATTCGCTTTCCGCGCCTTTAATGCCGACTTTACCATGACTTTTGCCAAGCTAAATAATTCACTGAATTTTCCTCACCCCGATCGTTATGCTGAATGTTCCACTCATGATCGGTCTGATATCTATTCCTATTTTCGGGATGATGACGTTTGGCAACGATTCACCCGCTATCCCACCTTTCCTCCGGTGGCACTCGCCTCCTACATTATACACCCGTGTTATCGCTACGCCCATTGTCTCTTAGCCAACACCATATTTTTCCGCGTGGATACTTCCACGGTGTCTAGGGACGAGCTTTTCTTTCTATATGCCATGTCTCATGACAGGATCCGTGCACATGACCCCTTACCCATCAACACCGCCTATTGGATAATCCATGAGCTTTTATTTGTTAGCCGAGCAACCTTCGGATCTATTTGTTGTGGTGGGATTATCACTCTCATTGTCAGTCATGTTTTGAGGCTACCATCTGACCTCCCAATTTTACCGGGCCGGACCCGCATCAATTGTGACTACTTGATCGATATTGGAATGCTCACTCATTTTGGTCGCGAGCGTGTAGTTTATCTTTATGGGCCTGACAATAATCCTTTTGCCGTCCTCCCACCATCATCTCTTGGGCGAATCCCCATTCGCACTTCCCATCTACCATGTGAATTCTACCCCGATCCATGGCACACTACCCTAGTAAATCTTCCATCCATGGACCCTCCCGATTGGCACCCATCTGTCGGTTCACCTGATACCATCCCAATCCACCACGATCTACCGATCAATCTTGATCCACCCGTGATCCAGCCTGTTGCCCCTTCTCCTGTGGCACTCCTTCTCCATCGTCATCACAATCATCTTTCGTCCATTATTCACCTCCCACTTCACCATCTCTCTACCATTCTCCGATAGCGCTCGGATTGATCTCGCTGCTTTGTTGTCGTGTCATGTGTGTTTGCCGTGTGCTTGTGTGTCTTTTGTCTATTCCGTGTTGGTCTTTATTTTCTTTATGTTTCTACGTCTCGTTTTCTGTGTTCATGTTTTTCTGTTTCTTTGTCCATGCGTACTTCCCTCCCATCGTTTGTCGCCCTCCCGCATTTCATCCTATTGCATTGAGGGCAATACAACGTTCAGCTTGGGGAGTTGCACTATGTGCGTCAGTCGTGTCTTTTTCGCCGTTTTTGAGTCGTTTTCGACGTGTTTTTCTTTTTTTTCAATCTTTTTATTCTCCCTCTCCTAGAGATGACCCCGCATGATGAAACTGCCACTAAACCACACACACTTAGCTAAGCAGCGATAACTATCTTCACTAACCCTAGGAAGCCGAGTTCTATTGCATTTTATGCTCCGTGGGTTCACTTTGCCTTTTGTGTTGAGTTGTGTGTTGTGACTAGCTAGTTGGTGTGCTTCTAGGTCGTGATTTTGTTTTATATGCCTATCCATGGATGATCCCTAGACTATCATGCTTCAATTTCGAATATGCGGTATATTGCTTTTACTTTCTGCTTCATTATGCATGAATCATACTATATATATACGCTTCAAATCGCATTTGTCGGAACTCTACCAATAGGACTAGGATAACCCATGTTGCTTACGCTCTGATTCGCAAAAAAAACGCCTTTTGCCAAGTGTCTAGAATTCGAATTCTTTTTTGTTTTGCTTGGTGCAAATCCACTCGTCATGTACTTCACTTCCACTTGGGAGAGTACACAATTTTGCCACTTACTAGCGCATCGTTCTCCCGCTATTGGAGAATGCACATTTTCATACTTCTACCAAAAATCCAAAAAAATCAAAAAAAATTTGGAAAATCCAAAACAAAAAAAAGAGAAGAAAGAATATGTAAATCCAAAACCCAAAAAAAATTCTGTTGTAAATATCACTCCTACCGCCGTGAATAAAGGGAAGGCGAGCATTTGTACCAAGTAGTCTCCTCCAAACCTACTCAACCCCTTTCGTTTTCGAACACACTTGGCATAGGAGCTTTCTAGTAATCATCTCGGCAATCGTGCGGCGATTTCCTAGTTTCTAGCAGTAGAGTCCCGAACATATGACATGTTTTTATTCTTACTCTATTCTCATGCATGCTTGAACTATTATTCACCGCATACTCGAATTGATTATATATTTGGGTCATTCCATGGATATGTGCATATGGAGCTTCATCGCATGATTTAGATAGTTACACCGTTGGCTAACTCACAACCGCACTCACTCGTGCTTCACCGCGTGAACCCACGACACTAGTAGGAACTCGTATTTCTGGGCTTATTGTTATGCTTCTCGCGTGCTTGCTTAGTGTGTTATGTTTGTTTCCGTTGGCTCTGACGGGTAATCTAGGATTTCTTTTTCTTTTTCTATTTCTCTCTTTCTATTTTCTCCCGCCGAGCTTCTATTCTAACTCGTCTTTCTCGAGGACGAGGAAGAGTTCAGCTTGGAGGATTTCGACGTGCGTTTATATTTTATATATTTACGCACATCTTCTTCGCATTTTCCGTCGCCTTTCGTTATTTCGTATCCGTTTCTTTGTGTTTTTAGTTTCTTTTTACTTTCGTTGAGTTTATGTGCATTTGCAAGACATTGCTAGCGCAGGGGGCATATATGGCCCAACATCACGAGTCCCAGGAGCAACGTGATCCCGAGAGCCATTGTCAAAGATGACTATGTATCAGCTCTCAACCGATCGGGTGGAACAGCCACCCGATCAGGTCATGCAGTCTGTGTCAGTGCTAAAGAGGAGACCGTTCCACCCGATCGGTTCAGTGATCGGGAGGATGTATGACAGAGTGCAGTTTTGAAAGTTAAAGCTCACCCGGTCGGTTAACTTGTCAACCGATCGGGTCATGTATTGTGATCGATCGGGTCGGCACTTTCAACCGATCGGGTCACCTGTAGTTGCTTCCCAAGCTCAAGAAATCCAAGACTCACCCGATCGGTTCAGTGATCGGGTGAGATTTACTAGAGCTGAAGACATATTTTTCCATCGTTTCACCCGATCGGGTGAAGTCTCATCTGATCGGGTGAGTGTCTGTTTTTTGTCTTTTTGTGGAAATATTCCCTGGCGTCTTGTCCACTTGTATAAATAGTGCTAGGTTTTCCCAGAAACGCAGCCCCCACTTTTAAAGCTGTTTTAGGGATTTTTCAGCTGCTTCAATTAATTTCTTAGTGTAAGTTCTTTGATCGTTTTCATATTTTGATATTGTGTTTATGCTTCTATTTGCTACGGTGAACAATTGCTTGATTTCAATTCTTATGGCTATATCTCCTGTTATTGCATTTCATACCATGTTTAGTGAGTAGTTCTTTAATTTAGGACATTGGTGGAAGCCCCTTCGTGGGTTCTTCCTAGAACGGCCATAGGTCTAGGGATCCGATTGGATCTAGGGATTTTAATGGTTACGCGAGGGCGTTTCATTGTCATCGGCGGGAAAAAGACCGCATTTGACCGTTGGGCCAAGAGGAAATAAAACGAGAGTTTGATTTTCTAGCCATAACTCATCCCCTAGCGTTGACATTAAGTCCTTGCACGTAGGAACGGCTTCGACGAAATGTTGGGAGCGATCGTTGCAATCTTAGTGCTCCCGGAGTCGGATGGTGTTGGACATGGGAATGCCCACCGTCCGAAGCCGGGTAGACCTAGTGTATCATCCTGGGCATCGACCGGAATATCGGGTCCATGGGACGATATGTACCACTTTCAGAGGCAACGTCTCACCTTCAAACCTTAGCATTCGGTCATATTCCTATCCTTCGGCCGTAATAGTGAGAACCCATGATTAGGACGGAAGCCAAAGTACTAGGTTACCCTTTTACCTTTTACATCTGCTCTATTAGTTTACAATCGTGACAACCAATCGAGAATTGGCTGGCTCATCCACTGGGTGACCCGGTTCCTGAATGTTTGCAAGTACAACACACGTCTCCCCGTGATCAACCCCCAAGCCACACTTCGACACCATGCGCTTGCGGTTTATAAATTCTAATTCTAATATCCCCGTCCCGGTTTGCGTGTCAAACGGGCGGCAGGTCATGTAAGACATCCCAAAACGGGTATTGGTGGTCAAATCTTAGAAACTATTAGAAATTCTTTGGGTACAACCACAGTAGAAGTCACAACAGAAGTCTTGATATCTGTTTAAGATCGTTTATGTCTCCACAGACGCTAATCTTCCTGAGGGAGATACTCGAAAATTGTAAGATCTTTATTAATGAGATAAATTTTCTTTTATAAAATTTTTTTAATTAACACTTGTTTCTTTTAATTTCAAGCATCTTATTTTTGTTTATCGACATTTTGTTATAAAAGTCAAAAGACACGTGCATCATGTGCCCATGATTATAAGAAAAATTCAATACAACATGAGATAATCATATCTTTAATATTGCATTTAGAGATGACTTAACTTTGGGGGTTTCAACATTCAAAATCATGAGGGTAGCTTTATTGGGAAGAGATGTAAACTTTTTTCCATCTCAATCCAACAATATATGACATGTTGAGATGGAACAAATTTTTTTTCCATGTAATTATAATCCAACTTAAAAACAACTAGTTTACTTGAGGTTAGAAATTATTGTTGGGGCAGAATAAAAAATAGGAAAAAAGCATTAACCATTATAGCCTCGGTAGTTAGAAAAATTTCCTGATAAACAATTGATACATGTTCCACCAGGTAGTTTAAGCTAGTCCATTATCTGGTCCAAATTGTGTACTTCCAATTCCCGTTTTTACAATGAATTTAGAATTCTATTGGTTTTTTTGATTCAAGATGTATAAAAAGGAAAATGGTCAGGTCCAAGATTTTTTATTTTGCCATATCGGTTAGAGTAAGAGTTGTTTTTTGGTTTTTTAATTTTTAGGGGCCAGCAAGTAGTCTCGTATATACAAGCGGACAAAATTGTCATTTTACAAGTGCCATTGACACGATTATGGGGTTAATTGGGAAAATAGAAGTTCAAAGGGGTTCTGAGTTATTATTGAAGCTCATACTAGTTTTTTTTGGAATTCGAGTAACATTCCTTGTAGTTTAGAGAAATTTAGCCAAACCTTAATACGCTGGCGCATTTTGAGGTGCTCATTTTGGAGAAAAAAGAGAGAAGAAAAAGAAAATCGCATGAAAATTATCGTTTTTAAAGCTAAAAGAGAATAATAGACCTTGCTATTTTTAATATGAAAGAAATAGCTTGCTTTTGTACTTTAGGAAGACATCCCTAAAATCATTGCGTTATCCAAAGGCGTGCCCATGTTAAGGTAACATGTACTTAAAGTTTGATACTTTCGATAGGGTGTGATGGAAATCTAATTTGGAATCAAATTAAAATTTTAGTATTTGAGTCAATTTAGGTGATGAAAATCTAATTTGGATTCAAATTAAAATTTTAGTATTTGAGTCAATTTAGGTTTTATGATCTTTGAGTCCTTTTAGAATTCGATATTTGAGTTTTTTTTAATGAATTTCTTGTTTTTGAGAAATTCAAAATTTTAAAGTTTCTTTTAAAAGGAGTTTGAGTTTTTTTAAGTTTTTTACTTGAAGTAACTCTTTTATTTCTTTTAGAAGTCTTTACTTGAGTCTATTTAGGAGATTAAGTTTGAGTCACTTTAGCCTTTGTTTTTCTTATAAATGGCTTGCCATTAAACTTTTAGATCATTAAGTTATTCAATAAAATTTAAACCTGATAAACATTGTTTGCTGCTTAAAAAATCTGGAGCGTAAGAAGCGCCAGAGTGGGCTTGGTTGCCTGAGCGTAATGTTCATAATCTTGAGCGTAATGTTCATAAATTTTCATGTGTGAGGCATCAGAGTTGGTGATCGTTAGATCTATAAGTGCGAGGCCTGGAATCCTATCAAATTCCTAGTTTACTCTTCCTTAATTTCCTTACCATATCTTTTCTGTGTTTCTGTTTCAAATCAAATTGGTATCAGAGTCAAATAATCTTATTTTCCATCACCTTTTGTCTTCTTCTTTATCATCTTTGTTTTTCTTTAGTTTAGGTTTAGTTAGATAAAAAAGTATGTAATTCTATGTCAAAAAAAACAAAAAAAAAAGAGAAATAGAAAATAGAAAAATCAAAGAAAATACGTAAAATCAAAGAAAATGAAAAATTTGCGTAGGTTACTGCAATGTTCTACTATACCAGCCCAAGGCTACAATACAAAGTCGATTGCTACATTGCAATTTTCTAATTTCCAAGGATTTTTCGAATCAGCTTGCTACAATACTATGCTACAATACAAGGCTTTTTGGGGGGTTTTAGTCAATGCATGCTTATTTTTGCATAAGGTTCGCTATTTTGGTGACTTTGAAACCTTTAAAGCTGGATTTTCGAGTTGTTTGAGCCTATTACAAGGCAGTTCGACCCCTTCTCTTGAGGTATTGCAAGTTATTTTGAGTAGATTTTCAAGCAATGTACTATTACAAGGAACATTATAACAATGGCCTCTCAACCATTCTTTCATCGTCCAATACAGTTTTTTAAGTACAACATATTCTTAATTGCCACTATTTTTTTCCAGAATATTATGATCGTTAAGATTATGAATGTTGGGAACTTTTATTAGAAAGATCTTTATCCAACTACAACGTCTATCACATGACGAGAGTTATTAGTTTGATAAGTAAAAACTAACTAGTGAAAGCTTAATTCTGATGGTTGAAGTATGACCATGGTTGTACATGATAGTCCTTAATGAAAAAAGAGATTCATTATTGATATCTTTTCAAACACCAGTCACTTCTATCGTTATTAACTTTAAGGGTTGAAATTGATCGAAAATGTGATGACCTTTTCAAAGATGTACATGAGTTCAGAAAAACATGAGAGCAAGAGCTATAAGCGGAACCAATAATCAAGATAGATCCTGAGCCTAAGACAAATCCCTGCTCGAGTCTCATGATGAGCATGAGTCCGAGTTTGAATCCGAATAGACGCATATCTATAGATGCAGCTCAAGTCAAATCTTTAACCTGCCGTGAAGCTATATCAAGAGGTAGAGTCTTAACCAGTGGTTGAATTGACATCTTAATTATAGTTCACATTGAAACCATCGTCAGAGCCACTTATTGAGCTTGAGGTAGTTGAGCACATTTAAAATTTGAAGATGAGTATTCTCCAACTACAAGAGGCTGCTGACTTCTGCCCACCTATACTTTCTTGCCACAATTCAGCACATGGTGAATTTTTCAAAGTCAAGGAGAATGCTGGGAATTTAATTTGGATTCAGATTAAAATTTCCGTATTTGAGTCAATTTAGGTTTTATGGTTCAAGTCCTTTTAGAATTCGTTATTTGAGTCTTTTAAGAGTTTCATATTCTAAAGAATTTGAGTTTTTTAAAAGTGTTTTATAAAGAAGTATGATTTTTAAGTTTTCTGTTCTATGAAGCTCTTTTATTTATTTAGACGTCTTTATTTGAATGCATTTAGGAGTTTAAGTATGAATTAAATTAGTCTTTGCTTATAAATGTGGTCATTGCACTTTAGGAGTTTAAGTATCAACTTTTAGATCATTGCATTTTTGAATAAAACTTAGAGTTATGTAATTATTGTTTGCCACTTAAAAATCATGATCGTGAGAGGTGCGAGAATGTGATTGGTTACCTGGATCTGAGTTTTGAAAAATCTTCATGTGAGAAGCATTGAAGTTTGTGATCATCAGATTTCCCAGGTGCAATGTTTGAAATCCTATAAAATTCCTAATCTGTTCTTCCCCAATTTTCTTATCACATCTTTTCCCTTTATGCCTCACATCACATTTCCTAGTACTTTCAATATTGTTGATACTGAATCAGCAACCAAAACCGAGACTAATAATGAACTTGGAACCGAGATTTCAAACCTTTCTACACCTTTTCTTTACATTGCTTGTTTTTAGATTGAGCTTTTCTCAAGAAAAAATGTTGATAGATGTGATATGGCAATGGCAAAAGCAAATGATTTTAAATATTCCAACTCCCAGAGTAGTTTTCTCTTCGAGTATTCTTTTCTCTTTTTTCTCATTATGTATTAGATTATGTCCTAATGAGATTATGCTGCTTTTTTCCCCAAGAAAAATCACATAACTGAAGACCCTTGCAAAGAATTACTGTTTCATTATTTTGTTTGAAAAGATCATTTCAGTGAGTAAATGACAAAAGATCAAAGAGCATAATTGATATTCTACCCATGTTTCTTTGAGCCAACATGCCTAGTGTATGCCATCTCAGTCATTTGAACCTGGTTTCATCAACAATCTGAACCGGTTGAAATCAGTTTACTGAGACCCTAACAAGGTTGGGCTTTGGAAAAGGACATTCTATGCTGTAGTTGTCTAGTCACCTAAAACACACTCACAGTTAAGGCACTGTTATGAAATTGTCCAATAAATTGCCCTGCTTATGGACTGTCCATTTAACATGCAGTGATTTTACTGAGGGGATGTCTTTTTCAGTTATTCTCTGCCTTTTTTAACGAGATGAAAAGATGAGAGTGATTCTTTTTTAATATGATAACTTCCGCTAATACATCCTTACTATGATCAGTGTGTCATAAGCATCACTAAACTATGATATTAGCAGAAACTACCTATAAAAAGTTGCAGAAATTATCCCTATTCTCTTGGCGTAGGGCATTAACTCACCCAGTTCAAGTGTAATCTCATAACTTATGGGTGTTAGTGCTACATTTTCTATAGTGTAGAATGTGTTAGCGGAGTTTTTCTTTTTTAAAAAGTAATGAGAGGAGTCTTCATGCCTCGGCAAGAAAGCCTTCTATATGTAATTTTCATTTTCATTTCCTAAATTTGTTGCAATTTTTTTTCATAAAAAATCCTAAAGCTATGACTTCTTATAGTTTTCATTAATGAAGATATATGGGTTTTATGTAATTGTACATTCTGTTCTATGTCAAAAGTGAACGAGACAACCTTGATATGTCATGTGATCTAGAATATTATTTTTCATGATATTTACCAATGCTGTAACAACTTTGGAATCACTTCATGTGGTTAAAGAGATGGCTGCTTTCATACTTCATTGACCTTTTAAAGTCAAAATAATCTTTGTTATGTTCTGGAAGGTTTTATCACTGTTTATAATTTCTTGTCCATATGTTCTACTTATTTGGTGATTATGGATACAGAGTATGGCATGATACAGCTATCCTGTTTAAAGATGTCCTTGTGGAGTTTGAGTCATGGATGAGCAATCATCACTTATGGAAGAAAGAACATGGAGGATCCCTCCATCGAGCTGCTTTTGTAACTTGGTGAGCTAAAATATTCTTAACAAAAGCAGACATAACATTCACTTCGTGTCCATTATTGGTCTGTCTACCTTTACTTATCTCATTGTAAGTTCATTTGTGTTTTATTTTCTCTATATTCTTTTTTTCTTACTTTCCAAATATATTTCAGATTAAATCGACAATTTTATATTTCTATTGCCTATTTATAAACGATATGATGGACAAATATGTTCTAGTGTATTAATCACCCTGCAATATGACCAAAAGGTATATAAAAAAGATCATTTTGGTTGCTCTATGTGCAAAACTTATCCATTGCATCTGATACATATGCGGATGGTCAAAATTGTTGCTGCTCTCATTGCTGCTAATAGGCACACACATTCACAGTTCATCTGCCACAATAATAATTATTGACATTTGAATACAAGAAATCAAGTAAAATATTGCAAGAAAATGGTTACAAGGTAATCTTGTAACCTTCTGTGGTGGCTAGAAAACACTCAAATGATTATTTGGCGATTCTTCATCAAATCAAGGTTTTTCTTGTGATTAAAAAAATTCTGAAACACCTTTCATTAACTGAAGCTGAATTTTAAATTCAAAATTTAGGAAACCTGAATGTCAAGATCTTAATTTCACTATCAATCTAAAATTTATGAAGTAATTAGGTTGAAACCTCAATTTCATGAATTCATTAATATCTGAAAATTAAAACAATGTTGCAGAAATAAATTCGGACCAGAACTTCATCTGAAATAATTGCATTAATTTGAAAGTATTAGTCAGAACTCAGAAGTGCAGTCCAATATCCAATTAGCACAGGAAAAGAAACTCAAATTGGTTCGATCCATACTGTTACACTGTGACAGTTAGATAAAGGAAAAGTAAACCAATATTCAATGGTCTGAACTTTACCACGAGAAACTTCGAAGGTGCCAAGATCCTTAAGGCATCCAATTTTAGAATCAAGAACAATTTTCACACTCAAATGGATTTGTAACTGAGAAAGGTATTTTTGCATGATCATTGATAGTGAATCACCCAAAATTTCCAATAAAGAAAAATTGCATGAAAAAACTTAGATTGTAAAGATAAAAGGGCTAACTTACCTCTATAAACACTTTCAATTTTAGGTTCTCAACATCATGTATGGTTGTCTGGTTAAAAGAACTAACTTAACTATATAAACACTTTCACTGTTAGGTTCTTGACATCATGTATAATCATCTGCTTAAGGATACTTCTTGAACACTTCAACAAGCTTTGAATAATAAAATCCAAGGAATAAGGTTTCAGCCGTTTCGCTTTGATTTTGGTGGGGAATGATGCGAATTTTTGCTGATGAAACTCGGTTTAAGTTAGTTTCGATCAAAATCAAGTGGTTTCGACCGAAACCTTACTTCTTACAATAAAATACGTGTTTGAATTAAAATACATGAATTTATTTGAATCATATACCAAAAAAATGTATTAAAATTCAAAAAATTATAAAAAATTATTGAAATTATTGAAATTATATTATAAAAATTAATTAAAATTCTAAAAAATTTATTAATATGCATTGTTATATAAACACACATACACATATACGAAACTGAAAATCAGAATGAAACATACGCAACTGATGGAACTATTCGAAACATAAAATTCCAACGACCTCAACCAAGACTGAAACTGAGTTATCATGTCTTGATAAAATCACATCCGTATCACTATTTCATTAAAATCTTAAAATTTTTGCAAGTAAATTACTCTACCACATTGGATAAACTTCAATACCATGTTGCACGGACACAAGACGCCTCTACATGAACATGAAATTACAGACGGATCCACGAAATATTCTACAAACGTGAATATTGAACACATGTTCAAGACATGTTATACCACTCACGTTGTGAGGAGATAGAGTCATATTGGATATGTGGCTATAGTAATCTTTAGAATATAAAAATTCATGCGAGCTCAAAAGTAGATGAATGCTACCATTGTTAAAGAAGGAATAGTGAAATGAAATCTTTTATTAAGTGTTATTAGGATCAATTTATAGGGGTCATCTCTTAAGATTTTTCTTGCGGGCATTATACGCATATCTATCATATATTTAACATGATATGGCTTTATGTTTGAAGTTCTTGTGCTATCAAGCTCAAGCATTATTGATTCATGACAAAAGGCGATCTAGGGTTGGGATATAGATCTACAATAATATTAAGGATTGGTGGAAAAAGCGATAGATTTTGGGACTCAAAATCAAGGGTCACACAATCTTAACATCTTACAAGAAAAGAGATTTACAACAAAGCCAGAGTTTCTCATGAACCAAATTGGTTTTTCCGTTACTTGATATTGAAAGACATCTTAATTTAAAGGCTAATCTGTGTGCATAGCACATAACAACATAAAAATCAAATAGAATAGAGATATCTTGTTAGCATTTTAGTGTTTTGTGGTATACAAATACAGATAGATTTTAGGTGAACGAGGGGATTTTAGGACTAAAGAGGGGATTTAGGTAAAAAGGTGATATTTTTATTGATTTTCAATTGGGGATATAAGGATATGTGGCCTCAATTCGAGAGGAGAACCGTTCTTCTAGCCTTTAATTTAGGAGAAAGGCTTAACACTCTCAACTAGATCTAGGGTTTCTGCTCCTAATCACTCCTATTACTCATTTCTCTTCTCAAATTCAGCTTAAACCCTAATTACCCAGCCCCATACATTTATAAGACTAATTTCTCTAAATTTACTCATCTGGACTCCTAAAGTTACAATTTTGCCATTGGTGCCTAGAATTATAGAACTGCCATTTATTCAGCCTCTTGCTTCCGCCGTTGATTTTTGCATGCGTCTGTAATTGATTTACCGCCACATCCCAATCCTAACGTTACTCTGCCCCCAAAGGACCGTCTTGTTCACAAGGTGGTGTCATGACATCCATGTATATGCTACTCCAAATAAAAGTGCTCATCCCCTTCTGGCGCTTCCTCCTCAGCTGTTATGCCCTTGTCTTCTTCATCTTCGACCATCATCACTTGGAGAGCACGATCACGACAATAATGTCTTGACGTGAACTTCTTGTCATAATGGAAGCATAGCCACAGTTTGCACTTATTTGAAGCTCCGCCTCCGTGAGACACTTGAACCTGCTATCGGGTTAAGACTCGTTCTTCTCCTGCTACATCTGAACCCATCTCAGCTGTAACTTTGTATCTCTATTGTAGTATATGTGCGGGATGTGTCCTAGCCCATCGCTCCCTTGACATCACGCTCTGTAGTTTACTGTCTTTCACCAGCTGGGTCAGCTCCATCACCTCTCCAAGCCCCATCGGCCTTAGTATGCGAATCTCTGTTCTGATGCTTGACTCAAGGCCCTTCACGAAATTTCATTCTAGCACCGCTTTAGAAATCTCCCTCGTGCGGCCCGAGAGCATCTCGAACATCTTTTAATAGTCTCTGATGGTGCCCACTTGTTTGAGGGCAAAAAACTGCTCGTATAGATCAACCCCATGAGTCTCTATAAACCGGTGCATCAAGTAATCCTTGAATTCCTCTCAATGAGCATACATGTTGTCTCTGCTCCTGCCACTGAAACCAAGCTATAGCCTTTCCCTCCAAATAGATACACGTCGCCATCAGCTTCTCCTTCGTCAGATGGTTCACGGTGAAGTATCTCTTCGCCCGATAGGCCCACACATAAGAATCCTTACCTTTAAAGACATGCATTTTTAGCTTTCGGATCTTGCTATCCACTTTGAAATTTTCCTGTTCAGCTCTCAAACTGGATTGCCCATAGTGGAACCATTAATAGGCATTTTGCTGCATTGCTATGGGACCCCAAACTCTTGATGCTGGACTCCTTTTGCTACGCAATGGTATCACCCTCCATCATCCCATCACCATAGGTCTCCCCGCCATCTTCGAGGCCCCAGTAGTCGTCTCTACGGTCGTCGAAGCCACATGTGTATTTGTCAGGCACAGGCACCGAAGTCTGTCGTCGGGCCTCGGTGGGCCCCAAGGGCACCCTGAGGCTGTGGGGGCCCCTGGTTTCCGTCTTTGGGCCCGTGAGACCCTTGCAAGGCCGTCTGGGGACCGCTGGGCCCAAAACAGATTGCCTAGGGGTCGTGGGCCCCTGGGTGGCCTGCCCGCCATCTCCCCTAGCCTCCTGGTGGCTCGCCTAGGGACCGCTATGGTTGGGCGACCCGCCACGAGGCAGCTGGCCTCCTGGTAGCCCGTTCAGGGACTGCTAGCTAGGGCTAGGCAGCTTACCAGGAGGCCTCTGGCGGGCCACCTAAGGCTCGTCTCCATCTGTCGCCACCCTCCATGAGTTTGGAAAGGGATTTTGACTCACCCACGAATCGGGATTGTTTGGTTGCAGATCTTCTTCAAAATTGATGACTTTTCACATTCTTTGTTCAAATGTGACGCCTTTTGCTATAAACATGAGTTGTAGTCATCGTCAATCACATCAGATGTTGGACCCCCTTTGGATGGGTCTCCTCCAAAGTGATAATTTTTCCATTGTCCCTTGTCCAAAAAGCACCTTTTAATTCGAATCCATGCCGTTTACTTCATCTTTGTCCAGATCCGACTTTGTCATCTCTTTCTTAGGCGGAGGGTGTCGAGGGAGCTCCAAGAGTTCCTTCAACATTGATTCCATCAAGAAAATATTTACCTCAAGCTTGTCCACTTTTTCTGCAACCTTTTGTTGTTGATTCTTGAGCATATCCACTTTGCTTTCCAAATTTTGTTTCAAAGCGTCAACTTTTCTTGCCGCCATCAAGATTAAACTGCTCTGATATCAATTTGTTAGGATTTTCTAGGGTTTTATGAAATAAAAAAAGGGTTTTTGATGGATATTGGGAAATGTGGATTTTAGGGCTAATGGGGGGATTTGGAAAAAAAGGTGATATTTTTATTGATTTTAATTAGCGATACAAGGATAGGTGGTTTCAATTCGAGAGGAAGACCGTTCTCTAGCCTTTGATTCGAGAGGAAGGCTCAACTCTTCCAATTAGATCTATGATTCCAACTTACCATTACTCCTACTCAATTCTTTTCTCAGATTCAGCATAAACTCTAATTACACAACCTCCATACATTTATAAGACCGATCTTTCTAAATTACAGATCTATCCCTGGATCTCCAAAATAACAGTTTTGCTCCTGGTGCCAAGAATTACAGAACTATCGTTGGTTCAACCTTTCCTTGCTTCGCCTTTGATTTGCATGCTTCCGTCATTGATTTGCCATCCCAATCCTAACATATCTACAAATAATAAAGCTACACGCGCATCACGTGCAACTCAAAAATAACAAATCTCATATCCTCTTCCGATAGTACATCGTCTAGAAAGGCTCCTAATCAATTCTCCATTTATGTCCTAACCCAATCTCTATATTGTAATATTACATGCATCACCATGCTTATTTGCATAAACCCCTATATGATATAAATCATTGTTGGAAGCCTATAGTGTTGGACAATTATTGAGATTAGATGTCTGGACCTATCTCCCGTATCCGTTTAACACTATTTGGATGCAACATGTCCTAATACAAATCCTGTAAAATTATATTACGGAAGGACCTTTGTTGGTCTATTTTTGATAATCAATATAAGAAACATTTGCACTTCCTTTTATATGTTAATATATATTATTAGAATTATTTCGTTATTTTCCTAAAGTAAATATATTGTAAAGAGATTTGGGAAAGGTTCTTTAGCTTCATTTCAATCTATAGTTTATTATCTATAGACAAAATTAATACACCTCTTTTACATAAAACAATGCAGCAATATACTTATACTCTGAGAGAGAGAGAGAGAGAGAGAGAGAGAGAGAGAGAGAGAGAGAGAGAGAGAGAGAGAGAGAGAGAGAGAGAGAGAGAGAGAGAGAGAGAGAGAGGAGAGAGAGAGAGAGAGAGAGAGAGAGAGAGAGAGAGAGAGAGAGAGAGAGAGAGAGAGAGAGAGAGAGAGGATATACATATATGGGAAAAATATAGATGTGCACGTGCACAACTAAGTTTGCTGTAGATGCACAAAAAAACCAAATTCCCCTATTTTTGGAACTTTTTTATAGAATTGTTATACACCGTATAGATGATAAACACACCAAAAATCAAGTTTTTCCAATGCTATTTGATCCTAAATCTAACTATTACAAATTCAACGGTCTTGGGAGTTTTAGAAAAATAGAAAAATTGGAGGGTTCGAAGGTCAAATGCCTATAAGGTTGACACATATATATGGTTTTGGAGTTTTAGAATGTGTACATCAACCATATAATTTTTTCAAAAAAAGGAAATATAGGGTTTTTGTGCGCGTGCCTAGCGAACTTAGCTGTGCACATGCATGGCTACATCATCCTGTATATATAATATTGGTTATCTGATAGGGTTTTTAGGGTTTTGTGGATAAAATCAGGATTTTTGGTGGATTTTAGGGGAAAGATGAGATTTTTAGGACTGAAGAGGGAATTTGGGAAAGAAAGGGGATATTTTTATTGATGAAATAAAGGAAAAAACAAGATATATGACCTTTTCGGGAGGAGGACCGCGTTCCTAGCTTTTAATTCTAGAGAAAAGGCTTAGCTCTCTTAAGATCTAAATTTCATATTCCTAATCTCTTCTCTCTCTCTCAATTCTTCTCTCAAATTCAACATATTCAATCTCCCCTCTCAAGAACTCTCCCCGCTTATTTATGCTAAACTCTCCTGACGAGCCGTCATCCTAAAATTATTAAAATACCACCGACCTATGGTTTTCATCCCAAATTTACAGATATGTCGCTGGACCTCCAAAATTACAGTTTTACCACTGATGTCCAGAAATTACAGATTTGTCACTGGTTGGCCGTCGCACTCCAATCCTAACAGTATCATATGACATATGAGGCTAATCCTTTATATATGCCTCCAAAACTCCACCATGTGCTATTTTCTGAAGGATGGAAACCGTTCATTTTGATCTATATATTCTATAACTCCAAAACATCGAATATCAGATGAATACAAGAGGTTTTGCCTCTTCATTCGTCCGTCGCAAATTTAACGATTTTGCATGAATAGAATTTTTGCGACGGGTGGATGAATAGGCAAAACCTAATGGGTTTACATGATATTTGGTGTTTTGGAGTTTAGAATATGAACATCAAAATGAACATGCTCCGACAAAATAGCGGAGATGAGAGTTTTGTAGGTCGCATATGAGGCTAAGCCTCATATGTCTATGATACCCGTTATTCGCATACACACACATCCTACATACCTAGTTTGTTACAAATGAACTCAACTTGTAATTACCAAGAAGTGTAATTACCAAGAAGTTTATGTTAGGACCCAAGATAAAAAGACAATTTTTATAGAGAATTCGAAGGAGTAACAAGATAGTTGAGCAAAAAAGAGGTGTGCTCTCCTCCCAAGACGCCTAGAGGACGTCTGCACTCGTTTAATTTAAGAACTACTCCTAATGACGCTCAATAGAATAATCTCAATATCAAGCATGAAAATCACAAATGACGGCTAGCCCTATAAATAAAAGAAACTAGGGTTTTCCTAGGCTAAGGGTGCGCGTGTAATTGGGAGCCAAAGGGGCCGGCGGCTACAAGGGCCCGGCCCAAAGGTGGGGCCGGCGGGTTAGACCCGCCAGGTCTAACAATACTCCCCCCCAAAGAACCACCTTGTCCTCAAGGTGGTGTAAGTACCGGCGACGTTACTCCGAGTGGGAGTCGTCCTCCCCTCCTATTCCTTCGTCTTCCACGTCATCTTCCTCATCGGCTTCCGCTATCAGCACTTGCAGCTTTCGATCCACACAACGGTGTCCGGGAGTAAAGCGTTCGTCACATCTGAAACAGAGCCCCTTTTACCGCTTCTCTCTCATCTCTGCATTGGTCATCCTTCAGAATGGTTCCCCGGGCCGTAGTGGGTTCTGCTCACCCGTCTTCTCCAGTCCTGTCTGAACTGTCTCAGTAGTGATCCCTGCTCCGCCTGCCCCAGTCGTAGTGACCCGCTGTATCTGTCCACTGTAGCTGCTCCCGCCTCTCCTATTCTCGGCTCGGGAGTCCTCCACCATCTGCGCCATCTCGATGACCTCTGAAAGCCTTCGAGGCTTGTATGGCCTCACCGCAGCTCGAAGACTAGGACGTAGCCCCTTCAAGAAGGTGCCCTCCAGCGACTCGTCCGACACCCCCTGAACTCGTCCTGCCAGTGTCTCGAATCTCTCAATGTACTCCCGCACCGGCCCCTCCTGCCTGAGGGCGTACAGCTGCTCGTGTAAGTTCCCTAGCCGGGGGTCTCTGAACTTCTCCAGCACCATGTCCTTCAGCTCCTCCCAGCTCCTGATCTGCTGCTGCCTCTCCTTCCACTGGTACCAACCCAAGGCTCGCCCCTCCATGCAGATGGCCGCCGCCTCCAGCTTCTGGGCCTCGGTCATGTGATGCGCCGTGAAATATCTTTCCGCTGTGAACAACCAGGCGCGTGGATCCTACTCAGAAAAGATCGGCATCTTCAGCTTCCGGACTCTGCAATCTCCTCCAAAGTGCCCCTGCTCGGGCCTCCCATCGTCTCTGTGACGCGGACGGTAGTGCTGTCTCCTCTCGTCCAGAGTCTCGTATCGCCTCGGTGGCCCTCCTCCGTGACCCCCATAGTCTCCTCGGTCTCCGTGCCTCTCGTTGCCTCCAAGACCACCCTTCGGCCACTCCTGATAGTCTCCGTACCTCCCTCTGGTGCCTGCTGTGCGTCTCTCCTGGTGGTGGGGCGGTGGGTGCCACCCCCATCGTCAAAACGAGGGTTGGGAGGGTCCCGATAGCCCTCGGCGTAATCTCCGTGCTCCTGAAAATCCCCGGGTCCCAAATCCTCCTTGAAAACACGTGCCGGAGCCTCTCGCCGTGGCGGATCCTGCTGAAAACCCCCGAAATTGCCGCCAACAGCCTCTGCCGCGTCGCGCGGTAGTCTGGAAGGGTCCTGGGTGCACCAGCGGCCCCCCCGTGGGTCGGGGGGGGGGGGGGGGGGGGGGTCACCGGACCCCCAGGAGGGGGTCGGTGCCCCCAGCCGAACCTAGGGGGGTTCACCGGACCCCCCGGTGATCCTGGGGGCCCCAGCGGCCACCCACGGGGGTCGGCGGGGGTCGCCGGACCCCCAGGAGGGGTCAGCGCCCCCGGCCGACCCCAAGGAGGGTTCGCCGGACCCCCCCGGTGATCTTGGTGGCCCCAGCGGCCCCCCAAGGTCGGGGGGGGGTTCACCGGACCCCCAGGGTGGGCCGTCGCACCCCGGCGACCCCAGGGGAGGTTCGCCGGGGTCACCCGGAGTTCCTGGGGGCCGGCGGCCCCCTGGGGGGTAGCCGCTGCCCCCCGCCTCTTTCGTTTGCCCTCGCGCGGGGTTCGTCGGGGTCGCCGGTCCATCCTTGGGCTTCCGCGGCCTTTCACCTAACTTCTTCCCGATAATCAACCCTCCACGGCTCCTCGTCCTCATCATCGGCCAGATCCTCCACCAAAAAGCCGTTTCCCGGATCAAAGCTCTCAACTTTCTCCTTCCCCTTGCCCAAAGGTGGCGCCTTTTCTGCTGGTTTAGGATCTCCTCCCCCTTTGTTGTTCGCCGCCAATTGATTTAGGGTTGCCATCATTTGCGCGAATTGCTCATCGTGTCTTACTTGATTTGCCGTCAATTGGTTGATGGAAGTCGTCAATTTTGTCATGGATTCATCGTTGGCCGCCAACGATTTCTTGATCCCGTCGATTTTGCTCGTGAACTTTGCCTCCAAAGCTTCAATTTTGTCGTGCGATCTTGTCGTGGCCGCCATGGATCGTCACGTGCTCTGATACCAAAATGTTAGGACCCAAGATAAAAAGACAATTTTAATAGAGAATTCAAAGGAATAACAAGATAGTTGAGCACAAAAGAGGTGTGCTATCCTCCCAAGACGCCTATAGGACGTCCACACTCGTTTAATCTAAGAACTACTCCTAATGACGCTCAATAGAATAATCTCAATATCAAGCATGAAAATCACAAATGACGGCTAGCCTTATAAATAAAAGAAACTACGGTTTTCCTAGGCTAAGGGCGCGCACGTAATTGGGAGCCAAAGGGGCCGGCGGCTACAAGGGCCCGGCCCAAAGGTGGGGTCGGCGTGTTAGACCCGCCAGGTCTAACAGTTTATTAAGTATGTCGACCAGTTGATTCATGAAACTTACATGTCAGTCTCAATCACATTCTCAGTCTTCTCTCATACAATATAAGATCAACTTCAATATGTTTATTTCCATTGTGGCATATTGGATTATTTGCTATATAAATAACTGCTTAATTATAGTAAAAACATCTCATGAGATGATGAAAGCTTTACCTCATCTAGTAACTTTTAAATCTATGCTAATTCACAAATACTATTTGTCATAGCTCGGTAATTGGATTTTGCACTTGATCTGAAAATTACCAGTTACTTCGTACACTTCCTTAACTGAACAATACCTCACACAAACACACAACAGTCTGTTATATGTTTATGATTAAATAGCAAACCTGGCCAATCAATAGCCAAGGATTCAACCGCAAGACTATCCACAATCTGAATAAAGAAGAACTTTTTAATGAAGCATTTTTAAAATATAATATCTGCATGACAACATTCCAGTGTCCAGTTTATGGTTCAGACATGAATTGTTTAACCATACTCACTGGATATGTAATGTTTGGGTCAGTCACAGTAAGATATTTCATTTTACTAACATTCATATACCTTTGCGGATCATGTATGCTATCTTTCTGATCTAGCATAAGCTTACATCCTAACATCTTAGCTTTTGAACGCATATCAAGTAGATATTTCCTTTAAGATAAATAAATATGTTTTAAAAACGAGTTGCCTTAATACCCAAAAATACTAAAAGGTCCAATGTGTTTTATCTGAAACGTCTATTAAATGAAATTCTTTAGGCGACCGATGCCCTTAACATCATTGCTGGTGATAAATATGTAATCTACACACTACTAAAAAAGCATTATGCCTTAATAAATCTGATAAAAGATGAAGTGTTTACTGTGATATTGTCAGAGTCAAAGATCCTTTACAACGTCAACAAATTTGTTAAACCATACTCTAGGTGACTGCTTCAACACATAAAATGATTTTGGAATAGATTGACCTTTCCAGACTCTTTTTGAGCAATAAAATTAAGTGGTTAATCCATATACGCCTTTTATCTAGTATATCATACCGAAAGATTCTTGATATCAAGCTGATGTAGAGGCCAATGGTCCGTAGTGACATGAGATGTAAGAAGCACAAATGTTATCTAGTCACAGGGGA
Organism: Scilla litardierei; assembly: GCA_030789695.1. NCBI lineage: Eukaryota > Viridiplantae > Streptophyta > Magnoliopsida > Asparagales > Asparagaceae > Scilla > Scilla litardierei. The sequence continues at coordinate 151,313,767 of CM061141.1, forward strand.
GAATATTTATTGATAACAGCTTCATTTGTTTATCAGTACCCATTAGCTATGAAAATAGCCTTATAGTAGGCTAATGAGCCAATGAGGTTCAACTTCATCATATAAACTCAATTGCAACGAACCACCTTATCTGCTAAGTATCTATCAAATCACATGTGCTGTTTTGCTCTAATATTGCATCTCTTCTAACGTAAAAAATATACTAACATTGTTGTGACAATGCATCTAAAAGGGTATGGATATAGGATAATATCCATCCGAGGATATGAAGGCATGTAAGGAAGGAGATACAATGCTATAGGACACAAATTTGAAATAAGATGAGCAATACATGAACGAGTGCCTTTGCATAGTGTAATAGGAATATTAAGATCAGAAATAGATGACTCATAATCATGCATATGTGATTTTAGAGAAAGAACAATTGAAGTAGAAGGCGCTGGTGGTGAATTAGGAGGACAAATTTTTTGAATGTCTGTGTGGATATTGGTAATTTCTAGTGTCTTCAGTAATAATCTGTTCATTCAGAACATGACTTTATAGATTGAATCAGGAAAAAAACTCTCTATGAATAAGTAATGTCCTTGTGATCTTTCACAACGGTCAATTCTTACACTAAGCAACCTTATTCTATTGAGTAGATGAACATGAAAACCGATGTATAGTGTATGACTAAGACATGAAATTGCTAAATAAAAAATTTAAAAAAATTCTTTTGCATTATCAGTTCCCAAAGGTCCGAACAAATGTATCAAATTGAGTTTTAATTTTAGTAAAAAATATCTTAATGTTTAAGAACCTTAGTTCTATTATTCAAAATTTACAGCCAAGTCATACACGAATAGTCATCAACATAAATGATAAAATAATGATAACAAAGTTTTAACTCAACCAGACATGGACTCCAAACATCTAAATGAACAATCTCAAAAGGACTACTATGATGTTTATTGATTTTAGCTAAATAATACATGATGTTGCTTTCCCAACTAACATGACTCATATTCTAAAGCAGGCACATTCAATTCAGGGCATAAAAATTTTAAACCATGTAGTAAAGGATGAGACAAACGATAGTGTGTGATGAAGCGGAAATCACCCTAGACCATGATAACGAGATAATTTTAGCATCCAAATGATACAATCCTCATGATTCATGCCTCGTGCAATCATTTGTTTTGTTTTGATATCTTAAAAGACAAGTTTCAGGGAAACAATATAGAACAATTCAAAAAACAGGCCAACTAGCTAACAGAGTCCAACTTGGATTAATTTTTTATAAATATAGCATGAAGGATAAATGTAAAGATGATGTGACACTAACTGTACTAACATCCTCAATAGTGGATGTAGAACCATCATATAGTCTTACCGTTCGGGAGGTGGGTATGGAATCAAACGATGATAATATACCTGAATCCTTAGTCATGTGATGCGATGTCCTTATTCAATGATTCAAGTCCTAGAAGATGTTGGAGAACGATAAGTACTATGATTACATATCCTTGCTAAAGCATCAGTAGACGAAAATGATGCCATCTAAGAATTTTGAAATTTCTGAAACAATTGAAACTAACTCGGTTGATAATCGATCATCTCTACATTTCTTGATGTAGGGAATACTCCTGAGAAAAAGTAATGTGTGCATATCCACTTTGTAGTCACTCATGCTTTGTTTGGTAAGTAAACTATGTTCATCGTTGGACACTTGCATATCTTACCAAAATCTGTCTTATATATTCCTCTGTATTATGTCTTCTGTTTGATACATGCCACTGCTTCCTCTAAATGACCATCTATGCCTTTGCCTCCTCCCTTATGACCACCTATACCTCTTGCAGTATCTTCATGAGCTCTTTGAGAATATCTTTTGAAACATCTAAAAAGATTATGGCAGAGACTTATGGGTGAGCTCTTGATAAATACAGGGCGAGCATCTGCATACATTGGTCACTTGCTTTTGAAGAAGGCTAAAACAACCCTATGTTTTCCCAACTACTTCATCTTCTTCATGTCCGATCATATTGGAAACAACATATTCTGCTCCTCATAGAACTTGTAAATTTTGCATATTGCTGGCACGCCAATTTGTTCTAGTGCTCATTCCTTTATATAACCTAAGAAACATCACAAGCCTTCATAGGATTGTTCTTGTTAGAGTACACCTTCAAATGATCCAATAACTCCATGCTCTATCCATGCATCACCAGCTCATTATATCATGTTTCATCAAATTTTGCAGTTCACTGTAAATCTAATTATCACCTTGTGTCCACTCTAATGTTGTTTGTGATGGACTATCTCTTATGTAACTCTTCTTATCCCTGCTCATCAAATGAATCTTCACAAATATCTTCCACTACAGAAATTTATTCTAGATTAATGTTTGATCTGGGCTTTTGATGGAAACTAATTTTGAAATAATTGGCTTTGCTTTAATCGTTTCTATCCTGATCAACACTTCAAGTGAGCAAATCAAATCCTCCTCAATTACGACTCTCTAAAGTTCTCCCTTGGGACACGCCAAATAAACTCTGCACAAACACTATGATTCTTTCACAGAATCCAACATGTTCTATCATACTACTATGATCGTCCTTCAGTATCTAACAAATACATCCAAATCTAAACATAACATAAAGAACTAAAGAACCCATCAAAATTATAATTTTTAAACTACAAAAAATTGATTTACTCACTTCTCTCGTTCTTCTTTACTGATGCAAGGCTAAATTTGAATTTGAATCAGATTAAGATGAACAAGGAAAAAAGGTTAAAGAGGAAAGGCTGGCAGTATGGCTGAAGATGTTGAAGAAGTTGAAAAGACGCTAGAGATATCAACTGAGGTTAAAATCTCATCCAATTTGGTCAGAATTTGATTGAATAATGTCATCAAGGCTTGTGGCATCGATGGGGATTGAAATTAAGTCAAGCATGGTGTCATGTGGTTGGAATCAACTCAAATTGGGCATTGGGTTATGATGGACTTATTGGAACAATGATCAATGGAGCAATTCATGTGGCAGAAGAGGTCGACAAGGGCAGTCGAGATGAAATTAGAATGTGATGATGATGATGATAAAGTTGATCTAGTGTTGGCACTTGGCATGGCCTCACGGGGTAAAGACGATGAAGACTGACTATGTTGATATAGGTTAGGATCTAATCATGTGATCTTGTAGCAATTGGTTTATTGCAGCACCGAGTGAAGAGGGTGAAGACAAGCAACACAAGTTGGTATGATGACTGTTGCTATCATCTGCGTGCAAGAGGTTTGCAGTTTGACAGCAATATGATTATTGGAGGGAGGGTTATTTGGATTAGAGTTAGGGTTTAGATGAAGATTGGGGTTAAGGTTCCTGTTAGGGTCAGGGCATTGATACACTGTAGAGATAGAATATGGAAGAAAGCTTAAGGCGGTTGGTTAGTCTTCTATATCCATAGTTTATTCTTTATGGACAAAAGTAATACAACTCCTTTACACAAAACTATTTAACAGTTTACTTATTTCTAACATGTACATTGCTAGGCCTAGGCTCATTGGTGCCTTTTTTTATCTTCCTACTTAATCGTAGCCGTATTTGTTTGGACTTAAAAGTTGATGATTTGTTCATATGAAACTTATTGCCTTTTTTTTTACCTTTTTCTATATGCATTGAACATTTTCAATATATAATTTCGAATGCTGTATCTGCGTGTGTGTCACCAAATTAAAAAAGAAGGGGCAATGGATGTCTTCTGTTGTATTTTAATGTTATACTAGCTTTTAGGTGATACAGATGATGCAATTGTAACAAATACTAGTGCAACAACAACAAAACTATAATATATTTGGATAGGGTTTGGCCTATATATTTCTTTAGGCAAATATTTGGCCTAAATTTGAAATTAGAACCTTGCATAACTAACCATCTGCTTTGCTAGTTAGCTTATGAGCTGGTTAGGATGATGATAATGATAAGCTGATACTAATAAAATGATTCATATTAATTAATGAATCTTTATCAAGTGAATTAAAGCTAGATCAACTTCTAGATTGATTAATAATTCTTAATTAATTAATTAATTTTTTGGTTTTTACTAAAATAAAATAAAAAGTTTTTTTTAATTATGCTAGACATCTAATTTATCAAGTTCCTAATCAAGTACAGATACGACATTACTCGATTCTAGCTAAAATTTCTTGGTTACAATTAGATTCCTAGTTGATGAGTTTGAACCAATTATGAATTCACAATTAATTACCATATGCTAATGAAATAAGATATTTTAGCGATCCTAGTAAATTAAGGCTTCTTAATTTTAGTTGAATTTTAATTGAATGATTGTCTTTCAGATGAAATATTTTAAAAGTAGTTAGTAAATCATAATTAATCAGAATTAGTAGTTCAATGTTAATTGAGAGATAATTTCTTTTAACAACATAAGAATAAAAAAGTTTGCTTAAAGATGTGTAAGCATGTATCTCCTAGCCATGCTTCAAGAATTTTACAAAGTTAATATTTTTACCTATTGCATTTATTATGAAAATAAAACCAATTAAATTATATATAATTAATTCACTAAATGTTTAGGTTTAAACTCTTTTTGTTTCGGCCTAATCTGAATTCTGTAGTAAGAGATAGAGCCAAAATAGCACATACTGCATAGAAATGCCAGGTTGTAATCTTTTTGGATGATTAGAGTTTGCCCAAGGGAATCAATGGTCAAGATATTTTCTGGATGGACAGACCCAATAAATGACAGACCCAAAAGAACAAGCTCGCTTTTTTATAGTAGCACACGCACACGTGTGCGTGTGCTTGAAGTCTACGGGGCATGTCTGAATTCTTTTACATACTTGGTTGCTCACTAGGAACACAATATTGTTGGAAGATATTCTTTCTTTGCGGTATTGACTGCTTTTGTGGTGGCATGATGATACATATTTCACTTTCCTTTGTATCAGTGGTAATTGGGATGTGAAGACAAAGATCCCTCAACAGTGTAAAGTTTCAAACGTGAAGATGCCCCCATACTTCATGGAGTGGATCAATCTTAAGGATATTTACCTTAATTTCTACTGTAGAAGGGTGAGTAAACCATTTTCAATGCATTCTTAAGGTGGGAAATACCGTTTTTCATCCTGATTTGTACTTAAACTGGAATTAATACTTAAACTATGTTAAGCCGGAAAATGTCTCTTGATGCATGCCAGGCAACGGGGATGATGACAATGATGAGAGAACTAGATATTCCACTGATGGGCAGTCACCATCTTGGGATTGATGACTCTAAAAATATTGCAAGAATCGTCCAACATCTTCTTTGTGATGGTGCTTTCTTGCGGATCACAGCGAGGAAGATGTCTCCAGACTCAGGTGATGTTAAATTTCTTTTCAAGAATAGAATCAGATGAGTTCCAACTGCTGTTAACAGATCCGAGATGTTTATTAATGGGAAAGTGGAAAAGTTGGAAGTCTTCCTATGTACATGTCTTAAGAGAAACTTGGCCTAATTGATCTAAGTTGAAATGAACAGTGAACAATCCAGTGTGATCCCATTGAGATGGAAATGTTATGTTATTAAACTCATGCGCTGGTCGTCAGATAGCAAACGCTTCCCCGGTCCAGTCATTATTAACCGTATCCTCTTCTCGCGCACATGAGCACAATTGAGTACTCACTTCCTTTCTAGTATATTATAGAGGGACACAATAAGCTGTTTTCTATTGTATTTATAATCTTGTTCCGTGATTATTGTATTCTCAATAAGCATATGCCCAAGACTTTACTTCCTTTTTTGAAATATATATCTTCTGTTAATCTGGTCCTTTCAATCAGCGAATTTCAATCAGCAAGCATCCTTTGAGGAGCTTGTTTATACCCTTACAGTTCTTTTGACCTAGCAAAATACTCTTCTAATAAATGACTCTTTGTCTTGTAGTCGGGGAGAAAAACAATGATAGACATTAGCATCTAATTTTTCTTGCAAATTATATTATTTTTATCATCTAGCAATTCTATAAAAATGCTCATCCTACATACAGCTTTCTCTAGGGGAACTGTAAAATATGTACACGAATGAAAAATATTTATAGGCACAGATTCAACATATGTTGGGGATGGTTTACATTCAGCAGTTAACCTCTGATCAGCAGCTACCTTCGGAATTTCTGTTTCCCATCATTGGCAAGCTGCATTAGCTTTGTTAGGCTACCATGTACATTGAAGATATGCGGTACTAGGAAATGTGTAGTTGACACAGCTTGTCATTGGTTCCTTGTTGAGGGTTCATTGGATTGTCTTTTCCACATTCTAAAAGAGACCTCACCGTTATAACGAGAGCTGTTTGGACCAAACTGAATTATCTCTTCTACCACCCTTTGGACCTCCAAAAGTTCAAGCCTTCCTGACGGATACTTGAATTTTGGCGCACTTTGTAATCTTGCGTGGGATGTTGAAGCTGCTTCGGTTTGTAATCTTGCATTGGATGATGTTGAAGCTGCTTCTCTGGTCATTGAAGACATGTGTTCCCTTAATGGAGTAGATGGAGTAGATGGAACTGATGGAGTGGCTGATTTATGCTTATCTGTTAACCTCTTTTTTGCTGTCCTTCTCCAGTTCTTGAGGCCTTCAATGACACGGTCTGCGAAAATTGATTCCTTCATCGTAGATCCCATCTGATCATAATCAGGGGAAGACAATTGAGTTACACTAGCTTGGATAATGCTAGCAAAGGTCACAAGCAACCTTGTGAAAATCTATGTTTGCCCAACTAGATATATTTGCCATGCCTATCTAGATGACGTTTCCTTACCTGAGTTACCAATGCATAAAGAGGTAGGGTCACATAAGCACACAAGAATTGAACGATTATTCCAACTCCAATGCCCAAGGCTATTTCTTCTGTTTCTCTATGGAAGCAGGAGCGGAATCCGAATTCGTACTGCATCAAATGTATGTTAGTGTTTGCGTTCAAACATGCACAGCGTTCAACACAATCTTCATTAGATACCCACCGATGCCCATGTGAAGAACGCTAAGTGAAAAGAATTCTGCAATGCCAAACGTCATATTTAGTGAGAAAATAAACAGCGGCGTGCAATGCACACACTTTATGTTGTGAAAAGAAAGCAGCAGAGGAATAAGCATTTTAGGCATGGAGCCTCTGGCAGGAGAAAGCAGCATTGAGTACATCTTATTCATTTGCTCATTTTATGTTTCGTTAAAAATCAGGATATGCATGGAAAGAGCATTTAAGTTGATTTTCCTGGCAGGAAACTGGTCCATTCCAATTGTCTACACTAGTCAACTTAGAGTTAATCATGGTTTGTCTCTTACTTCTTGTAGATCCATGCTGTCAGTTATAAGTTAATTTACTTTTTAGTCATACTAATGCGGGTCTGGAGGAAATTCTCTGGTTGCTCTTCATTGGCTGTGAATCTTTTGGTAACTGAAGCAAGGTGGGTGCATGAATTTTGGAATCCAATGATTTAGTTGCTTTGATTTATTCAAGAACTGCAGGTTCCCAAATGATTTTGTAATGACCTCAATGCTGATGACATCATCGAACAAGGAATAGAATGTATGGGATGAGTCTGATAGAATTCATGTATTCTGTTCTTGCATGATTTGCATCGAGATGATGCTAATAAATGGGAAGATGATGCTACATGATTGATGCGGGAAAATGTTGTCGTGTGCAAAGGAAAAAAATAGAGAAATGTGAGATCTATGAATTTCTGAGTTATTCAACTCAGGCAATATTAGCCATTGAGATATGTGTCTGTAGTTCTTTGTTCGAGATCATTTGTTTGAAATCCTTCTAGGTGAAATTATTCTTGATTTTTTTGCTTAACAACTAGAACTGTCCAGGATTGCTGTATTCATAATCTTGTAGGATAACTGAATTAAACTAGTTTCAAAAAGCATTTTTTTGCTAGACAACTAATTTTGATCATTTATTTAATCTGTCTTTTTAACAATGTTGTTCGTTATTCCTAACAATATTTTTCTCCAGCACTCTTTTACTGGCAGAATTTTTTTTATCTGTCATTTCTTCTCATTCCCTCTAAGTGTCATGTTTTCCTTAGCATCGGACATAACAAGTGCATTTCAGACTTAGATATGTTAATCTCGTTTAACTTGTTTGTGCATATTCTTGATGTTGTTTGTAAGCAATGGATTTTCTTTTATGTTTTATCTTCACATTTCCTTCGATAGATATCATTACAGTGCCTTTATATGAAGAATATTTAAATTTAAAGATAGGTTGGTAATATATTGATCCTATATATCACACTAGATTGGATACCTGAATTAGGATGAACTGAATCATGTGAAGAAGAAACTCTGGCCGACCGAACCAGAAGAGGTTGTTATCTGGCTTCACACACACTGTCCCCGGAACAAGGACCATCTCTTGACTGCTCTTTAGGCACATTGTGGTTATGATGACTTCAAGCTTCATTCCTACAATCAAAAGCATCTGCAAGAAGAATGATACCCTTCTCATAAAATGTTAACTTGGTTTGAAGCAGAGTAAATTGGGTTTAGTATCCTCACCACTAATGGTAGCATAGGAGACCAATAATGGTTCATAAATCCTGGGATAAATGGAAAAACTCAGCAAATAGAAAAATTCAATATAATGAGAAATTAGTCATTAATATACTTTGATTTGAGCATGGCACTAATGACGGAGAGAGACGAAGCAATGCACATGGTCTTTTTTTTGTAAGCATATATTTGGTTTCTGACTAATGGGATAATTGTTTCCTTACCATGAGCATTAAAGAATATGAAGAGAATGGCATACATCCAGACCCAACCACTGCAACACAAGTTAACACATTTAGAGAAGTGAACATAAGGAAATGAAAACGATGATGATCATGGTGATGTAAATAATAAATTAGGATCTTGATCAGTTATTGGTGTACTAGATATGTACCTGATTCTGACCACTGCCTTGAAGTCATGATCTATGGATCTCCTGAGAAACTTGTGGAAATCATAGTTACCGTCAGTATCAAAATGAACCTGGTGAAAAGAAAAGACGCATTATTCCTCATTGTCTACTAATAACTTTGGATCTTTGGGATCAATTTATCTTCAAACAAAGCCTTACTGTAAGAAAGCCATGGCGAAGGGCGAAATAATCAGCTTTTGAGACTGAACCAGTGAACTGTCTAACAAAGCAAACCTGCAAATTGTGTAGTTATGAAGGTCAGTCATGAACTTGAGTTATGAAGAGATGACTGCAGACTGTTGAATAAACTAACAAGCCAGAGGAGCAAATGGTGGTTACTCCACAACTTCAGATGCCGTCTCCCAAAAGAAGTTTCACGGCTCAGTATTAACCTGCGAGGATCTATTCAAGTATGGCATTCTGTCAGTATAATGAACACTCAACAAATTACGGTGCACTAAAAATTTCTGAATCTGGGATGAATGTGTCATGGAAGAAAATAATATGGAAAGGTGTTTGGGACTACAGATAACAAAAAAGAAAATATCAAATATACAAAATAACATAAATAAATAACAAAGAAGCTTCTTTTCATCCCCCAGGACCTTCGCCCGCAGCACTAGAGGTACTGGAATGGGTTAGGCTGGTAGGATTCACAATCAAGAGAAAATAAGCCCTCCACTGAGGCTTCTTCATCTTGCTTCTTACGTGTGCTTTATCACCTATGCTGCAGTGCCGTTGTAACCTTTATCAGATTCACCTGTAAAAAGGCCCCTCTTAAGGCACGATCTACCTTGTCTGTAGAAATCTACCGAGAACCTAGGGTAGTTTGGCATGTCCTTAAGCTAGTTAATATTGAGTCTAATGGAGGAGAATCTAGTGTCTTATAACATTGGCAAAGGAAATGCACTTGCATCTTTCCATCTTCTTTACTGGAAATTTTTACTTGTTGGAGGCTTGTCAGTCACAAGATACAATGTGGAACATTGCTACCTTTAGGCATCCGGTCCTGTTCGGGGGAGACAAAGAACTAGAGGGATGTCTGTCCACATGATGACATTGCTGGAACCTTGACTGCTAGACTGCTACTTGACTCATGGTTATCTATCGCCTCAAATTTAACAATTGGCATTCTAAATTAAAAAGCTGTTGTGCTGGACAACATCTAACACGGTTTAAACTACCGTCTATTAATCAAAATTCCAATAACTTCAATTTGTTTTACACACAATCTAGTGGCAAAAGATTGATTAACTTCATGGCAAATGAACAAGACATTGATTTTGTTGCCATCTTTTGATGGGCGTAGCACATCAAAATCATCATATTTTCATTTTTAGGTAGGTTAAAATTGAAATTTGTTAGATCACATGCAACTGAACAATTTTTTATTTAGATTGCGATGTTTTGAATTTGGATTTTTCCTTGTGCATTTTAGATTCTATCAATAGTTCTCTCTCCCCATCTCCCCCAAAGCGAACACGCACAATGTCTTAAAAGGTGTTTTGAGGCGTGTCTCACAGTGTTTTAATTCGAAAACTTGTTGAAGCATATCTAAATTTTCTTGAGGTGCACGCTTTCTTTCAAGGTTAAAATGTTCAAGTTAATTAAAATAAATTTTAATAAAATGGAACAGATAAGATTATAGTTTATTCTTTCATATTTGGTATATCTTTCAAGCGTAGGAGGAGAGTGCCTTTTGACTGCGAGCGACCTCATTTATTTCTTTCGTTGCGGATTTTGATTTTTAAGTATCCTTCCAATTTTTAAAATTTCTTTTTTTAATGCTGGGGATAATGTGGTGGTGGGAACTTTTTCGATATTGATCTCTTCGTTAGACTCTCAATTTCTCTCTTAATTCATTATTTGTGAATTCTTTATCGATTCGTCTGTGTTCTTTATTTAGGCATCTCTAAAATTTTCCCATTTGTTTTGTTCTATTTTGTATGGATCACTTCTAATTCACGCAGGGAGCAATTGTGGTTGTTGTATAAGTAGATATTACATCTTTTAGCCCTGTGTTATTTATTGTGGCCAAGTTGACTTTAACACGCCATATGTCTTTTGATAAGTATTGGATGCGTATTTTACAAGATGGGGGATTTTATCATTCTGCACCAAATTTATTTTATTTGTGTGTGAAAATTATTTTCTCATATGACATTTTTCCCTTCAAGTTACATAAATTTTATATGAAAAGTGAAAAAACCAATGTAACTCAGCAACTGGGGTGCTAACTCCGGTGCTAACTCTTGTCGAATATTGTACTACATTTGGTATGAATTTAGCACTACACAATCATTTGCTCATTTTATGGCATATATTTGGATTTGAAAATTTAAAATATAGAAAATTCATGAGGCTTTTGTCTCACACCCTGAGACTTCGAAAGGGCAATGCTTATCCTTGTACTTTCTACTTTTTAAATATTGTATGTGTACCGATATTTACACAATGACAACAAGGTTTACTAGATCTCAATATGAAATAGACGAACTCATTGTCATGCACAAGTCAATCTCTAACGTGGTCGGTGAGGTGAGACTTGAGTGCAAATAAGAGTCTTGCTATAAAGCTGTGATCTGTGAAGAAAACTCTCTTTATTTTTGATATCCATAGGTTTGTAAATACCAAACTGCCCACATGGCATGTACCCTAATGGAAAGTAGGAACAAATGCATTAATAAATACCTTTATTTAAGGCGCAAAGGTCAGCTACTAAACGGTACCCAAAGATTGGAACAATGATGGGGTGATGGAGAAATGCGATTTTGATGCCCAAAGTTGGAATCCACACAACCCAATAGTACATGATGTGTAGTTTCAAGACCTTGTAGTTTCAAGACCTTCTGTATACCATCGACACCCATTAGCATGTTAAGTCTACAAGTGTCAAGGAATTGGGATGTGTGTTGTACTTTGATGCATTACCCTTTCACACACTATTCATAGTATGGCCCACAAATTTTAGGGCCCTAAATGGCAAATGTTTTGGTCAAATATGCAGAGAGTGAATGATTAGTGATATGCACAGCAAATCATGCATATGCCCAAGTGAACTATCCCAAAATTTGGTGTTTGATGTCAGATAGGTTAGGGTGTTATCAGGAGGAAGAAGAAGAACATCATGTCATTTGTGATGGGTTAGTGATATCATGGTGATGAAAAAGTGGAAGCATTGATGTTGATTTAGTCAGATCTGGGTCGACGAGCATCCGTGATGCAAGAAGGTGAAAGCTTTGACGCTGATATTGTTAAATATGGGGTTAACAGCGGTTAGAGAAAAGACGATAGCTTTGATATTAAAATGGTCAGATCTAGGGTCAAATCTTGGACAAAGTCGAGAGGGGGGTTGAAGATGACGATGATGCCGGATGGTAGATGCGCTAAGGATGGATCAAAGTGGAGGCGATGTGGCCAGACTTGGGTAAGAGCAACCTATGAAAGGCTTCGAAGGGTTTCTCTTTCAAAATGGGCTATGATTAGAGGATCTGATGAGTTTGGTTAATTTGATTTTGGGGTTGATTGTGATTGAGGAATTGTGTTTATACTTAAAGTTGAAATTAAGGTTAGAGTAGTGACTCTGATAGCATGAATTCAAAGATAAGGAGAATATTAGAGAGAGTAAGGCTAACGAGGTTAGTTATTTTTCTCTCTGCCTACTATTTATTATCTATAAAGAAACCAAATACTAAACACATCTGCAACATACATATTCTCATTCTAATAGTAGGCATAGAAGCAAACAAAAAATAGTTGTAGTATTTGTTTTTAATTCAACAACTGTTTAGAGAAAGGTTTTGGAGTATTAGTGAAACCTTGGAGTGAATGTAGAGGTGTTTGAGAAGAATCAATGTAGTTATAAACAGTGTTCTAAAACAAGTTATATGCGGCCGCATATGCGGCCGCATATAAGGATGCGACCTTTGACCGCATGAAAATTAAGATATGCGGTCGAATTATGCGGTCGGTCGCCTAATCGGTCGCATAAATGTTATGCGACCGCATATGCGAATATGCGGATGCATAATCGGCAACTAAAAAATCCCAACCCATTAAGAAACACGACACGTTAAACATAAATATCAGTTTTTAATTTTTAAAGTACTTATGTTTGACGCGCTTTTGATTTGGACGAAAACTAAATATTTATGTTTTGTGTAGATTGTTTTAGACGTTGGACGTTAGTTATTTTATGTATTAATCGTCATAATGGCGCTGATATTTTAGTATTGATTAATCCATACTTTTAAAACTTGATATGATTTCTTCCTTGTTCCTATCTTTTTTAATTTAATGTACACAAACACATATACATAAACTTATTGCTTATTTATATACTAAATTATTCATTTTTGCGTAAACTGCGTAAACCGCATAATCGGCCGCATAATCCGCTTATGCGCTATGCGCTCCTAGACCGCACGCATAATGAAACCGTCTTTTATAACACTGGTTATAAAGAGTTGATGACCAAAAGTAAGTTGTAAAAAGCTAGTCGAAGCCTTCACAAAGTCAACTTTGCTATTAAAAGAAATCAAGTCAAAACTTTGCCAGTAATAGAAATATATTGACAAGGAAAATGTTTCTAGGTGGGAAATGAAGCTATCTAGTTGAAGTAATTGGAAGAGTTAATGCTTTGCCATCCACTTTATAGACTATGTATATGAATGCAAAGCATATGCCACTTCAAGAGTCGAAGCCTAAAGTAAATGATTGTTTTGACTGAAGGTCATTAGTTAGATGGGGAACTATTGGAGATTAAAAAGTGCATGGTTACATTTCTTGTCCTTCGTGGGATTATTTGAAAATAGTCAAACAACATAGACACTAAAGCACTTCTCTCAATGGCATACATTATACATTATGGGTGGCAATCATGCCAAGTCAAGTTAGGTTCTTTGGTCAAGTGTCTCACATCCTTGTTTCTCGAACCCAACACGAATAAATTTCAAGTACCCTCAACATATATCTGATTTGGGGAAAATTTTATTCATCTATGCTAGACCTATTTTTATTTGGATTGGATCAAGACCATTGTTGTTGTTGTTTTGCGAGGAGCAATATGTTGTTTTGCAAGAAAAAGAGGAAATGAAGAGCATATCAGAAGAAGTAGAAGAAAGAGATGTGTCTTTGCTAGAAAGAAAAAGAAGAAAGAGATGTATTGACGGTGTAAGCGAATGAGATGACAGTTAATGGAGAGATAGACTTTAGAGAGTGACACAGAACCTTGAGAGATCCAGATTTGGGGATGGGCGTGAGAGAGATGAGATATTTTGGATTGATTTGAGGGAAATAAGAGATTTGAGGATGGAATTTGAGGGAGATTAAAAAGAGATTAGAGATGGGATTTCAAATTTTAAAGGGGGATAATATTCTAGGATGAGTATAGGTTTAGGATCTCCTTGAAGTTAGGGAATTGAATCTGTGGTTAAAATTAAAATCCTAGAATATGAATGATGAGGCTCAATAAGTGAGAAAGAGATATTAGGTAGAGAACCTAGACTGTATGTGATAGGCAAACGGGTTATTTAACTCGATCGGATCGAACAGCTTAACCCAACTTATTTGGATAAATTCGGGTTGACCTGGGTCAGCTACCTTAACCTGATCCTAACTAAAATTATATAAATGTTTATATGTTTAACTTGGATGCTGCTAATACCTGTTTAGAGCCTCTTCCATGCCTGCAAAAAGTGGTTGGGTATGGGTTTAAGTAGGCGAGTTGGGTACCAATTGTATCCCTTATACTTACTAAGCGTTTACGCTCCTTTCACCCTGACCTAATGAAGACAACTATTGTCAAGGATTCCATATTGAGTCGACAAAGGCCTAACAAGTAATTATACTCGAAATAATTTGCCTAAATTACCTAAATTCACATTTTCTTGAAAAATAATGGTTTATACAATTAACATAAATTTATTAGTGTTCATATCATTTTGCTTTTTCTTGTTTCGACAAATTTAGGTTATTATGAGCATCCACATAAGAAAATGATCGAAGGAAAAATATCCTTACTACGTTTAACAGAAGGCATGCGAAAATTTAAATTCTAGAGTATCAATTGTGCATATTGAGTAAGAAACTTTCCTTGTGATTATGATGAAACATATTTGCTATCAATATCTAGTTCAAGCTAAATGCAATTCCCTTTTGTTCCATTAACAATTCTGCCTAAGTTTTTTTTCCCAATAAAGGATAAAAAGTAGTCCGTTTCTTCCACAAACTGCTATCTACTACAATACCTAAGGCATCATATTAGATATGTCATGATTGTTGTCATCGAAGTGTTGGTAAACATGTTGACGAAATATTGTAAGCAAGTGGTAACTTGATATAGACTTTCGTATATTGACGAGAAATTACTGGATAAAGCAAGTGGTAACTTGATATAGACTTTCTTATATTGATGAGAAATTCATGGATAAAGAAATTATTAGCAGGTTGGAAGTTTTCCATATATCATAACATATGCCCCTTTGCTGGAATACTTTCCTTCCCCCCACCACCCCACCCCCCCCCCCCCCCCCCCCACCCACCCCCCCCCCCCCCCAAAAAAAAAATTTTTTTTTTTCCCTCCACTATCTCTCTCAATCAGATGAATCGGATGCATAAATCCCATAATGTTGCCCACATAAGAGTAGAAGATGTCTTGTTGTTTGGGAGCATCTATTGGCATTCCATATTATATGCAAATGTCTGTATGACCCATTGATCCTTTGAGTACTTTGCCGAAAAGCAATAGATCATATCTTCTTTTGTCCCACAGTGGTGGTTGTCCAAAATTTTCCCATCTAGAGTAGGTAGTATTCTACAGGATGAAGGAAAAAGATGATAACTTTGTTACATGAATTTACATTGAACTAAAGACGTATTTGAGGCTAATATGTGCTAATATTATAATTTCAAGCATGGAAGTTTAATATTTTGAAGTGGTGTGCTTTTGCAGTAGTTAATGTCTTAAGTCAATGCGCGGTATCATTTTAAAAAGAAGCAGAGATGATAAAAAAACGAGATGTAAGCCTATCATGCTACAAGTGAACGCTCACCATTGGATAGTTGATATTCCATAGTCCTAGTCTCCTCCTCCCAGTACTTCCATCTCTTCATCTGATAGTAATTTAAGTTCTTATAAGCCAGTAATTTTGTCTGCTTTTATCCTTAGTACATAATGGCATATAACAAATATTTGTCATGTAAACTATATTTACCTTTGCTTCCCCTAGCCCTAAGGTTGCAATGCATGAAAGGACATGAAAACCAGCCAGGATGAAGATCAACAGCTGCAACTGGTTTACCCCAACCTCTGATACTATCGACGCCATACCCTTCATACATATGCAAAATATTATCGAATTTTGTTTAGTTGGGATAATATTTCCACAGCAGTTCATGAAAGATGGATATGACTTATTAGTAGTTCTCCAAATTACCTTCTCCTGGCATGTTTGAGCCTCATCAAAAATGGGTTCATCGCTGCTTTTACATGGAAGAAACGTATTCGTGAGATTTGTTGGTATGCAGATCTTGGAGATTGGTTGTCTTGCCATGGTGAGCAATAGAGTCATAAACCCCAAACTCCTTAGGTCTACACTACACGAAAAATCGAAAGCCAATCACAAATGTTGACTCAAATTATGATCGATGCCTTGAGGGGTAAAATGAAAGAACAAGATACTAACCTGCCTTGACATCATCCAGTGCCTGTGTTAGAGTTTTTCGCTTTCTCTTCTCAAGAAACTGCCCAAGAAGTGTTGAACCAATGACATAGATACAAATATATATATATACAAAGAGATAGATGATATAGAGACATACATGAGCTATAATATGGAGGACATGCTCAATGCCAAGCGATACAAGGATCAAGCCAGTGACTACAATGGCAACAGCCCAGGTTGGGGTGGTTTCGAGCGAAGCTCCCAGGTCCATGATGCTTATGGATCGTTGAGTGTATATGTTGCGTAGGTCGTCGTCTCTCAGTATTTATAGATAACAAAGCAAATTTGTTGGAGATATGGGGTTTGAGAGGTCTTGTTTTGAAATCTAAGATAAGAAAGCTTGCATCGTGAGAGAACATATATGAATAAAGAATGCTGTACTTGCTTGTCCTTGATCTGTTGTTGACAGTTGACATTGTGCAATGGAGGAAGAGTTATCGTTGTAACGTGCTGCTTTATGCCGTATTTGACCTTGCAAGCTCATTTTCACATTAGAATAACATTTTTATTTTGAATTTATATCGTCTTTTGGAAGATTCTTTCCGTACCATCAGTGAGTACTGAAGCTGTCTTGCTTGATCAGTATTTAGGGCAAATACTTTTCTAATAGAAGTTTTTTTGTTTAATTAGTCACTATTCTTATTGATTAAGTGGTTGCTGTATTTGAGTCATTAACACTTAAATCGCTTATTTTATTATGAATGGCATGTGATTTTGAATGCCGACATCCTGCGAGTTACCGAATGGGGACCTGATTTTGGGGTGAGTTCTTGATCTGTAGGGCCATGGCTATAAGTCACAACATGCGGAGTTGAATCATGGAGTCAATGAAACAAAAAACTTTATTTAGGTGCATGGTTCATGCTAACAATTTGCATATGTTTGGTTGCTTTTGACATTATATTTTCGTGTCAAGCAGTGAAACTATATCATCATCATCATCATCATTGTCGCTTTGTATTTAGTTTTTTTTCAGGATACAGGTTGGAAAACAAACGGTTTAGGATACAACTCGGGTCAGCCCGTTTGATCAGGGTAAGCAACTGGTTGGGTAACCCGAAGCCATCTGAATACAACCCGTATAATGTATGTATGTTTAGTTTTCTTTTAACATGGGGGTTGGTTCTGGTTGGAAGAATTACAAAGTTCAATTCTCATCACTCTCACAAAAAAAAAAAACAAAAACCAATTTTTGTTGTACACCTCTCTAAAACTCACTAGAGCCCAACATGTACATATCTGACACCCGACTCATTTAGGCAAACGGGTCCGGCATAGGTCACCCGAATTATTTTTGGGTCGGGCTTGGATATGCGGTCAGGTTTGGCTGATGCAACTGGGTTGAGTCAAACCTGGCCAGACCCATACACAACCCGGATCGATTGACACTCTTTTTATTATTGTTGACTTTCTGTAATTTGATGCAATTGCTGTGGAAAAACTGCGCATGGGATACATCAGCATGTGCATGCATGCAATGAATATTTTGGGGGGGATATATTTCTTTTTACCCCCATCAAATACATGGAAAGTCTACCATTTTCCTACGGAGTAGTTGGGGTGATGATGGAAGGGATGAGGGGGCTAAGCTGACAAGTAAAACTGGATGAGGGGTGAGAAGATATTATAACAGGAGTTGGTAATGCGTCTTATCTTATGAGAAGGGCAATTAATTTTGCCAACTTTGATCAATCTTTTGACACATCATGTGGGCAGATTAAGGAGCCTTGCGCCGATTATATTAGTCACCCTCCTCCGGCCAAACAAGGAACATGCAAAGATCCTCACCTGGTGTTTTATCTGTTCTCTCAAAATGAAAAGGCAAATTTGACTTCTGACTTCAATGTTGTTTTATCTACTATAGGCTTCACCTGGAATTGTACCTATTTTTTTTATTTTTAGTTGGTAATTGCTATCTGTACCCATGTGCATGTAGGATTCGTTTTCCAAAATTGGAAATCTGTTCCTTCTAATGTCAAATCACTAATTTGTTTTTCTATTTTAGGCTAACTTTGGCAAATAAAGTAATATGCACCTCTGTGAGTAGGGTGCAAATAGCAATTCTCTTTTTTTTTTCTGAGTATAAGACTTTTATGCATCGGTAATATTTGTACTTGTGGTAATATTTGTACTTCTGGTCTGGTCTGATGTGGCTGGATTTGAGCCACAATTTATAGGAGGGTTGAGGATTTATGCCATTTCATTTTTTTAAATATGTTCTACTAATCATAGCTCGGGCATGCTGACTCGGGGTTTGAAAATCATTACTCATAACAATTATGTATATGTTTACGCCCTTCGCTGAATGGTACAACATTCAGACCGATCGGCACTAAACACAATTCACATTTCACGGTTGTTTTGTAGATGTTTACGCCCTTCGCTGAATGGTACAACATTCAGACCGATCGGCACTAAACACTACCCCACCCCAAAGAGTTTACGCCTTACAACTGCAGTTGTTGATCAAACAGACCCCCAGTTGCCTGGCCGCTTAACCCTTACCCCATCCCGCACTAAACAAGCCAGGGTCCCTGCACATGAGCCCAGCAAGTGAGCCAGGGTTGCCCCGCACGGGAGCTTGTTTCTTAGTCCACAATTCAATATATCGAGCGTTGGGGTTAGCAACTCATTATGCTCGCTTCTGGTCACGAGCCAGGAACACAAGTAGTGTAGCGATGCTACGCAATCACGGGATCACCAAAAGAATGCAATGACATGACATTTAATTTGCGTACCGTTAATGGAAGGTAAACATGACATGGTAATTGTGCAGCATGCTAAATGTCGGAACTAGCTTCGTTGTCAAGCTAGTTCCCCAATTTGCGCCTAGGCGAGTATCATTTCGTCGCCTAGCCTCTTTTACGCCTACAACAATTAAATGGCCTAAAACATGGCCTAAACCCTAAGTGGCAAGTTTCACTTGCCTAGCACCGGGGATGGCGACTATTTCGTCACACGGATGCCAATCTACGGGGAAATCGCTGTTTTGGGGGAACAATCAACAAACAACATGAAATTTATTAGTGTTTCATAAATAATATAAATAGGTTATGAAAACAACGGTAGATCGATTTCTTACCGAGAGGAGGCGGAAGAAACACTCCGGGGAACCCTAGGATCGGATCTGGAAAAGATTGGGGAAGTTTGGGAGAATTAGGGTTTTGGGGGATTTGGGGATTTTGATGGATTTTGGTGAGATTTTGGGGAAGATGAGAGGTAGATAGAGTGAATGGATGGTTTGGATGATGGATTTAGGGCTTGGAATGAAGAAATGAAGCTTGGAGGAAGATGGGGGCTCAAGGGGGAAGATTTTAGGGTTTTGGGTCGTGTTGGGGAAGAAGAAATCGTTTGGGTTGGGTATAAATAGGTTGAGCTGGCGGCTGCCCAGAAATTAGGGTTTCAACACTGGTTAGTCGGTCAAAGAGCAACCACTGACCGACTAGTTTGGCAACTAGTCGGTCGGTCGACCAACGCAGACCGACTAAGTGCAAACAGTAACTCCTGAACGAAAATAGGATTTTAGAGTTAGTCGGTCCATGAACAAATACTGACCGACTAGTTTAGCATCTAGTCGGTCGATGAACGTTCTTAGACCGACTAAGAGTAAACAGTAACTCAACTAAAATTAAGATGATGTGTTAGTCGGTTAAAGAAGCATTGCCGACCGACTAGTTTGCAACCTAGTCGGTCAACCAACGTTCTTAGACCGACTAACGATAAACAGTAACTCCTGGGAAATTTAGAAATCTAACTAGTCGGTCCAAGAAGGATTGCCGACCGACTGGATCGTCATCTAGTCGGTCGATGCCCCTTCTTATACCGGCTAATGAGCACAAAAAGTTCCGATACGGAGCGCGGGGCCCCGGGATCGATTCCTAAGACTCCTAGGCTTGATCTAATAGTTAGATACGATCGTTATGAAGTCCGTCACGAATGACTTACTTCGAAATCGACGATCCTAAGGAAGAAACGAGAAAATACGACGAATCGATCGAAAATGAAAGCTACGGAGACGAAAACCACACAAGAGGAGAAAATCCACCAAAACATATATTATATTATATTAAATCCAGATACATGGAAAGCAGTCGTTACAAGATCCTTTACATCCAGAACACAGTACATTTATTGCCGGATAAATTTACGGACAACCAGAAGATTGTTCGTTCATACGTCCCTGCTGCCAACACGCCAGCTAGGATTGACATCCCCAAAGATAGATGCAATCCACCACCAGCAGAATTGACTGTACCTCAATTGAAAAGAGGACGACCGCCAGGTTCAAAATATAAAGTTCCTCGAAAGAGGAAGATTCCTGGAGATATTACGATGATCCCTCCACAGGATGCTGAGCTCAGATCAGCAACCTCTCCCCTCCTTATTTCCCATGTAGAGGAAACGATAGGAGAAACATCATTAAATTAAGTACGTACTGGAGATGTAGTGGACAGATATAGCACAGTCGTCGTCGACGATTTTTGCGTTCGCTATTGCCGTTCACGTCGCTGAATACGACGATGACGTCGAACCACGATCTCTAGCGGAATGTAAACGCAGAGTAGATTGGCCAAAGTAGGACGAGGGAATAAGAGTAGAGCTGGACTTACTCTTGAAACACAAAGTCTTTGGACCAGTAGTCCAAACACCTATAGGTGTTAAACCTGTGGGATATAAGTGGGTCTTCATTAGAAAAAGAAATGAAGAAAATGTGATCGTACGCTACAAGGCATGCCTAGTAGCACAGGGATTTTCCCAAAGGCTGGGGATTGATTATGAAGATACATATTCACCGGTCATGGATGCGATCACTTTTCGATTCTTGCTTAGCCTATCATCTCTGGAAAGCCTAGAAATGCAGCTCATGGACGTTATGATTGCATATCTATATGTCGATATAGATAAAGAAATCTATATGAGACTTCCAGATGGGTTTCATTTACCCCCAGAGGTGAAAGAGAGACCTCGGGATGTCTTCTCTGTAAATCTTCAAAGATCATTATATGGTCTTAAGCAATCCGGAAAAATGTGGTATAACAGACTAAGTGTTTTCCTTGCACAACAATGATTCACAAAACAATGAAATCTGCCCATGTATCTTTATCAAAAGAACGGGAACAGGATTTGTCATCGTCGCAGTATATGTGGACGACTTAAATCTCATAGGATCTCCTGCAGAGATCAATGAGATATCTGAAAGCCTAAATCATACCTTCGAAATGAAAGACCTAGGCAAAACGAGGTACTATCTTGGCTTACAGATTGAGCACTTACGAGATGGAATCCTGTCATTCCAATCAAACTATACAAGGAAACTTCTTAGCAATTTTGAATGGAACAATGTCATCCTTTAAGTACTCCTATGGTCGTGAGATCACTGGATGTTCATAAGGACCCCTTCCGACCGCTGGAAGAGGGGGAAGAGTTACTGGGTCATGAAGTACCCTACCTCAGTGCCATTGGAGCACTTCTATATCTGGCAAACTGCACACATCCCGATATAGCGTTCGCAATTAATCTTCTTGCCAGACACAGTGTTGCGCCTACAAAGCGCCACTGGAAGGAGTAAAACACCTTCTACGCTACCTCCAGGGTTCTATAGATCTGGGACTATACTACCAAAGAGGTGCCTCCTCTCAGTTATTTGGTTATGCTGATGCAGGTTACCTATCAGATCCCCATACAACAAAATCACAGAATGGTTTTGTGTTTACCTACGGAGGAACTGCTATCTCATGGAGATCGGTAAAGCAAACCACAACAGCATCATCATCCAATTACTCTGAACTCATTGCGATCCACGAAGCAAGCAAAGAATGTTTTTGGCTTCGCTCCATCGTCCAACACATCCTTGATACCACTGGCCTGAAGACTGGTGATTATGAGCCCACTGTCTTGTTTGAAGACAACATTGCATGCATTACACAACTCAAAAATGGCTACATCAAAGGCGACAGAACGAAACACATATCTCCTAAATTCTTCTGGACGCATGATCTACAAAGAACGAGGAGGTCAAAGTTCAGCAGATCTAGTCCTGCAACAACTTATCTGATTTATTTACTAAGTCTTTACCTGAGGAATTGTTTGATTCAGACGATTCGTTCGCACTTTTTCTAAAAAAAATCTGGCTGGTTCGCGAACATGTATTTTTGTAAAACTTGTAAAAGGAATTGGTATGAGACAGCTGAAAGACCTACAAGCCTGAAGCTTGTACGGATCAGGGGGAGTAACCTGTGGGTTATACTCTTTTTCCTTAAGCTGTTGGTTTTTCCCACTGGATTTTCCACAACTAAGGATTTAACGAGGCAAACACGATTACTATGGATCCAGAAGTATCCACCCACTTAGCTTTATATGCTAAGACCAAAGAAATGGATGGATAAGGGGGAGTGTTATGAGTGAGGGAGGCCTTTGGCCTCCCCACCTCTTTATCCCTCCATTACTCCCCACTACTTGGTAGTGGGGACCCTTGGTATACCATTAATATAAATATATAGAGGACCATGGCTAAGAGCCATGGTTACTCTTTCTTTGAGTTTATTCAAATATATATATATATATATATATTATGCTTTAAGAGTGTTTGGATGTGTTCTTTTGGTATTCTTAGATGAAAAATGAGAATGAGAAGGGAGAGCATATACCCAAAACTTTGCATCTATTTGGGTAGATGACTCATAAAATGATGAAGTGAAAAGAGGAAGACAAGGCGAATGAAGGAGGAGATAAGGAATGGGGTAGATTTAAGGGTAATAGAAATTAATCATTACGTGACTATCATGTGATGCTAGTCAAAGAGTACTATTTTAGAATTGCAAACTACAAAACCAAAAGGTTCTTTTATGTAATTTACCTTTTGATAAAGGTATATTTTGTCCTCAGATCAAACTTATCATTTCAACGTATAAAGTCGCATCAATGCATGTGAGGTTGAATGCTAATATAAATAAAATAACCTGACCTTGGGGGGGGGGTCTCTTTATGTGTACCGGAAAGTAAAGGACAAGTTACCAAAAAAAGATAAAAATTAAAAATAATTACAAACATCGATCAAGTTTAAAAATATTTATCAAAACGGACCAACATTTCCTCATCCCAATATATGTTTTGATGATAAGCAAACATATTCGTTTTGTTAATGTTTATGAATGTAGAAGAAGATTAAAGCTTAGGTGAATGTGTTCAAGGCAAAGAAATAATACAAGTGAAGAATCAATGACGAGAAGCATGGAGATCAAAGAATAAATCATGAAGACTTCAAGGCAAATTTATTTTTGATGTATATATTTTCTTGTCTTATTTTCCATTGTTAAAGCATTGATGAAACACCTCACGAACACTTAGGAATATTTAGAAAATGTTTCGAAAAGTTTTGAAAACATTTCATTTTGTCTTTCCAAGTTTTTGGCCAAAACAATGCATTTTTGTGCTTATTAGTTGACCAATAGTCGACTAATAACAACTGAAAACTATGGCATATCAACATGTCAGATTAGTCGACTATATCTAATTAGTCGATTAATAGCATCATTCGTCGACTAATGGGTGCTGCTATTAGTCGACTAATGGAAGAACACTAGTCGACTAATATGAAATAGAGAGTTATGTCTTTTCGTGTCATGACTAATTAGTCGACTGGAGCTATCTGATTTATTGACTAACGGCCATTAGTTGACAAATGAATGTATTCTAGTCGCCAATGATATTACCGTGGCATAAACCGTGATTTGCGCACCTAGTCGTTTTATAGCCATTTAAGGGTATTTTGGGATTCTGTTTTATGGATTTTCACATCGATAAATAGAGGATTATCCCATGGATTTTATATCAAGAAAAACTTAATCTTTAAAGAGAATTATTTTTTTGAAAAGCTTTTAAAAGGAAAATCCCATGTTTGGGCCTTTGTGTTGAAGCTCTCGTACTTTTCTTGTCCAAAGTCTTTGATCTTTATTCCTTGATTTTGACATATCACATCCCATAGACTTATACTTTTGCTTCATATCAAGGCTATAGGGAAGTGTACTCTATCAAGAAAAAAGATTGTAAGTATTTCTATCTTGGTTTGTAAGAGGGAAAGTGTGCGTTTACTTTCGAGGTATTTTTGAAGGGTTACTCTCAGGTTTGAGGGGGTTACACTCGAGGAATGTTCGAGTGTGGCTTTTCTTGTATCGGGTTGTGGTGTTAAGGAGGTTGTACTAGGTACTTGCGGTTTTTGCAAGAGGGTAGTGGAACTCTCAAGCGAGAATTGCTTGGGGACTGGAGGTCGGTCGGGAAGACCGAACCCGTATAAATGGCCTTGTGTTTATGATTGTGTTTTTTATGTGATTGATTTCATATTCTTGCAATTTGTGCTTTATATTCCGCTGTTATATTTTAATCTTTGTAAGAATAGCTGTTGATTAAGAATCTAGCTTTAGTAACTCAAATAGATCTCTTAGGTAGAATTTTTAAGAATTTTTAAAAACACTTTTCATCCCCCATCTAATGTTTTCTACATGTCATCCACAAGTTCCTCACGTGGAATCAGAGCATCACATGAACCACCACCGTATACACACCATCCTACACCACATTCACAACCACCTTCAACCCGTATTCCAAACAAACCCTAAATATAATTTTATTACATCTCTTTAATTAAAAATGTAAATATCTAATGTAATTTCAAGAAAATTCCAATAAATCTGGTTAATCAAAAGTATAAATATCTAATAAAATATTCAATACAATTGCAATACAAACTTAATATGCCAAGATGAAAAGTGTTAAAGACAATTTCAATACAAGTTTGTCTTAATACTAATTAAATACAAAACCTAATGCAATATCTAATACACATGTAAACAAAGAAAACCGTGACAATTACATCAAATGATGCCAAGAAGTGAATTTGGGCCCTTGAGAAGGGCCAGTTTCATCGTTCGTTGCACAATGGTTGACTTTGATTTACTGGTATTGGTAAGTAATTGTGCCTATTGGGTTGTAGTGGCTCATTCATTTTCGGTTGCGTTTGTTGCTGCTGTTGAGATGGTCCTGCATCATCCTTTGAAACCTAGGACGTGTTGATTTATTATGATGAAATTGATGGATATGATTCGTCTCGATATCATATGGAAGGAGTCTTGTACAACACAGTATGGATTTAAATCGAGTTTTATGATACTCATGTACATTCGATCCCTGGATAGCATGTCTGGTTCTTGTAGATACCATGCCACCAAATCGTCAATTTCATTCAATGCGATTACCTGCAATGAAAAAATTGAATATTTAATTAAGATATAACATGTACAAAAATCTATTATACAATTGAAGATGTTTTTTGAATTTTGTCCTACGTGTCACCAAAAGTATGACTAGGACAAAAATGATGACGTGGACTTGGTGACTAGGACATGTGCTTTTGCATTTTTTTAAAACAAAAAAACAAAAAAATAGATTACATGATCCCCACTTTTATCCTCACGTCTCAGAAACTGAAATAACAAAAAAACACGCACGTTTTAACATCAGCCATTAACAAACACGCACATTCAGCTGATGGAAAATTTCTCGCCCACTAAAGTCTTCGACGTTGTCGGCAACGCCGATGCCATCTCTTGCATCCACATCATCATTTGCAATGGCACCACACCCAATATCATCTTTCGGTAACAAAACCAAAACGCATCGCACAAATTTTTGCTGTTCTTCCCTAAACTCACACTTTAATACTCAATTCAGTTAATCCATTTGATTTCGTAGGGACCTCCAGGGATTGGGAAGTCGACGTGCATCCTTGCCCTCGCAACAGTTTCTCAGTTTCTTGATTTTTTGCATTCGATCAACTAGCAAGTAAGCACAACGATATGTCCCTTCATTTTTGTTTTTTAATTTGATTCCTTTTCTGATAATGATGATATGCAATTTCATAACGTAACTTTTCAGTTTTGAATTCAATTGAAAGATGCTGCCTTTTGTTGTGATAATCTACAAAATTTTGCACGGATTTGAAAAAAAATTTAAAACTTTACGGACTAATTCCATTGTAAATTGAGCAGAAGTCAATAGTTCAGAAGATACAGAGAAGTATATCATATGTTTTCTTTTGATCAAATTGATCATGTTAAACTATTTTTGTGGATTCCTTGCAACACTGATTATTGAGCAATAATAAGATTGCAGTTTGTGTTTTTGGTTTTTCTTTCTTAATAGTATTTTATTTCTTGAGGACAAATAAAGTTGTATTAGTGTTGTTGATGTGTTTCCTTTTGTACATGGAAGAAAATCATTTTCAAGTGTTTCGGTTCTAGGTTTGGGTTTCGAATTTTCATGGGTTTCTACTATTTGCTTTGTATTTGTCGTTTGAAGTATCCAATTTCAGATGACTAGCCAGTTCCATGTTATCTTATTTGGTGCTGATAATCATTTTACATGATTGAAGAATACACCAACACAGAATTGTTTATGTTATTGTAGATGTCTGGGTGCGTATTGTAAGTTTGATTCGTGGTACTAATTTTTGGGGAGTAACTAAGATTGTAAGTTCCATTCGTGCGTATTGTAAGTTCCATTCGTCGGTGCGAATTGTTTATGATTGAAGAATACAATTTCTACTTCATTGCTTTGGTACTAATTGTGTTGAGGAACTAAGATTTTTGTGATGAACTTAATTCCTTTGCATGAGCTAAATTTTCGGGGAAACTACACTTTTTACATGGGAATTTCTTAACTGAACCGTGCCCAAAGGACACGTGTTATGACTAGTGAATATATAATCATGATCATATAGATAATAGTTACCAAATGTTGCTTGATAGATCCACATGGCAAGTACGAATATGGAGGCTCTTGTATGATGACTATCCATCTCCTGGTGATCCACATATGTCATCTCACTAGAAATAACCCGCGCACACAGTACACGACGTCAAAAAAAACCTCTACGGAAAGGATGCGGTGCATGCACGAAACCGAGAAGAGCGAGAAGTGTGGGTGTGTGTGGGCATCGGGGGGGGGGGGGGGGGGGGGGGGGGGGTAAAGTGGCAAGATCGGAGTCTAAACTACAAAAAATCATTAGGGAGCAAAGTGCAATAATCTCAATGGCAAACCCGTAAATACATGGAAGGGGATGCGCATTTTGGTTAGATGAAGAATCAATGGCAAGCTTGCAAATAAGGGGAATTTGGGGGCATTAAACCAAACTCCCCAAAACCACACCGCAAAGCAAGCCCACTATGCTTCCCACCACAAAGGAGCCCCACCATGATAGGTGGCATAACCTAGGCCAATGGTTTGTGTTGGTGGCAGCGATCTATGAACTTCGTGTTTGATGATGACAAACGTGTGTGAAGTTTCTAATGTGTGTGCTAAGTGTTTTCAGGAGTGGCATGCTCGTAAATTCTCCAAAGGAGACTTAGTCAATTTGATGGAGAAAAGTGGCTAGTCATGAGCAACTTGGACTTGGTCCAATATGGAGAGAGATGGAGTCAATTACAAAGTTCAAATCCTATACAAATCCTATTCCAATACAAAATCCCAATCAAATATCCAAACTCCTATATTATAGGGATCCTCCTTTATCTAGCCGACCTAATCCTATTGCCATCCCCATTGCCGCACCAAGAGAAACCCTAGCCCTAACCATGCTTCAAAATGAGGCAAGGGCTTGCGGCATACAAAGAATTCCCAAGTGCGGCCAAAAGTTAATCACAAAAAGAAAACCCCAAGCAACCCACGCAAGCTTTCCTTAAGGCACATTCCAATCAGCCGCAACTTTTCAATTAAAAAACCCCAAGAGCCCTTCCTTTGCAAATTCCAAAAGCAGCCGAAATTTTTCAATCAACATCTCCCCAAGCCGCAGTCTTGGACCATGCAAGCTCCCTCATGGCCAAGATCACTTCATTGAAAACCTGAGGTCAAACTCCCAATCAGCCGAAATATTTGACTCCCCTTCATTAAAAAATCCCCAAGCAACAAAGCACTTTGAGAGCCGTAATCTTTGACCTCTAAAAATCCCCAGCACAATTATCTCCAAGCCAAGAAATCTTGAGTGCAACATTGCGGCAACTAAAAAAATGGAGAACTGCCAACTTTGTGAAAACCTCAAACCAAAAATCCCCAACAGCCGAAATCCGGGACCAAAGATTCACCCCATTGCCGCAACTTTTAACATCTGATCCCCAGTCTCACAAAGCATTCAAGGGGGCAACAAAGGAGGCCGCAAGTTTCTCTTAGAAGGAAAGGGAGTAGGCCGCAAGTTTCTCTTAGAGGGCAAGGGAGCAGGCCGCAAGCTTTTGACATCAAGGACTCATTCCGCAACCTGAGAGAACCAGGGGACTTCAGAGTCTACTACTTATCAGACTACATCTGACCACGCGCTGAATGACAGAGACATCGACACCGTCACAAACTGAGCGATTCTAAACTCATACTTTATTATATTTGTGATATTGGTGTTGTAATCTTTGTAGAACAATTTATTATCTTTTTGGGGACTTGGCTAGTTGGGACTAGCCAAGGAGAGAGCTTATACTAGGATTGTTATTGTTTAGCACTTTGGTGAGTGCAGGTACTTAGGGCCAGGTGATTGTAGAGTGGGTACTCTAGCTATAGGTTGGACCAGTAACTTTAATAATCTAGTATTTGCCTTGGGGCTGAACGTAGGTCTTTGGGACGACCGAACCAAGGTATATCGCCTGTGCATGCTGTAACTGCTATACTTTGCTCTGAGTCTGATTATCTGTGCTTTATCTGCCTGTGATTTCGTGTGGGTTGCACAAATATTTTTATAAGCCTATTCACCCCTCCTCTAGGCTTAGATCCAGATCTAACAAGTGGTATCAGAGCCAGTTTAGAGGATCTAGCCTAGATGACCATGAATATGTCTGATTCTGCTTTTGCTGAGGGTCAGTCCATCTCCCGTCCCCCTAAATTCAATAGTGTTGATTTTGCTTATTGGAAAACTAGGATGCAGATATACTTAGCTTCTGTTGATTATGATGTTTGGAACATTATAGAGAAAGGCTATAAATCTCCCACCATTAAAATTGAAGAGACTGAAATGTTAAAACCAGAAGATAAGTGGGATGATACTAATAAAAAAAGATTTTCTCTGAATAATAAAGCTATGAATGCTCTGATTTTTTATTTAGATAAAGCTGAGTGTAACAGTAAATCTCAATGTCAAACTGCGCAGGAAATTTGGCTTATGCTGGAGGTGACTCATAAGGGCACATCGCAGGTGAAGGAGTACATGCTTGCTTTGCTCAGCACTGAATATGAAAGCTTCCGCATGCTTTCATCCGAGTCAATTAAGGAGATGTTTGCGAGGTTCACAGACATCGTCTACAAATCTACCTCTCTTGGAAATCCGTACTCGAGTCTGGAGCAAATCAGGAAGATCTTAAGAGCGCTGCCGAGCTCCTTCCGTCCCAAAATTACATCTATTCAGGAAGCAAAGGATCTATCGCAGATGAAAGTGGAAGGCCTGATAGGGAACCTGATGTCTCATGAGTTGGAGCTACAGAGCCTTGAAATTAGAGAGAGATGAAATCAAGACTTCAAAGGCACTATCCCTTCAGGCTAAGGAGGATGAAGATGGAGATGCGGAGGACACATTCTTGGTCAGAAGCTTCAGAAGATATGTCGGAACAGGCAATGAGAGATCAGAGATGCTAAAAAGTTTTAATCGTTCTAAATCTAAATCTAATAATAAATCCTCTGAGCAGCCTACTACTGATCCTGTTATATGTTATAAATGCAGAAAGCAGGGACATTACATGAATCAATGCCCACAATCAAAGAACAACGCTGCGGAGAAAAAAGAAAAATATCTAGTGTTGACATGTGATATGGACAGCGAAGATGAATCACAAGAGGAAGTTGCGCACACCTCCCTCTGCTTGATGAGAGAGCTAGATGAGGTAAAATCTTGCACCGAGGCTTAACTTATGTCTACTTTTAAAGAAATGCAATAGGAAATTCAATGCTTAGAATCAACTGTAGAGAGACTTGAATCCAATGTAGAAAATTTTAATAATTCTAATTTTAAATTGCAACAAGGAAATTATAACATGTCTCTTGAAGGCGATGAATTGAAAGAAAAGCTTGCTGCATGCAATTCTACTATTAACTCATTGAAAAAGGGAAAATATAGCATGTCGGAGAAAAATGAATGTCTTAAGTGCTCCATTTTGCTTAAACATGTTAGCATGTATAAACAAGACATGATCAAGCTAGAGATTGAAAAAGAATGCCTTAATGAGAAGATGAGCATGCTAAGCAATGATAACAAAGAGCCACAAAAGAAGATGGCTAATTTTAGGAAGAGTGAGGAAGAGAACAAAAAGGCCTTTATCAGTAAATGTACCATGCTTGTTAATGAGAATATGTATTTAAAACCTAAAATATCTGATCTTGAATTGCCTATCAAAAAATTTGGTGTTGGCAAGCATTCATTAGACATTATTCTAGGATATCAGATACATGGTAATAATAGGCATGGTTTAGGTTATGGAAATAAAATTGATGAAAGGCCAAGAATTAATAGAAAGAATAAAAAAGGAACTGGTGTAGGAAGGAGTGTGTTTGCTAAATGTTATATATGTGGTGGTATTGGTCATGCTTATTATAATTGCAATATAGGAACACGAACATTAAATTCAAAAAAATTTGGGTTCCAAAAGGTAGAGTGACTAACACTAGTGGACCTATTTGGATTCCTAGGTCACACGTATCATGTTCTTCTTATGTGTAGGTACATGACACGGCTAAGGGACAACGATGTGAGTGGTACTTAAACGTTGGCTGCTCAAGACACATGACAGGGACAACGAAAAGTTCCTTAGCCATGTAAAGCGTGATGGAGGAAGTCTTACTTTAGAGGACAATGGAAAATACAAGGTAATTGGTAAAGGTGTTGTAGGTAACGACACCTTTTAGCTTACAGATGTCCTTTGGGTTGACAAGCTTAAACACAACATCATTTCAATTAGTCGGCTGTGCGACAAAGGTATGAAAGTAGAATTTGATGCAAAAATTTGTAGAATTATTGATGGCTCCACAGGTGACACTATTATTACAGCAAATAGAAAAAACAATGTTTATACTCTTGTGATTGAAGAACTAACTGTTTCTAAATGTTTGCTTGTAGGTGAAGAGGAGGCCACATTATGGCATAGACTATTAGCACATGCAAGAATGTGATTACTAAAGTAGATTGACAATAAAAATCTGGTAAGAGGACTAAAACATCAGTCATACGAAAATGGTAAGTTGTGCGTGGCATGCACGAAAGGTAAGCAAACTAGATCTACTTTTTCTAGCATTAATGAAGTTGCCACCACACGTATATTAGAATTGGTGCACATGGATTTATTTGGTCCCACAGACACTGCTAGCATAGGAGGTAAAAAGTATTGTTTAGTATTGGTTGATGAGTACTCTAGATACACATGAGTTTACTTCCTAGCCAAAAAATCAGACTCATTTGATAATTTTCAAAACTTTTGCATACAAGTTTTTAATGAGAAAAATTCTTCCATTACAAAAATTAGAAGCGATCATGGAGGTGAGTTTGAAAATGCTATTTTTGAAAATTTTTGTCTTGAAAAAGGAATTTTACATGAGTTCTCTTCTTCTAGAACACTTAACAAAATGGGGTAGTCGAAAGAAAGAACTGCACATTAAAAGAGTTGGCTAGGAGTATGCTAAATAAATACAGTTTGCTGATCGCTCCGGAATGTAACCCAAAAGGGCGACCGTGTAGTTTTACCGCAAGCGCACGGTGTAGTGGCGAGCGGGTTATCGAACACAGGGAGGACGAATGAAAGTACCTGCTCCGAACAACCTGGCTATAGGAACAGAAAAGAGGGAATTTGCCTTTTGGCGATCCTGTCACAATCGTCAGACAAAGTATGAAGATATAAAATCAAATAAAGACGCTTAGGGAATGGGGAATCCCCGCTACTCACCGTATCTCGTCAATGTGATTCATTTGTATCAACATTGCTAGGGTAGAATTTCGGATGAACTAGTTGCAACTGAATGTAAAACCTAGCTCACGCTCTCGCGCTGTTGGCGGTCTATAGCTATCCTAGGTTTGGGTCCAATCTCTTGCAAACCCTAGCCTAGGCAAGCTAGCATTAGGATCAACATCATCGTTCAATCGCGCCCCGAGCCCACTCTCGTGTAAACTCGGGCCATGACCTAGGTTGGGATGGTTCCTACCCGTCCAATCTCTTGCAAACGGGTATCGGTATGGAATTGCAACCGAGAACCCTAGTATCGGTCCAATCTCTTGCAAACCGATACTACGGAAACTCAATTTCAACCCAATTCGGATTTCTAGGGTTTCCTATCGAATTGGGATCCAATCTCTTGCAAATCCCAATCGATATGAACACCTAGCTATCCGTAGTATATCGATCCCAAACTAACCCTAATAGCAATTCTAGCAATATTTCTACCAAATCATCACAAATCGGAAATTGGGCTCGTAGGGTTCATCCCCACGCCCCAAGACGTATAGACTACTCGCAAATCATATCACAAATGCAAGAATAAACAATTGAAATAGCAATAGAATTCATCACAATATTCAAATAAGCAATAAAAATGAGATTTTTAATGGAGAGGGAGACAAACCAATAGAGTTCTCCAAGAATCCAACAAAAATAAACTTTTCTCCCCTCTCCAATCACAAGAATCAAAAGCTAAAAAGTTTAATCTAAAAAGCTGCAAAAAGTAAAGGAAAAAGCTCTCTAACCTAGGTTAAAAACTGGGGTTAAAATACCCCCCAAAATCGTCCAAAAAACTGTGACCAAAATGCCCCTGTGCAGCCTGAAAATCGCAATTTACGCTACAGGCAGTGCGGCTCACTCGGCCGAGTGACAAAAGTCGCTCGGCCGAGTGAAAAACCCTGAGAATTTCCAGTAAGTCTGGGGGTTTGGGAGTCTTCACTTCGGGCGTCGCTCGGTCGAGTGAGTTGTCGTCACTCGGCCGATGGCTTCTATATACTCGGGCGGTCGGCAAGATCCACTCGGCCGAGTGGATCTTCTGAAGCTCAGGCAGACGAAAAACAGTAAGTTGGCTCTTTTTGATGGGCGTCGTCTGAGTGCCACTCGGGCGGACGTGGTCTCGTCACTCGGCCGATGTGGCTCCCGATGCTCGGCCGAGTGCACACATGAAGCGTGTCCGATCTGGTCGGCCGAGCGGGGTCTCGCTGGTCGGCCGAGTGACTCCTTCACTCGGCCGAGTGAGACACCAAAAATGCCCAAACAGCTTGTTTTTGCCTCCTCGTCGCTCCTACGACGTTCTTTCTTCTTCCGCTCCTCTCCAATAGCAAAATACCCCTCGGGAAAGTCATCGGTGACACTCTGGAGTAGGTGTATCTCGGGATCACTCCAAATCGCTCCAAATCTCCTGAAATACGACAAAAACAACAAATCGTGAAAAGTATCGCAATATTGTCGATAAATCGTGAAAAGCGTGATTTGAGCGATCTAAATGGCATGCAATCATGCGGAAAAAGGTGTAAAATATGGAGTGATCATTTGCATATGTCTTTTTGGGCTGAAGCCATTAATACTGCTTGCCATGTGTGCAATAGAGGTATACTTAGACCTTTACTAAATAAAACTTCTTATGAACTATGGCATGGCAATACTTCGAACATTTCTTACTTTAGAGTTTTTGGATGCAAGTGCTATATACTAAATACTGGTGATCAACTTGGCACATTTGAATCCAAATCAGATGAGAGAGTGTTCGTGGGATACTCAGCGAGGAGCAGAGCATACATGATATATAATAAACGCACTTGTACTATTATTGAATCTATATATGTTAAATTTGACGAATCTGATATAAATTCTTTGGATTACAGGCAGAACAAAGAAGAGGAAAATGTAAAATATCAAAGCATTCCAAGGAATAATTAGGAGCAACCTGAAAGACAAGAGGAAAGTGAAACTGGCACGGAAGAAATACAAGAAGAAGCAGTTACCATAGGAGAGCTGAAATTCCAAATCACTCATCAGACTTGATTATAGGTGAGCCTACGGTAGATATTCGCACACGTTCCTCTTATAGAAATCTTTGTGCTCTATGTATTTATGGTGATTTTATTTCTGAAATAGAGCCTAAAACATTGAAATTGCTTTAGAAGAGGAAAGTTGGGTTTTGGCCATGCAAGGTGAATTGAATCAATTTGTTAGAAATAATGTTTGGAAACTTGTGCCAAGACCCCCTGATTATTATAGTTGGTACTAAATGAGTTTTTAAAAATAAGCATGACGAATCTGGTAATGTTATTAGAAACAAGGCTAGGTTGGTAGCTAAAGGTTATAATCAAATTGAAGGAATTGATGTGGATGAAACTTTTGCACCAGTTGCCTGGCTTGAGTCCATTAGAATCTTGCTAGCTTTTGCAAGTTATAAAGGGCTCAAACTGAAACAAATGGCTGTAAAAAGTGCTTTTCTAAATGGCTACATAAAAGAAAATGTATTTGTTGAGCAACCCCCCGATTTTGAGAGCCATATTTTTCCAAACCATGTTTATAAATTAGAAAAAGCTTTGTATGGTCTTAAGCAAGCTCCACGAGCTTGGTACGACCGTCTAAGCACATATTTGTTGGAAAATGATTTTTAAAAGGGTAGTGCTGACAATACATTATTCTTGATGCATGAATCTGATGATTTTCTCATTGTACAAATATATGTTGATGACATTATTTATGGTGCTACTAATGATCTTTTATGTCAAAAGTTTGAGAAAGACATGCATGATCAGTTTGAGATGAGCCTTGTGGTAGAGTTGAAATATTTTTTGTGGTTCCAAGTAAAGCAAGGAAAAGAAGGCATCATTTTATCTCAAACCAAATATATAAATGAGCTTTTGAAAAAGTTTGGAATGTAGAAGTCTAAAGGAATTGGAACGCCAATGAGTCCCGCTACAAAAATGGACAAGGATGAACAAGGAGTCGCCGTGGACCAAAAGCTATATCGAGGTATGATTGGTTCTTTGTTGTACTTGACAGCTTCTAGGCCTGACATAATGTTTGCTGTATGTTTGTGTGAACGCTTTCAAGCCAACCCAAAAGAGTATCATTTAAAAGCCATTAAAAGGATCTTTATGTACCTAATTAGTACTCCTAGTTTAGGCCTTTGGTCTCCTTCTGGTGGTTCTTTTGATTTGTTGGGTCATTCAGATGATGTTGATTATGCAGGAAGTTTAACTGATATAAAAGGCACTAGTGGTATCATAGAATCAAGAAAACAAGAGATATTCCTAATAAATATATACTATTAACATAACCATAGCTTCCGTAATCAGTCCGGAGACCAGTATCATCATAATAATTATCTTGACTTTTCAATTAGCCAAAATTTAATATGACGACATGAAAATGATAGTTATTATGATAACATCTGTTCGAACTTTGAACCTGAGGTGATAAGCTAGTAGCAAATTAATCAATCACAACAAAAAGGAAGATCATAAAATTTAAAATTTCTACTTAGGCTAATGATGACTGACGGGGCCTAGCCAAGTAAGTCATCTATATATCATACAAAGACGTAATGACTAATACATATGCATTCGTGCTGTTTTACATTAACCAGCCGTGCACAAATGACATCAACTCCCATAAGTACCAAAGACAAGTCATCGTCCAAAACAACACAAATAAACAAGTACAAGGCCAACTACTAAAGCCCATACATATCATTATACTCATCACTACCACACCTTGTATCAACTCCCATAATGTCCAATAACAATCCAATACTGAAATCATTAACCAAATCCAAACACAAGATCGAAATCTAACTTCAACACCTAATGCCAACAACATTCAAATACCAATCGACAATGATACTCCTAGTCAACACCAATTTTCGGTATCCACGACTCTCATCATCAATCCCAAACAAGCCAACAGCCAAAAACATACAGTTCCGCAAACTCGAAGCAGTGGACCTGCGAAGATGCCTATGCGGGACACCAATAGGGGTAAGACCCATGGCAATGGGCTCAAAAGAAACCCAAGAATCGCGACTTGCCAAGATCTCAACCACACGGCGGAAGTGAGGGTGGAGGTGAGGAGGATTGTCGCTAAACCCAAAAATCCTAAAACAAAACGTTGGAGGGCCATCGGTGGTTGTCGATCCATGTCGTACGACGACTGTGACTGCTTAGCGACGTCGGGTGGCATGGCAGAGCTTTGATTGAGGCCATGGAGCTTGAGGCAAGAGGGGTTGGGCTCACGAAGGTAGAGTCACGGTGAAGAGGTGGGTGTCGTTGCGGCAAAGAGGAAGTCACGGGATGGGTTTGGTGAGGGGGAGAGATGAGGGGTTTTTAAAGGGGGCGCCGAAAGTCATGAAGGGTAGGGTAGGCAAGGCTAGGTTAGGCGGGACCGGGGCTCGAGGAGAGGAAGCAGACAAAAGGTAATAATGAGGTGGAGATGGTAGGCGGGAAAAGGAATCACCAATGGAAAAATCGGGTACACGACGAAAGTAGGGGGTAGAAGAGAAATACGAGCTCAAGAAAGATAAAGAAGACGTAACAGCCTACACGTGCACATCGTGGTTTGGCTCGACTCAAATTCTCTAGCACCATTGTCAAATACTTTTGAGCATCCTTTGATCTGCTTCCGTTGTCGAACACGAACTTCGGATGATCGAGAAATATTCGATTGCTACCCTCCTTATAAAAGAGTATAGCCATGGTTTAGATGAACTAAACGTGACTAGGAAGCATTCTCAGAATAAGTAGGACGATCGAAAGGCTATTACAAGAATGATGATGCAATGAATGGTTGGTTCTATATTAGGGAAGGTCACTGTAGTTGTTATCAAGGATGATTATAGATTAAGAATTCCTAGTTGAGGGTTTAAAAAGTTCGAAGAATGTAATGAAGATTAATAGAAATGGATTGTTACGACTTTTGTAATAAGAAGCAATGTGAAACTTCTAAATCAAGAAGGGGTATGCTATGAAGACAATACTTATAGTCTGATAAAGTATGCTAGTAATGATAATAAAGGCGTTGGGTGTCAAATCGACGTAAAGAGGAAAGGTTCAGATATACCAGTGATTACTGGCTCTGAAGCCTCAGCTTCTCTAGTTGTCGTGATGGATGCTTGGCACCTGGCCTGGTTCAGCTTGGCCTGATGAAAAACTCGATGTTGTGGAGCTAGGGGTGGTTTACACTGTGATGATTCAGAAACTCCTGCGGTCGTAGTCGATTTCTTGTTAATATGGCGGGGGCAGTTCATAAGAGAGTGCTCAGATGCTCTACAGGCCAAACATTGATTCTGCAGCAGGCGATAGTTCTTCTTGATATGCCCCTTTCGGTTGCAATGGAAGCACACCATCGGGGATCGGTTGTAGATTGAAGATGCAAGCCTCTTGAAAGTAGTCTTCATCGGTCAGAGAGCGTCTCCCGGTGGTTCCATAGGATGCTTCCCTTAGGATGCTTTACGGAGTTTGCCAATAGCCACATGAAGAATATGGCGTTGAATTTCCAGTATTTCCTTTACGATACCCATGATGTCGCTGCTGGTGACGCCGTGAGTATCTGGTCGACCTGCCATACTTCAAGACAAACCGCAATGTAAGGTAGGTTAAAATAAATCTATTCTAGTGGTACACTTAGATATTAATGTCGTTTAAACCGATCTTAAAGTATTTGCAAAAGCATGACCTGCATGGGCCACCACGAAAAACTGTCACGCCCTGCTTCCCACTCTACCGGGAGCAAGGATGCGAGGGGGTCTGCAGTGTGCTTAAAACAAGGAGGAGTACTTTTTTTTGTTTTTAAAATCTTTTCTTCCTCCTTGGCTTAAACACACTAAGCGTCTGTGTAGAAATTACAGATCCTTGCATTCAAATTTAAGAAACAGCTCAAACAACATTATTACATATCTAGCGTACAATAATTTAGATACATCTTGGGCCTAGCATGTCCAATACAAGCAAGTACACAAATTACATTATTTCAAATATTTAAAAGTGCAGTCGCGAATGTAAACATCTAGTTTTCCGTGGGTAGGTACTCCACGTAGTCTTCGAGCACTGGCTCGACTCATGCAGCAATGTCTTCAGTGAACTCATTATCGATACCTGACGGATATTTCGTAAAAAAACAAAGTGAAATGTCCGTCAGCGAGGTTTACTCGACAAGATAATCTTAAAACCAAAACGTTAGACATTTAAATTAAACAAAGCTGAAAAGACAAGTAATACGTTTAATAAGAAAAAGTTACGACAGTTTAAGTATTCCTAACAATTGTAACCTGCAGCAATTTCATTATTCAATAACAATTTGCAATACTATCAGCAACCTATGACAATTTAGCAGTTAATGGTAAAACTGTAGCTACCTGTAGAAAAAGAGGTTAGAACAATATTCAATAGCCAGTCTATTCTAGTGATAAGTCCATGTCCAAGAGTACGAGAGATAACCAACATGCGCCCTGCGACGGGAGTAACTCCGAGGCGGTACACACTGTCCCGATATGGCGACGATCAATGATCTAACCCCCGTAATGTGTTGGAGGTAATTTAGTATAGGTGCATCCAACCACTCTGTAACACTTTTGATCATAGACTACTCCAATCCCAGGTCAAGTCAAGTGTTGGGTCAAGAGGACGCGTACTATCTATTAATTGTTGAAGTTCCATCTTCCATTTATATTAAAGTTCCATCATTCATTCATTATTGTTGACGTTCCATCTTCCATTCATTATTGTTGAAGTTCCATATTTCATTCAGTTAATTCAGTCTTGTTGTTTCAATAGTCCGTACAATAGTCCATGACTTTACGAAATTTAGCAATTAAAAGAAAACGTAAAAATACGTAATTGTAAAAGGGAATGAATAAGAAATGGTTTTAACTAAGTAAATGAGTTTGAATTAGCTTAAAATATTTTTCTATGACAAGTAGCTATTTTTCAAGATTGTTAAATAATTTTCAAGCAATTTTAAACAATTTAAAAGTGTCAAAAACTAATTTAAAATCAAGAAATCATTTTAAGACATATGTTCAAAGAATTGTATAGAGCAAACCGTACGTCAGAATTCTTCCAACAAGAGGTCAAAATGATCGTATTTACTAGTACTACAACATATATTTTTCTCGTACGTCAGTGTACGTGAAAATCTCAAGATACGAATTTTAAAAGGAATTTAGCTTATTTAAGTTTTTCCTTTGAAAAATCACTGTGAGAGATATACTTGCCTTTTGGTGATGAAACCAGCGCCAATGAGTCTGTTTCGTCGTTTCTGATTTTCTGGCACTGGTCTCGTAATTTTCTGAGGCTTGTACGATTTAGTAGGAATTTAATACGATTAGCCCTTAATATAATGTATATACGTATACGCATTTATGTATACAAATACGTATAAATACTCAATGCCTTACGTTTTCACCCTGCGGTTCTTCGTTCCGACGGGGCAGCACAACGACTGAGGTGTGGCGGGAGTGGTGGTCGACGCACGGGGACGACGGGCGGTCGAGTGGTGGTGGGTCAAGGCGGCGGGAGCGGCGGTGGGCTATCGGGGTTTTAGTCGAAGAGTGGGGAGCGGTGTCAGAGAGGCCGTCGGCGAGCGGAGGAGGGAAGGGGGAGAGGGGGTGATGCAGAGTGGGGACGACGGCGGTCGTGGTGGCTGAGGAGCGGGGGAGACAGCGAGAAACAGGGGAGAGGAGGCGGGCTGTCGGGAGAATGGGCGGAGGAGGCCTCGCGGTGGCGGCTAGCTCCAGTGGAGGGGTGGTCGAACGGGCGGAGAAGATCTCGGAGAGAGGCTTCGGCGGACGGCGTTGGTGCCTTCGCCGGAGAACAGGAAAGGGAGGTCGAAGGGAAGACATAGGTTCGGGCCTGGGGGTGTTGGCCTGGGTGATTGTTTTTGTGAGGGAGAAGTGATTAGGGGAAGGGTTTAAATAGGTTAATAATATTAGTATATTATTAATGATATTAATATTTAGTCAAAGCTTTTAATAAGTAGGTTAAGCTTTTTGACCACTTTTTAAAAGTGTTTTGTGTTGCACATGGGCTGCCACGATTAGGGTTGGTGGGGGTAATTAGGGTTAAAGAAAATAGTAATTGGGGTAAGGTAAAAGTGATTAGCGAGGGTGATTAGCAAGAAAAATGTAAAAATACCCAAAAATTACATAAGACTCCGAAATATTACGAAAATATAACCATGGGTTCGTATCGTCACGAGGATCGTGACTACATGATCTATTTCGTATTTTGAGTTACGGAGATACGAGTTTTGGGCCATAACGTTTAGGATGCGGGTTTGCGGGTTCTCTATTGATTTGACTTTAGAAAATTATGAAATTAATATGAGGAGCACTAAATGATCCTAAAATAACATGGTAGAAGTTTGAAATCATTTTAATTACATTTATATAGAAAAATAATTGTTACGGTTGTATTGTTAATAATTGCGTTTAAATAATTATATAAATTATTTATGGGTTTAGGATGGCACTCGTACTCACTAAAATAGGCTATAACTATATATTTATTCTACAAAATATATTTTTATAAATGATTTAGAAACCATTTTGATATTAAACTCCTGACCAACCATTATAAAATATTTTTGATTTATGAAAATACGTAGAATACGATTATACGCGTACTGATGGATACGGGTCGTCACATCCTACCCACCTTATAAAAATTCCGTCCTCGAAATTTCTCGAAACTCTAAGAAACAAATAATTGATGTTATTAAGAAGCTCAAGCAAATAAATGATAAAAATAGAATGCCTGATGAACAATAACGATATAGGAAAAATAGGTTGTTAATATCACGAAATATAATGTGATATCATAGCATCAAGAAAATAAGAGATATTACTAATAAATATATACTATTAACATCACCATAGCTTCCGTAATTAGTCCAGAGACCAGTATCATCATAATAATTATCTTGACTTTTCAATTTGTCAAAAGTTAATATGGCGTAACATGAAAATGATAGTTATTATGATAACATCTGTTCGAACTTTGAACCTGAGGTGATAAGGTAGTAGTAAATTAATCAATCACATCAAAAAGGAAGATCATAAAATTTAAAATTTTAACTTAGGCTAATGATGACTAACGGGGCCTAGCCAAGTAAGTCATCAATATAGCATACAAAGACGTAATGACTAATCCATATGCATTCGTGCTGTTTTACATTAACCAGCCGTGCACCAATGACATCAACTCCCATAGTACCAAAGACAAGTCATCATCCAAAACAACACAAATAAACAAGTACAAGG
The DNA here is from genome assembly GCA_030789695.1 of Scilla litardierei. NCBI lineage: Eukaryota > Viridiplantae > Streptophyta > Magnoliopsida > Asparagales > Asparagaceae > Scilla > Scilla litardierei. The sequence continues at coordinate 151,355,718 of CM061141.1, forward strand.
CCAACTACTAAAGCCCATACTTATCGATATACTCATCACTGCCTCTCCTTGTATCAACTCCCGTACCGTCCAATAACAATCCAACACTGAAACCATTAACCAAATCCAAACACAATATCGACATCCAACTTCAACACCTAATGCCAACAGCATTCCAGTACCAATCGACAATGATACTCCTTGCAAACACCAATTGTCGATATCCACGACTCTCATCATCAATCCCAAAAAAGCCAACAGCCAAAAACATACATTTCTGCAAACTCGAAGGAGTGGACATGTGAAGAAGCCTATGCGGGACACCAATATGGGTAAGACCCATGGCAATGAGCTTAAAAGAAACCCAAGAATCGCGACTTGCCAAGATCTCAACCACACGGCAGAAGTGAGGGTGGCAGTGAGGAGGATCGTCGCTAAACCCAAAAATCCTAAAACAGAACGTTAGAGGGCCATCGGCGGTTGTCGATCCACGTCGTGCGACGACTGTGACTGCTCAGCGACGTCGGGTGGCGTGGCTGAGCTTCGATTGAGGCCGGGGAGCTTGAGGCGAGAGGGGTTGGGCTCACGAAGGAAGAGGCACGGTGAAGAGGTAGGTGTCGTTGCGGCGAGGAGGAAGCCACGTGATGGGTTTGGTGAGGGGGAGAGATGAGGGGTTTTAAATGGGACATCGTAAGTCATTGATAGGGTTGGGTAGGCAAGGCTAGGCTAGGCGGTATCGGGGCTTGAGGAGAGTATGCAGACAAAAGGTAATAATGAGGGGGAGATGTGTAACACCCCGATCCCCAGGAAACCTGGGAAGTACGAATCCGTCCCAGTAGATCCCAGTAGGAGCAAGTGTTACGAAGGAAATACAAAAAAATACGAGCAGGCCACTGCCAACTGCTGGGGTAGCACATATAATGTTTCCAATCACAGACAACAAATAACCAAAGAACAACACAGAATAACAACAACACCAATCAGAGTACAACACCAAAAGTACATCGTCCACATGTACATATTGCAATAATTGATACACCATCACAGTTCTACCCCACAAGTAAAAACCCAAGTACAACCACACTCTATCTCATCTCCTCACCCTACTCCACATTCTCAACTCTGCAACTGGACTCCACTACACCACCTGCTACCAACTCCAAGAGTCAACACATGTAAAGTCAACGGGGACACGTCAACGTGCGTCCCAGTAGGATATCCCAACTCCACGTAGTATACCATCTACATGCATGAGCTATTATGCATGGAATATGAAGTGTAGTACCATAGCATGCAAAGGAAGACATAGATATATAATGTTAATTTATAAGTAGGAAGACGTACATGCCGCACTGAAGTGTTGCTACAAAAGAGAGTTAGTACTACGAATCATATATACAGTAAAGGAATAAAAAGTGAATAACAACCAGGCATAGGCCAAGAAGGAACTACACGAGGTGCCAAGAGTCAAGTCACACGTATCATAACCAACTGTGACTGACAAGGGACTACGAGAGTCTCAAGCCAGGCTAGTGCCACAAGCTTATTGGTAAGCTTATCCAATCAATTAAGAGCTCATTCATCCACTTTGTTATTGGAAAACCTGGGTAAACTTTGGATATAAGGATCTGGACTTTACCCAAGGGTTGGGGTGAAAATGCACACGGCGCAGTGGACACGGGCCCTGTACGACACCGGGCCTCTCAGCTCCCCCACCGGGCCTCTCAGCTCCCCCGTCCCTGACAGGAGTAAGGATCTCCACATATCCATCTCCACAACCATACCACATCATCACAAACGTCAAATCCCCTCCACTCCCGGTAAAGGCGAGTGGAAATAATCACATATCACATCCCCAGTCCCAGGGTCCAGACCTCATATCCATCATTTACTCAGCCTTTCCACCTAAAACCCGGGTTTTGCTAACTCACCCTCTTTAGAGAGGATTGATTCTTATTCAATTTTATAAGTTAACATCATAAGTGACACGTTAGGGGTCATGATTGCATTGTATGCACATATCACCTTAGCTGTCAATCATTAGACATAGGGTCATGCACTCACGTGACATGCCCTCTATCACAACACATCATCCATTCACAATGTATCCATGCCATTCAAGCCTCTAACTTCACCAATCATCAATATGGCTCAAGGCCAACTCTAACACATGCACATTTCTCAAATTACAGAATGTTGCCTTCATTGAGGCATTTCATCGAACACGTGACGGAGTCATTAACATGGTTATTATAACATGAGTAAATCCAAGAGCAAATACCACAGTGAACTCCTACTTCAAGTAACACTAATGCACATGCATAATAGAGGAAAATTTAGCGTGTTGTCACAGTTATAGCATCTCTTAACATTTCAGCTTGCTGGGAATTGCGAACAGTCACAACAATTGGCTGATATCACCCAATTATAGTCCGAATTTAACAAAACGTCCTAAATGAAAGTTGTAGGTATGGTAGTTTTAGATTCACAGATAAAATGTCATGCAAAAATATGAATTATATGATTTATAGTGAATTATTTCGTGAAGCATGTCAGATCTGTTTTCAGACAGATTACATGGTCTGTCTTGATTGCTGATTTTGGGCATATTGCAGTCAGAATTTCGAAAAAAAAATATGCGCTAAGATGAAGTTGTAGAAAAACTTGTTAACTTTACAACGAGACTAAGAACATAAAATTCCATTGTGTGTGCAGGTACTGAGGTCCATTTTTCTAAATTGTGACCAGTCTGAAAGAAATTCAAACATGTTGTAAATATTGAATTTTTACTACTACTTATTGAATTGAACCTATGTTAAATGTTATATGATTTTGGGGTAGGATTTCGTGAACTACATGAATATTGTTTTTTCAACTTCTATTTTGATCTAGGTTAGGAGATATGCATGTTTTAACAGAGGCTTAAACTGCTGAAAATTTCAGAACAGTCCCATGAACACAAAAACTAAGTTAATTCACAAGAAAACATGCATGCAAATGAAATACAAGGTGGAGATGGGAATCCTACCTCTCTCAAGATGATGTGAGCTTCTCTCCTTCTTCTTCCTCTCCTTTCCTTGGTTTTCCTTTGCTTCCTCTTCTCTTTCTCTTTCTCCTTCTATTTCTCCTTTCTTTCTTTCTTCCTTACTCTTTCTTCTTTTTTCTTTTTTTGTGCCATGGAATTTCGGCCATGCAAGGGGAATAGGGAGAGGCATGGCCAAGGAGGAGGAGAAGAGGAGAAGTGTGTAGAAGAAAATGAAAAGAAAGGAAGGGAAAAGATTAGAATGAGTTAAAGGAAGGAAACCCTAGAATTTTCTTAAGAAAAATCTCCCCATCCTCAGCCTAGGCATCATGACAAACATAACATGACCAAAGTTCCCTTGCCTAAATGCCCCTCAACTTTCAAGTAATTACAAGTTTGCCATTACTAACGACACTACACTTTTTCTTTACACACAACGCTCCAAATGACCAATCTACCCCTCACCTTTCCCAGAATTTACGAACATGCCATAACCCTAACCCCTTTCACACTAAACCCCTCTTCACACCTCATGTCTAAGAAATTACAAGAATGCCCCTCTTCCCTTATACACACAACACACTACCATGCATACCGACACCTACACACGTGCATCACACGTGCATACAGACAATACATAATCCATACCATACATATAGCGGTTCATATCCATATAGTCCAAAATAGGGCATGACATCCTACCCAGCTTAAAATAATGTTCGTCCTCAAACTTTCTAGGGTAAGGGGAGGGCCTCATCAAGGATCACTAGGTAGAATGGTCTTACTATCCAAGAAACACATAATACATACACCACACCTACATGAACTATATGCTTCACGGTTATTCATATATAATCGTGCCACATACATATCATGGATACGTTCTAATAACTATCTAACGGCACACACAATCACTATGTATGCCTACTACATATATACAACATGGGGCAGGAGCCAATAACATCGTGGTGCATACATAACATACTCAAACAGACATAATACGCACACAGGTATACATCCCAATTCCCTTATGTAGAGTTCTACGCATGCTCAAAATCAGCCATATGGATCTATAAGGGTCATATCTATGCACATCTAGCCATTCTCATGCACCCGTATGGGCACATTTCACATGTACACCATATAAGTGCACAGATGAAAATCATATCGTAAAATAGGCAGGCATCAGCTAGCCACAGACACCGCTCAAGAACTACGCACGCACACACACACACACACAGATAATCACATGCATATTCCACTATCCATCTAGTGGCACAGACAGAGCACTATGTGCACTCACCGCACATATGGATATGCCTTGCACCGAGGCATTAAAACACACAAGCACACACACACACACACACACACACACACACACACACACACACACACACACACAGATAACTCACGTATGAATATATATCCAAGTACACCATATAAGCATAACGTGCTAATAGGATCATATATCACCATTAACACGTTCATACATAGTCAATCATACACTCCTAACTTCACCACACAGTGCATACAACATCACGCTAAAGCTTTGTCACAATACATAGGGCACCCATGAATAAAAGCTGCATACATATATGTCTGCATCCATATTCGTCACATTCACACCATATATATACACATTGTGTCACAGTCACTGTGTCACAGTCGCAGTATCACACCATATGTACACCATATCTTTAAACACAAAACACTCAGGCATACAAGCACACACATAAGCATTTAAATACACAAAAATATCATGCATGTACCACACACACACAATTAAGTAACAAATGAGTATAAATGGTCTACAACCCTATGAACATGCACCAATATACATATGAGATAGGCACAACATGGCCAAGCCATATAGGGCATACTAACCCAAGTACATAGAAGCACACACCACAGACCCATTCTTCGCTACGCAGCAACCGTATCACACGGATAAGCTCATATACCACATCCAATACACGCTATTGTTGAGTATTGGTGTTTCATACCAATCTTATTTTGATGATGATCACAACATTATGTTGTTGCTAATGGCTCTCTTGTTTTAGTCTCATAGTTTCATTTCAAGAATATCTTTCTTGGAGACTAAACACTTGGTGCAAGGATGTACATCAAGTGGAGAAGGGCCAAAGCTTGGACTCAAAGGGTGCCAAAGCTTGGAGATGATGGGGAGCATCAAGGCATCAAGATTGAAGACATAGACTCTAAGGAAAGCAACGTAATCCATGTAATATTTCCTTTATTGCTTTCTCTCTCTTTTGAGTCTAGGTTAATGTAATGCCTTGATTAGATGTCCTACTCATACATGCATATGCATCTAACAATCTTAGTGAGCATTAGGATTATCATAGAATCCAACCCAATAGGCTCATCTTGACCAAAGACTCATTTGGAGTCTCTGGTTCTCCATCAGCCGCCTGCTGAAGGATTCACAGTCGACTGGGTGATTTCCAGTCGCCTGTCAAGCCTTCTAAAGTCGTCTGATATGCAAGGCTCAAGTCAATATTTCTATTGACTCTACTTGAGTTTTTCGCATCAGTCGACTGCTGCTCAGTTTACAGTCGCCTGTATATTTACAGTCGCTTGGGAATTGGTCAACAGTCGTCTGAGTAGCGTGAGTGCAATCTCTGCCTCTTTCTGTTTTTCTTCATCTCCTGTTTCTGTTTTTCTCCATCTCATGCAGCAGACGACTGATGAAGGGTTTACAGTCGCCTGTCTATTTTACAGTCGATTGTATTTTTGTCATCAGTCGCCTATATGCTTATCTGGAGAAAGAGTGCAGCTCTCTGTTTATTCCAACCCCTGCAGCAGTCGCCTGCTGAAGGTTTTACTTGCACATGTCCTGTTCACAGTCGACTGTATCGACTTCATCAGTCGACTGTCGTGGCTCAGATTATAGCCGTTGGATATTTTCTAGCCATTGAACAGTCGACTGTCACTTGTTCTTCAGTCGACTATCAGTGTCGTTTTCGCCCAGTTTCTAGCCGTTGCAGCCTTGTGCTTTTGGCTGTTTTCTTGGGTTTTGAGGGTTGATATAGGGTTCCTATATATATGGGTGTGCTGAGTTCATTGGAACTTCTTGATGATATTGAAAATCATAAGAGTTTAATAAGCTACTCTCAAACTCTCTCATTTCCCTCTTTGAGCTCTCATTCCTCTTCATGCATTGAAGTCCAGCTCAAGGGAAATCATCCAAGTGCTTTCAAGCAAATCTCAACACTTGGAGATCCTCTTCCATGCCTTGCATTCATCAGTAAGCATCTCAAGGCATAGGTAAGAGTATTTATTTTACTTAGTGATTCTTGTAACACTAATTCTCTTTGTGGGAATTAGTCTTTCTCTCTTTGTGGGATTATGATATTCTCTTAGTGGGAATAACTCTCTTTGTGAGAGTAACTCTCTTAGTGGGAGTTTGGTGTCCTAGTGTAGGCCTAACCCTAATTCTCTGAGTGGGAGTTAGTAATTCTCTAGGTGGGAGTTTGACCCCTGTGTAGGGTTGGTTGGGTCCTTCTGTAGGGCAAAATCCTCTTGGTGAGGTATCCCCGTTGTGGGATTTGTATTCACTTCTCTTGTGGAAATATAGTGAATATTGGTGTGGCTGGACGTACCCAAGTTTTGGAGAACCAGGGTAAAATCTTGTGTTTGCGTTTGGATTGATTGTGTCAATTATTTCCTCTTGCATTTATTATTCCGCATTTGCAAGTTTAATTTTAATTGGACAATTTATTGCCATTACACTATTCACCCCCCCTCTAGTGTGTTGTTGTTAGTATTGCAAGGGTAAGACGATCCTTACAATTAGTATCAGAGCAAGGTTGAAGCATACAACAACAATGGCATACAACGCTTCATCCATGTCTCATGAAGAATGTCTATCAACCGTTCGACCCTCGCTCTTCAACGGAACCAACTACCCAAGTTGGAAGATCAAGATGATGATCTACTTGGAGGGTTAAGACCTTTGGGACATCACGGAGTCGCCATTTGAGAAGCCTACTACACCTGCGGCTTTGAGAACAAAAGCGGAGAAGGACTCGATCAAATTTAATGCGAGGGCTATGAATGCATTCCATTGCGCCCTCACTTCAAATGAGTTCAACCTCATCTCCATGTACAAAACGGGCAACGAAATTTGGCATACATTGGATATTTCTCATGTAGGGCTTCGAAGGTAAAGAAATCTAAACAATGCGTATTTAGATCTAAATATGAGTTGTTTAAGATGCAGGAAGGTGAAAACATCTCGGAGATGTTCACAAGCTTCACAGAAATCGTGAACGATTTGGAAGGACTTGGGAAGGTGATTTCCTAAGAGGATCGAGTGGAGAAGATCCTTGACTCGCTCACATCTCAATGGGAGTCAAAGTCCAACGGTATTTTGGAGTCTTACGACATGTCCAAATACACCGTTGATGAGTGCATTGGGAATCTCATGGCGTATGAAGTAAAGCTTCAACACAAGAAGGAGATTCAACCAACCAAGCCCGAGAAGCCTGAAAAGCAAAAGGGGGTTACATTCCATCTTGAGAAGGAACCAATCAAGTGGAGAAAGAAATTCCATCAAGAAGCTCCTAGTGAAGAAGATGAAGAAGATGAGGCTAGTGGAGATGAAATCTTGGAGCTTGCCACGCAACTAAGAGCATTCCTCAAAAGCAAGCAAGGTAAATCTTCTTCAAAGTTTGCCTCCAATTCTAACAAGATTCCTACTTGTTACACTTGCAGTGGCAAAGGTCATCTCTCTACCGAATGCCCTTCCAAACCAACCAAAGATACTTATAAGGGTAAAGGGAAGAAGAATTGGAAAGGCAAGTCCAAGTTCAAGAACCAAAATAAGAGACTTGTCGGCACTTTTGATGACTCCGATGAGGACACTTCAAGTGATGAAGAAGAGGAGATAAGGAGCGAGCTCATATGTGCTTCGCGGCTTTTGATCATTCTTCATCAATCTCCTCGAGTTCAAGCGATGAAGAGGTGGAGGTGTGGCTCAACTCCAACGAATAAATGTGTTTCATGGCTAATAGGGAAGAGTCTTCGTCAAGCTTTAACGAGGAGGAAAGTGATGAGGAAGTTGAGGAGGAGAAGCTATCCTACGAGGAGCTCGAATACCGCTTCAACGTGGTCTCAAATGGGGCAAGTAAGTGCATCGACTCATATGCTAAATTGAAAGCTAAATTTAAAAATGCTATGAGTAGGTTGCATGCCTTAGAATCTACTAGTTTAAATGATAATGATGCTTTGCATGTTTATGACACTAGTGAGAGAGACACACTTCTCTCTCAAGTTAAGAATTTGAGCATAACCAATGAAAAATTAGTAGCTCAAAACCTTAGCTTAGAAACTCGCACTCAACAACTTACGTTGAAATGCGAAGAGGAATCCCAAAAGCTCAAAAGCTTTGTTTTTTCTAGGGATTTACTCCACGGTTTGCTTGAAAAACAACATCCGGCAAACCATAGAGGAGGTTTGGGATACACTCCAAAGGTGGTTACCAAACCCACCCCTAATTCTTCTTTTGGTGCAAATACAAGAAATATTGCTAAAGCACCTAAGAAGAATCACCATGCCTTCTTGTATAACAATAACACCAACAAGAAGCATGTAGATCACAAGGTGATGAGGAAGAATGAAGGCTCTTCATTTTTTGCTAAGAAGAAAAATCCTCATTCTATGCATGCCAAGAAATTTGTTTCTACACCTAAGCATGCCACATCCACCCCTCTTGCAAAGGCAAAATCCTTGCATAGGAAATCCTTGAGTTTATGGATTCCCATTAAGGTTAGTGTGTAAGAGAGGGATAGTTACATCAACTCTCTAGTTAGGGATGTGATCACCTCATGTGATTACATCAGGAAATCAAACTCCTCTTAGGTTTGGTTCCCTAATGTTTAGGTTCCTCACACATATGCATATTGCATGGGTATTGTGCTTAATTGTTTATCTTTAGCATACCCATTGTTTGTGTGTGTTTCATGATTTTGAAAATATTTTCAAATTTATTCTTTTCATGAAAATGGGAATCTTGGGGAATACATTGACATACATGCATTTGTTGATCCATATGTATGTCAATGGGGGAGTTAATATGTGAATGTTTAAAATATTTTAAAACATATTTTGACTCTCATTTCGGGGTGTGATTGAGATCATTTTTTACAATTGGTTATTTTTGGTCTCAAACCAAACCCCTTAGATATCACCAACATGTTTTATGTTTTATTCCTTTTGGCAATGTCATTGTGTATCATTGAAGTTTGATTTTTTCATATCTATTGCTTTGATACACTTTAGGCCCATGGCTCTATTATATATATATCAATTAGTAAAAAGGATTATTTTCTAAGATTCTTTTTCTACAATTGGTATTTACCTCAATTGTTAGAGATTGTTAATCTCCTTCTTTACAATTGGTATTAGATCCTAGAAGTCAAAATTTGACCATTTTTATGATCTAAGGGGAGCATGTGATAGTGATTGATACCCACTAAATTTTTAAATTTGGTATCATACATCTCATTATATCTTGTATACTGTCACATCTTTGATTAAGATGACAAAGGGGATATTTTTGATGTCCACCTTTTTGACGATGTGAAGGGGGAGAGATATATGCATTATGTAAATGTAATTCTTGTATTTCATACATATGCATTTGGGGAGAGATATATCTATGGGGAGAGATATATGGGATTGTATAAACCATTCATGTTTGCATGATATTGTCTATTGCAATTGGTTTATGTAATCCATGCCTATCATATGTCACCATTACTTCATTTGGTATAATGCGTATTTACTATTGTGTATCTCATTGCATAATTGGTGCATATAAGTAGGGGGAGCTTATTAGCACTGTACTTTATTTCTTTGTGTTTTACATAATGTGTGTCATCATCAAAAAGGGGGAGATTGTTGAGTATGTGTTTCATACCAATCTTATTTTGATGATGATCACAACATTATGTTGTTGCTAATGACTCTCTTGTTTTAGTCTCATAGTTTCATTTCAAGAATATCTTTCTTGGAGACTAAACACTTGGTGCAAGGATGTACATCAAGTAGAGAAGAGCCAAAGCTTGGACTCAAAGGGTGCCAAAGCTTGGAGATGATGGGGAGCATCAAGGCATCAAGATTGAAGACATAGACTCTAAGAAAAGTAATGTAATCTATGTAATATTTCCTTTATTGCTTTCTCTCTCTTTTGAGTCTAGGTTAATGTAATGCCTTGATTAGATGGTCTACTCATACATGCATATGCATCTAACGATCTTAGTGAGCCTTAGAATTATCATAGAATCCAATCCAATAGGCTCATCTTGACCAAAGACTCATTTGGAGTCTCTGGTTCTCCATCAGTCGCCTGCTGAAGGATTCACAGTCGACTGGTTAATTTCCAGTCACCTGTCGAGCCTTCTACAGTCGACTGATATGCACAGCTCAAGTCAACATTTCTATTGACTCTACTTGAGCTTTTCACATCAGTCGACTGATGCTCAGTTTACAGTCGCCTGTATATTTACACATCACACGTATACACACATCTAACAATACACTTCATATAGTCATTCAACTATATAGTTCAACCTATATCTTCATAGTCAACCAATACTTAATCAAATAGTTCCACCACTAGTGATACTACACATCTAGTATACCCGCGTCTATCGAGGTGTGATACAAGGTGCCACACATGAATCCACAAGCTCTATACATATCTAGATGCCACACACATCTTAATATATATACATACATATTCAATAGATTATACATTACATTAAGATCCATGCATGTATCCTTAACGTAGCTTGCACATGAATCTAACTATACATCACACACAAGGATGTCATACAACTTCACAAGTCAATAGCCATACCATACTGGTATGCCTATACAGATCTCGAACCAAGAGTCTAAAATGACCCCCAGATAACTCTATACCTCGAGCTCTTGGCATTAGGACTATGTCCTAAGGCTAGATACTACCCTCCTTAAGGCTTAATTCCTATCTATAGGAACATCACCCGTACCACCCTTACGCAGACGCAGTGCCGTGACCTGTATGGGCCACCAGAAATGTAACGCCTCGATCCCCAGGATACCCGGGAAGTACGAATCCGTCCCAATAGATCCCAGTAGGAGCGAGTTTTACGAAGGAAATACAAAAAAATACGAGCAGGCCACTGCGCACTGCTGGGGTAGCACATTAAATGTTTCCAATCACAGACAACAAATAACCAAAGAACATCACAGAATAACAACAACACCAATCAGAGTACAACACCAAAAGTACATCGTCCACATGTACATACTGCAATAACTGATACACCATCACAGTTCCACCCTACAAGTAAAACCCCAAGTACAACCACACTCTATCTCATCTCCTCACCCTACTCCACATTCTCAACTCTGCAACTGGACTCCACTGCACCACCTGCTACAACTCCAAGAATCAACACCTGTAAAGTCAACGGGGACACGTCAACATGTGTCCCAGTAGGATATCCCAACTCCACGTAGTATACCATCTACATGCATGAGCTACTATGCATGGAATATGAAGTGCAGTACCATAGCATGCAAAGGAAGACATAGATGTATAATGTTAAGGTATAAGTAGGAAGACGTATCTGCCACACTGAAGTGTTGCTGCAAAAGAGAGTTAGTACTACGAATCATATATACAGTAAAGGAATAAAAAGTGAATAACAACCAGGCATAGGCCAAGAAGGAACTACACAAGGTGCTAAGAGTCAAGTCACACGTATCACAACCAACTGTGACTGACAAGGGACTACGAGAGTCTCAAGCCAGGCTAGTGCCACAAGCTTATTGGTAAGCTTATCCAATCAATTAAGAGCTCATTCATCCACTTTGTTATTGGAAAACCTGGGTAAACTTTTGGATATAAGGATCTGGACTTCACCCCAATGGTTGGGGTGAAAATGCACACGGCGCAGTGGACACGGGCACTGTACCACACCGGGCCTCTCAGCTCCCCCGTCCCTGGCTAGAGTGAGGATATCCACATATCCATCTCCACAACCATACCACATCATCACAAACGTCAAATCCCCTCCACTCCAAGTAAAGGCGAGTGGGAATAATCACATATCACATCCCCAGTCTCCAGGGTCCAGACCTCATATCCATCATTTACTCAGCCTTTCCACCTAAAACCCGGGTTTTGCTAACTCACCCTCTTTAGAGACGATTGAGACTTGTTCAATTTTAAAAGTTAACATCATAAGTGATAAGTTAGGGGTCATGATGGCATGTGTATGCACATATCACCTTAGCTGTCAATCATTAGACATAGGGTCATGCACTCACGTGACATGCCCTCAATCACAACACATCATCCATTCACAATTACAATGTATCCATGCCATTCAAGCCTCTAACTTCACCAATCAGCAATGTGGCTCAAGGCCAACACTAACACAAGCACATTTCTCAAATTACAGAATGTTGCCTTCATTGAGGCATTTCATCGAACACGTGACGTAGTCATTAACATGGCCATTATAACATGAGTAAATCCAAGAGCAAATACCACAATGAATTCCTACTTCAAGTAACACTAATGCACATGCATAATAGAGGAAAAATTTAGCATGTTATCATAGTTATAGCATCTCTTAACATTTCAGCTTGCTGGGAATTGCAAACAGTCACAACAATTGGCTGATATCACCCAATTATAGTCCGAATTTAACAAAACTTCCTAAATTAAAGTTGTAGGTATAGTAGTTTTAGATTCACAGAAAAAATTTCATGCAAAAATATGAATTATATGATTTATGGTGAATTATTTCGTGAAGCCTGTCACATCTGTTTTTCAGACAGATTCCATGGTCTATCTTGATTGCTGATTTTGGGCATATTGCAGTCAGAATTTTGAAAAATATGCACTGAGATGAAGTTGTAGAAAAACTTGTTAAATTTACAACGAGACTAAGAACATAAAATTCCATTGTATGTGCTGGTACTGAGGTCCAATTTTCTAAACTGTGACCAGTCTGAAAGAAATTCAGACATGTTGTAAATATTGAATTTTTTCTACTACTTATTGAATTGAACCTATGTCAAATGTTATATGAATTTGGGGTAGGATTTCGTGAACTACATGAATATTTTTTTTCAACTTCTATTTTGATCTAGGTTAGGAGATATGCACGTTTTAACAGAGGCTTAAATTGCTGAAAATTTCAGAACAGTCCCATGAACACAAAAACTAAGTTAATTCACAAGAAAACATGCATGTAAATGAAATACAAGGTGGAGATGGGAATCCTACCTCTCTCAAGATGATGTGAGCTTCTCTCCCTCTTCTCCTTCTTCTTCTTCTTCTTCTCATTTCCTTGGTTTTCCTTTGCTTCATCTTCTCTTTGTCTTTCTCCTTCTATTTCTCCTTTCTTTCTTTCTTCCTTACTCTTTCTTCTTTCTTCTTTTTTTTGTGCCATGGAATTTTGGCCATGCAAGGGGAATAGGGAGAGGCATGGCCAATGAAGAGGAGAAGAGGAGAAGAGTGTAGAAGAAAATGAAAAGAAAGGAAGGGAAAAAGATAAGAATGAGTAAAAGGAAGGAAACCCTAGAATTTTCATAAGAAAAATCTCCCCATCCTCATCCTAGGCATCATGACAAACATAAAATGACCAAAGTTTCCTTGCCTAAATGCCCCTCAACTTTCAAGTAATTACAAGTTTGCCATTACTAAAGACACTACACTTTTTCTTTACACACAACGCTCCAAATGACCAATCTACCCCTCACCTTTCCCAGAATTTACGAACATGCCATGACCCTAACCCCTTTCACACTAAACCCCTCTTAACAACTCATGTATAAGAAATTACAAGAATGCCCCTCTTCCCTTATACACACAACACACTACCATGCATACCGACACGTACACCGACACCTACACACGTGCACCACACGTGCATCACACGTGCATACGGACAATACATAATCCAAACTATACATATATCGGTTCATATCCATATAATCCAAAACCGGGCATGACAAGATGGTAAGCGGAAAAAGGATTCAAATCATTGAAAAAATCGGGTACAAGACGAAAGTATGGGGTAGAAGAGAAATACGAGCTCAAGAAAGATGAAGAAGACGTAACAGCCTACACGTGCACGTCGTGGTTTGGCTCGTCTCAAATTCTCTAGGACCATCGTAAAATACTTCTGAGCGTCTTTCGATTTGCTTCCGTTGTCGAACTCGAACTTCGGATGATCGAGAAATATTCGATTGCTACACTCCTTATAAAAGAGTATAGCCATGGTTTAGATGAACTAAACGTGACTAGGATGGATTCTCAGAATAAGTAGGACGATCGGAAGGCTATTACAAGAATGATGATGCAATGAATGGGTGGTTCTATATTAGGGAAGGTCACTGTAGTTGTTATAATGGAAGATTCTTGATTAAGATTCATCAAAATGAAACACGATTTCCTAGTTGAGGGTTCAAAAAGTTCGAAGAAGGTAATGGAGATTAATAGAAATGGATTGTTACGACTTTTGTGATAAGAAGCAATGGGAAACTTCCAAACCAAGAAGTGGTATGCTGTGAAGACAATACTTATAGTATGATAAAGTATGCTAGCAATGATAATAAAGGCATTGGGTGTCAAATCGACGTAAATAGGAAAGGTTCAAATATACCAGTGATTACTGGCTCTGCAGCCTCAGCTTCTCTAGTTGTCATGATGGATACTTAACACCTGGCCTGGTTCAGCTTGGCCTGATGAAAGACTTAATGTTGTGGAGCTAGGGGTGGTTTACGCTGTGATGATCCAGAAACTCCTGCGGTCGTAGTCACTTTCTTGTTAATATGGCGGGGGCAGTTCATGAGAGAGTGCTCAGATGCTCCACAGGCCAAACATTGATTCTGCAGCAGGTGACAGTTTTTCTTGATATGCCCCTTTCGGTTGCAATGGAAGCACACCATCGGGGATAAGTTATAGACTGAAGATGCATGCCTCTCGAAAGTAGTCTTCATCGGGCGGAGAGCGTCTCCCGGTGGTTCCATAGGATGCTTCCCTTGGGATGCTTTTACAGAGTTTGTCAATAACCACATGGAGAATTTGGCGTTGAATTTCCAGTATTTCCTTTACGATACCCAAGATTTTGTTGTTGGTGACGCCATGAATATCTGGTCGACCTGCCATACTTCAAGACAAACTTCAATGTAAGGTAGGTTAAAATAAATCTATTCTAGTGGTACACTTAGATATTAATGTCGTTTAAACCGATCTTAAAGTATTTGCAAAAGCATGACCTACATGGACCACCACTAAAACCTGTCACGCCCCGCTTTCCACTCTACAGGAGCGAGGACGCGAGCGGGTCCACGGTGTGCTTAAAACAAGGAGGCGTACTTTTTTCTTTTTAAAATCTTTTCTTCCTCCTTGGCTTATACACACTAAGCGTCTGTGTAGAAATTGCAGATCCTTGCATGAAAATTTAAGAAACAAGTCAAACAACATTGTTACATATCGAGCGTATAATAATTTAGATACATCTTGAGCCTAGCACGGCCAATACAAACTAGTACACAAATTACACTATTTCAAATATTTAAAAGTGCAGTCGCGAATGTAAACATTTAGTTTTCCGCGGGTAGGTACTCCACGTAGTCTTCGAGCACTGGCTCGACTCCTGCAGCAATATCTTCAGCGAACTCACTATCGATACCTGACAGACATTTTGTAAAAAAACAAAGTGAAATGTCCGTCAGCGAGGCTTACTCAGTAAGATAATCTCAAAACCAAAACGTTAGACATTTTAAATTAAACAAAGCTGAAAAGACAAGTAATAAGTTTAATAAGAAAAAGTAACGGCAGTTTAAGTATTCCCAACAATTCCAACCGGCAGCAATTTCATTATTCAATAACAATTTGCAATACTATCAGCAACCTGTGACAATTTAGCATTTAATGACAAAACTGTAGCAACCTGTAGAAAAAGAGGTTAGAACAATATTCAATAGCCAATCTATTCTAGTGATAAGTCCATGTCCAAGAGTACGAGAGATAACCAACTTGCGCCCTACGATGGGAGCAACTCCGAGGCGGAACCCACCTTCCCGATATGGCGACGGTCAAGGATCTAACACCCGTAATGTGTTGGAGGTAATTTAGTATGGGTGCATCCAGCCACTCTGTAACACTTGTGATCCTAGACTACCCCAATCCCAGGTCAAGTCAAGTGTCGGGTCAAGAGGACGTGTACTATCTATTTATTGTTGAAGTTCCATCTTCCATTTATATTAAAGTTCCATCTTCCATTCATTATTGTTGAAGTTCCATCTTCCATTCATTATTGTTGAAGTTCCATCTTCCATTCATTATTGTTGAAGTTCCATCTTTCATTCAGTTAATTCAGTCTAGGTGTTTTAATAGTCCGTACAATAGTCCATGACTTTACGACTCAATTTAGCAATTAAACGAAAACGTAAAAATACGTAATTGTAAAAGAGAATGAGCAAGAAATGGGTTTAACTAAGCAAATGAGTTTAAATTAGCTTAAAATATTTTTCTAAGGCTAGTAGCTATTTTTCAAGATTGTTAAATAATTTTCAAGCAATTTTAAACAATTTAATAGAGTCAAAAACTAATTTAAAATCAAGAAATCATTTTAAGACATGTTAAGAATTGTTTCGAGCAAACTGTACGTCAAAATTCTTCCAACAAAAGGTCAAAATGATCGTATTTACTAGTACTACAACATATATTTTTCTCGTATGTCAGTGTACGTGAAAATCTCAAGATACAAATTTTAAAAGGAATTTAGCTTATTTAAGTTTTACCTTTGAAAATCACTGTGAGAGATATACTTGCCTTTTGGCGAAGAAACCAGTGTCAATGAGTCCGTTTCGTCGTTTCTGATTTGCTGGGTCTAGTCTCGTAATTTTTTGAGGCATGTAAGATTTATTAGGAATTTAATACGATTAGCCCTCAATATAATGTATATACATTTACGTATTTACATATACAAATACATATAAATACTCAACCCCTTACGTTTTCATGCGAGAACAGAGGCTGCGGTTCTTCGTTCTGACGGGGCAGTACGATGACGAAGGTGGCCGGCCGAAGTGGTGGTCGACACACGGGGACGACGGGCAGCTGAGTAGCGGTGGGTCGAGGCGGCGGGAGCGGCAGTGGGCAGTCGGGGTTTTAGTCGGACAGTGGGGAGCAGCGTCGGAGAGGCCGTCGGTGAGCGGAGGAGGGAAGGGGGAGAGGGGGTGATGCAGAGTGGGGACGACGACGGTCGTGGTGGCTGAGGAGCAGGGGAGACGGCGAGAAACATGGGAGAGGAGGCGGGTTGTCAGGAGAACGGGCAGCAGAGGCTAGCTCCAGTGGAGGGGTGGTCGAGCGGGCGGAGAAGAGCTCGGAGAGAGGCTTCGGTGGATGGCGGTGGCGCCTTCGCCGGAGAACGGGAAGAGGAGGTCGAAGGGAAGAGATGGGTTCGGGCCTGGGGGTGTTGGCCTGGGTGATTGTTTTTTCGAGGGAGAAGTGATTAGGGGAAGGGTTTAAATAGGTTAATAATATTAGTATATTATTAATGTTATTAATATTTAGTCAAATCTTTTAATAAGTAGGTTAAGCTTTTTGACCACTTTTTTTAAAGTCTTGTCTGCAGCACATGGGTTGCCACGATTAGGGTTGGTTGGGGAAATTAGGGTTAAAGAAAATACTAATTAGGGTAAGGTAAAAGTGATTAACGAGGGTGATTAGCAAGAAAAATGTAAAAAATACCCAAAAATTACATATGACTCCGAAAATTACGAAAACATAGCCACGTGTTCGTATCGTCACGAGGATCTTGACTACAGATCTATTTCGTAGTTTGAGCTACGTAGATACGAGTTTTGGGCCAAAACGTTTAGGATGCGGGTTTGCGGGTTCTCTTTTGATTTGACTTCAGAAAATTATGAAA
This sequence comes from Scilla litardierei, assembly GCA_030789695.1. Classification (NCBI taxonomy): domain Eukaryota; kingdom Viridiplantae; phylum Streptophyta; class Magnoliopsida; order Asparagales; family Asparagaceae; genus Scilla; species Scilla litardierei. The sequence goes on from CM061141.1 coordinate 151,373,691, forward strand.
TTAATATGGGGAGCACTAAATGATCCTAGAATAACACGGTAGAAGGTTGAAATCATTTTGATAACATTTATATAGAAAATAATTGTTACAGTTGTATCGTTAATAATTGAGTTTAAATAATTATATAAATTATTCAGGGGTTTAGGATGGCACTCGTACTCACTAAAATTGGCTATAAATATATATTTGTTCTACAAAATATTTTTTTATAAATGATTTAGAAACCATTTTGATATTAAACTTCTGACCAACCATTATAAAATTTTTTTGATTTATGAAAATATGTAGAATACGATTATACGCGTACTGACAGATACGAGTCGTCACAGGATATGACTAGTGTATATATAATCATGATCATATAGATAATAGTTGCCAATTGTTGCTTGATAGATCCACATGGCTAGTACGAATATGGAGGCTCTTGTATGATGACTATCCATCTCCTGGTGATCCACATTTGTCATCTCACTAGAAATAACCTGCGCACACAGTGCACGACGTCAAAAAAAACCTCCACGGAAAGGATGCAGTGCACGCACGAAACCGAGAAGAGCGAGAAGTGTGGGTGTGTTGGGGCATGGGGGGGTTAAAGTGGCAAAATCAGAGGCTAAACTACAAAAAAACTTTAGGGAGCAAAGTGCAATAATCTCAGTGGCAAACCCGTAAATACATAGAAGGGGAAGAGCATTTTGGTTAGATGAAGAATTAATGGAAAGCTTGCATATAAGGGGAATTTGGGGGCATTAAACCAAACTCCCCAAAGCCACACCGTAAAGCAAGCCCACTAGCCCTCCCACCACAAAGGAGCCCCACCATGATAAGTGGCACAACCTAGGCCAATGGTTTGTGTTGGTAGCAACGATCTATGAACTTCGTGTTTGATGATGACAAACGTGTGTGAAGTTTTTAATATGTGTGCTAAGTGTTTTCAGGAGTGGCACGCTCGTAAATTCTCCAAAGGAGACTTAGTCAATTTGATGGAGGAAAGTGGATAGTCATGAGCAACTTGGACTTTGTCCAATATGGAGAGATATGGAGTCAATCCTATTCCAATACAAAATCCCAATCAAATATCCAAACTCCTATATTATAGGGATCCACCTTTATCTTGCTGACCTAATCCTATTGCCATCCCCATTACCGCACCAAGAGAAACCCTAGCCCTATATAACCATGCATCAAAAGGAGGCAAGGGCTTGCGGCATACAAAGAATTCCCAAGTGCGGCCAAAAGTTAATCACAAAAAGAAAACCCCAAGCAACCCACGCAAGCTTTCCTCATGGCAAATTCCAATCAGCCGCAACTTTTCAATTAAAAAACCCCAAGAGCCCTTCCTTTGAAAATTCCAAAAGCAGCCGAATTTTTTTGATCAATATCTCCCCAAGCCGCAATCTTGGACCATGCAAGCTCCCTCATGGCCAATAGCACTTCATTGAAAACCTGAGGTTAAACTCCCAATCAGCCGAAATATTTGACTCCACTTCCACAAAAAATCCCCAAGCAACAAAGCACTTTGAGAGCCGTAATCTTTGAGCTCTAAAAATCCCCAGCACAATTATCTCCAAGCCAAGAACTCTTGAGTGCAACATTGCGACAAAAAAAAGGAGAACTGCCAACTTTGTGAAACCCTCAAACCAAAAATCCCCAACAGCCGAAATCCTTGACCAAAGATTCACCCCCTTGCCACAACTTTTAACATCTGATCCCCAGTCTCACAAAGCATTCAAGGGGGCAACAAAGGAGGCCGCAAGTTTCTTTTAGAAGGAAAGGGAGCAGGCTGCAAGTTTCTCTTAGAGGGCAAGGGAGCTGGCCGCAAGCTTTTGACAACAAGGACTCATTCCGCAACCTTAGAGAACCAGGGGACTTCAGAGTCTACTACTTGTCAGACTACATTTGACCACACGCTGAATGACAGAGACATCGACACCGTCACAAACTGAGTGATTCTAATCTCATACTTTATTATATTTGCGATATTGGTGTTGTAATCTTTGTAAAACAATTTATTATCTTTTTGGGGACTTGGCTAGTTGGGACTAGCCAAGGAGAGAGCTTATACTAGGATTGTTATTGTTTAGCACTTTGGTGAGTGCAGGTACTGAGGGCCAGGTGAGTGTAGAGTGGGTACTCTAGCTACAGGTTGTACCAGTAACTTTAATTATCTAGTATTTGCCTTGGGACTGGACGTAGGTCGTTGGGACGACCGAACCAGGGTATATCACCTGTGCATGCTGTGACTGCTATAATTTGCTCTGAGTCTTATTATAGGTGCTTTATCTCCTTGTGATTTCATGTGGGTTGTACAAATATTTTTATAAGCCTATTCACCACTCCTCTAGGCTTAGATTCAGATCCAACAAGTGGTATCAGAGCCAGTTTAGAGGATCTAGCCTAGATGACCATGAATATGTCCGATTATGCTTTTGCTGAGGGTCAGTCCATCTCCCGTCCCCCGAAATTCAATGGTGTCTTATTGGAAAACTAGGATGAGGATATACCTGGCTTCTGTTGATTATGATGTTTGGAACATTGTAGAGAAAGGCTATAAATCTCCCACCATTAAAATTGAAGGTACTGAAATGTTAAAACCAGAAGATAAGTGGGATGATACTGATACAAAATGATTTTATCTGAATAATAAAGCTATGAATGCTCTGATTTGTTCTTTAGATAAAGCTGAGTATAACCGTAAATCTCAATGTTAAACTGTCCAGGAAATTTTGCATACGCTGGAGGTGACTCATAAGGGCACATCGCAGGTGAAGGAGTACAGGCTTGCTTTGCTCAGTACTGAATATGAAAGCTTTCACATGCTTCCATCAGAGTCAATTAAGGAGATGTTTGCGAGGTTCACAAACATCGTCTACTAATATACCTCTCTTGGAAAGCCGTACTCGAGCTTAGAGGAAATCAGAAAGATCTTGAGAGCGCTGCCTATCTCCTTCCGTCCTAAAATTACAGCTATTCAGGAAGCAAAGGATCTTTCGCAGATGAGAGTGGAAGACCTGATAGGGAACCTGATGTCTCATGAGTTGGAGCTATAGAGCCTTGAAATTAGAGAGAAAGATGAAATCAAGACTTTAAAGGCACTAACCCTTCAGGCTAAGGAGGATGAAGATGGAGTTGAGGAGGAAGCTTTCTTGGTCAGAAGTTTCAGAAGATATATCAGAACAGGCAATGAGAGATCAGAGATGCTAAAAAGGTTTAATCGTTCTAAATCTAAATCTAATAATAAATCCTCTGAGCAGCCAACTACTGATCCAATTATATGTTATAAATGCAAAAAGCAGGGACATTACATGAAGCAATGCCCACAATCAAAGAACAACGCTGCGAAGCAAAAAGGAAAATATCTAGTGTTGACATGGGATATGGACAGCGAAGATGAATCACAAGAGGAAGTTGAACACACCTCCCTCTGCTTGATGGGAGAGCTATATGAGGAAAAATCTTGCACTGAGGCTCAACTTATGTCAACTTTCAAAAGAAATGCAATAGGAAATTCAATGCTTAGAATCAACTGTAGAGAGACTTGAATCCAATGTAGAAAAGTTTAAAAATTCTAAGTTTGAAACAAGACAATTATACCATGTCTCTTGAAGTTGATGAATTGAAAGAAAAGCTTACTGCATGCAATTCTACTATTAACTCATTGAAAAAGGGAAAATCTAGCATGTCTGAGAAAAATGAATGTCTTAAGTGCTCCATTTTGCTTAAAGATGTTAGCATGTATAAACAAGACATGATCAAGCTAGAGATTGAAAAAGAATGCCTTAATGAGAAGATGAGCATGCTAAGCAATGATAACAAAGAGCTAGAAAAGAAGATGGCTAATTTTAGGAAGAGTGAGGAATAGAACAAAAAGGCCTTTATCAGTAAATGTACCATGCTGGTTAATGAGAATATGTATTTAAAATCTAAAATATCTGATTTTGAATTGTCTATCAAAAAATTTGGTGTTGGAAAGCATTCATTAGACATTATTCTAGGAAATCAGATACATGGTAATAATAGGCATGGTTTGGGCTATGGAAATAAAACTGATGAAAGGCCAAGAATTAATAAAAAGAATCAAAAAGAAACTGGTGTAGGAAGGAGGGTGTTTGCTAAATGTTATATATGTGGTGGTATTGGTCATGCTTATTTTAATTGCAAGTATAGGAACACGAACATTAAATTCAAACAAATTTGGGTTCCAAAAGGTACAATGACTAACACTAGTGGACCTATTTGGATTCTTAGGTCACACGTATCATGTTCTTCTTATGTGTAGGTACATGACACGGCTAAGGGACAACGATGTGAGTGGTACTTAAGACTCTGGCTGCTCAAGACACATGACTAGTGATAGCAAAAAGTTTCTTAGCCTTGTAAAGCATGACGGAGGAAGGGTTACTTTAGGGGATAATGGAAAATGCAAGGTGAATGGTAAAGGTATTGTAGGTAACGACACCTTTCAGCTTACAGATGTCCTTTGCGTTGACAAGCTTAAACACAACATCATTTCTGTTAGTCAGCTGTGCGACAAAGGTATGAAAGTAGAATTTGATGCAAAAATTGGTAGAATTGTTGATGGCTCCACAGGTGACACTATCATTACAGCAAATAGAAAAAACAATGTTTATACTCTTGTGATTGAAGAACTAACTGTTTCTAAATGTTTGCTTGCAGGTGAAGAGGAGGCCACACTATGGCATAGACAATTAGCACATGCAAGCATGTGATTACTAAAGAAGCTTGAAAATAAAAATCTTGTAAGAGGACTACCACATCAGTCATACAAAAATGGTAAGTTGTGTGTGGCATGCACGAAAGGTAAGCAAACTAGATCTACTTTTTCTAGCATTAATGAAGTTGCCACTACACGCATATTAGAATTGGTGCACATGGATTTATTTGGTCCCACAGACACTGCTAGCCTAGGAGGTAAAAACTATTGTTTAGTATTGGTTGATGAGTACTCTAGATACACATGGGTTTACTTCCTAGCCAAAAAATCAGACTCATTTGATAATTTTCAAAACTTTTTCATACAAGTTTCTAATGAGAAAAATTCTTCCATTACAAAAATTAGAAGCGATCATGGAGGTGAGTTTGAAAATGCTATTTTTGAAAAATTTTGTATTAAAAACGGAATTTACTTGAGTTCTCTTCTCCTAGAACACCTCATCAAAATGGGGTGGTCGAAAGAAGAACAACACATTAAAGGAGTTGGCTAGGAGTATGCTAAATGAATACAATTTGCCTATGTATTTTTAGGCTGAGGCCATTAATACTGCTTGCCATAGGTGCAATAGAGTATGCTTAGATCTTTACTAAATAAAAACTTCTTGTGAACTATGGCATGTCAATACTTTGAACATTTCTTACTTTAGAGTTTTTGGATGCAAGTACTATATACTAAATACTGATGATCGACTTGGCACATTTGAATCCAAATCAGATGAGGGAGTGTTTGTGGGGCTTCTCAGCGAGGAGCAGAGCATACAAGATATATAATAAACACACTCATACTATTATTGAATCTATACATGTTAAATTTGATGAATCTGATATAAATTCTTTGGATTACAGACAGAACGAAGAAGTGGAAAATGTAAAACATTAAAGCATTCCAAGGAATAATGAGGAGCAACCTGAAAGACAAGAGGAAAGTGAAACTGGCACGGAAGAAATACAAGAAGAAGCAGTTACCAGAGGAGAGCTGAAATTAAATCCAAATCACCCATCAGACTTGATTATATATGGGCCTACGGTAGATATTCGCACACGTTCCTCTTTTAGAAATCTTTGTGCTCTATGTATTTATGGTGATTTTATTTCTGAAATAGAGCCTAAAACATTGAAACTGCTTTAGAAGAGGAAAGTAGGGTTTTGGCCATGCAGGATGAATTGAATCAATTTGTTAGAAATAATGTTTGGAAACTTGTGCCAAGACCCACGGATTATCCTATAGTTGGTATTAAATGGGTGTTTAAAAATAAGCATGATGAATCTGGTAATGTTATTAGAAACGAGGCTAGGTTGGTAGCTAAATGTAATAATCAAATTGAAGGAATTGATGTGGATGAAACATTTGCACAAGTTGTTGGGCTTGAGTCCATTATAATCTTGCTAGCTTTTGCAAGTTATAAAGGGCTCAAACTGAAACAAATGGCTATATAAAGTGCTTTTCTAAATGGCTACCTAAAAGAAGATGCATTTGTTGAGCAACCCCCAGGTTTTGAAAGCCATATTTTTCCAAACCATGTTTATAAATTAGAAGAAGTTTTGTATGGTCTTAAGCATGCTCCACGAGCTTGGTACGACCGTCTAAGCACATATTTGTTGGAAAATGATTTTAAAAAGGGCAATGCTGATAATACATTATTCTTGATGCATGAATCTGATGATTTTCTCATTGTACAAATATATGTTGATGACATTATTTATGGTGCTACTAATGATCTTCTATGTCAAAAAATTGAGAAAGACATGCATGATCAATTTGATATGAGCCTTGTGGGAGAGTTGAAATATTTTTTGGGGTTCCAAGTATAAAGCAAGGAAAAGAAGGCATCATTTTATCTCAAACCAAATACATAAATGAGCTTATGAAAAAGTTTGGGATGGATAAGTCTAAAGGAATTGGAATGCCAATGGGTCCCGCTACAAAAATGGACAAGGATGAACAAGGAGTCACAGTGGACCAAAAGCTATATCGAAGTATGATTGGTTCTTTGTTGTACTTGACTGCTTCTAGGCCTGACATAATGTTTGCTGTATGTTTGTGTGCATGCTTTCAAGCCAACCCAAAAGAGTCTCATTTAAAAGCCATTAACAGGATCTTTAGGTACCTAATTAGTACTCCTAGTTTAGACCTTTGGTATCCTTCTGGTGGTTCTTTTGATTTGTTGGGTTATTCAGATGATGCTGATTATGCTGGAAGTTTAACTGATGGAAAGAGTACTAGTGGTAATTGCTTCATGCTAGGACACTCTTTAGTTTCATAGTCTAACCGTAAGGAAAATAATGTTGCATTATCCACTACTGAAGCAGAGTACATTGCCTTAGGCAGTTCCTGTGCTCAAGTATTGTGGATGATGCAAACATTGTCTAACTACAGACTAGCTCTTAAAAGAGTCCCTCTTAGGTGTGATAGCAAAAGTGGCATAGATCTCTCTAATAATCCCGTACACCACTCTCGTACTAAACATATTGACGTAAGACACCATTTTCTTAGAGATCACCTCACTAAAGAGGATGTGTCTGTTGAGTTTGTTCCCACGGAATCACAACGTGCAGATATATTCACCAAACCTTTAGATGCGAATAGCTTTTGTCGTCTTATTCTTGAGCTTGGTATTATTGATAAAAATTAGTATGAGATTTCATGCTTTCATGTGTGCTTGAACTTTTTCTTTTTTGTGTGCTAGTCATTGCATTGTTATGTGTGCATAAGGTTTTTTGTTTTGTGTGATAGCATCTCATGTTTGCTTTAGTTCTTCATGCATAAAAACAAAAAAAAAAACTGAAAAAATGGGTGCTTATTGTGTATCTCTCTTTTGAATCACCAAAGTTGTCATATTAAATGCTATTCATATACATGTAGAAAGTGTTGTATTATTGCTATTGCTACATGCGCATGTTCATCTTTCTAAATAGTCATGGTATGTTCAATGACTGAAAATAACTTGATTTCTACACCTACTATTTCATTGCCACATGTATTATTTTTGTTGCACATTTGGAGATATCTTTTATAAAATTTGGATTGTGAATGTAGGAGGAAAACTTAACTGAAAATCTAAGGGATATGATATATCTTGCCATGGATAAAAATTGAGCAAAAAAAGGAATTTAGAAGTATAAAAATGAAAAAGAAGAATATTTGCTCTGTATGAAAAATGGATACAATCCTTGGCAACGGTATTACCTACGAGAATCCAACATAAGCTTTATGGGTAAACTTTATCTTTGGTGTATTTACTCGTCAAGCAATGCCACCCCCACATCTAAGAGTCCTCATAGGTTATATTTTGGGGTGTGGTATCTTGAACGTATTTTTTAATGAGATGGGAAAAATCACCTAAATACTTAAAAGTTCTCCTTATTTGCTTCAATTTTAATCATTACAAGTACACGTTGGTGTTGAAGTCTTAGTTGTTTAATTTCATTTGAGTATGACTTGATGATTCAATGATAGTATGCATGCAATTGTTGGTAATGGTTAATAATGCTCTCCTTTTGCATGTTATATGTTTTTGACTTCGTGCTTCAACTTTTGATGATAACAAAGGGGGAGAAAAATGAAAGATTTGGTATTTGTGGTATGCTGTGGTACTACTTGGTATGATTGTGGTACTTGGTATTAGGTATTTGGTATTTGGTACTTGGTATTTTGTGGCGCCTGGTACTATTTTTTCAGTATTTGAATATAATGCTCGTGAAAATATGAATGTTTGATTAAGGGGGAGCATTAATGAATATTCGGGAAGCACAAAAATAAGGGGAGCATGCATATTGAACTTTGCAAATCATTGTTTGCACATCATTATATATCATTATATGTCACACTCTATCGTCACACTTTCACACACACTATTTGGAAATTTATTGCTCAAATCTTATACTTAGTTTGTCATCATCAAATGGGAGAGATTGTTGGTAGCAACGTTCTATGAACTTCATGTTTGATGATGACAAACGTGTTTGAAGTTTCTAATGTGTGTGCTAAGTGTATTCAGGAGTGGCACACTCGTAAATTCTCCAAAGGAGACTTGGTCAATTTGATGGAGAAAAGTGGATAGTCATGAGCAACTTGGACTTCGTCCAATATGGAGAGAGATGGAGTCAATTACAAAGGTCAAATCCTATACAAATCCTATTCCAATACAAAATCCCAATCAAATATCCAAACTCCTATATTATAGGGATCCACCTTTATCTTGCTGACCTAATCCTATTGCCATCCCCATTGCCGCACCAAGAGAAACCCTAGCCATATATAACCATGCATCAAAAGGAGGCAAGGGCTTGCGGCATACAGAGAATTCCCAAGTGCGTCCAAAAGTTAATCTCAAAATGAAAACCCCAAGCAACCCACACAAGCTTTCCTCAGTGCAAATTCCAATCAGCCGCAACTTTTCAATTAAAAACCCCCAAGAGCCCTTCCTTTGAAAATTCCAGAAGCAGTCGAAATTTTTCAATCAACATCTCCCCAAGCCACTATCTTGGACCACGCAAGCTCCCTCATGTCCAAGAGCACTTCATTGAAAACCTAATGTCAAACTCCCAATCAGCCGAAATATTTGACTCCCCTTCAATAAAAAATCCCCAAGCAACAAAGCACTTTGAGAGCCGCAAGCTTTGACCTCTAAAAATCCCCAGCACAGTTATCTCCAAGCCAAGAACTTTTGTGTGCAACATTGCGACAAAAAAAAAAGGAGAACGACCAACTTTGTGAAACCCTCAAACCAAAAAACCCCAACAACCGAAATCCTTGACCAAAGATTCACCCCTTGCCGCAACTTTTAACATCTTATCCCGAGTCTCACAAAGCATTTAAGGCAGCAACAAAGGAGGCTGCAAGTTTCTCTTAGATGGCAAGTGAGTAGGCCGCAAGTTTTTCTTAGAAGGCAAGGGAGAAGGCCGCAAGCTTTTGACATCAAGGACTCATTGTCGCAACCCCAGAGAACCGGGGGACTTCATAGTCTACTACTTGTCAGACTACATCTGACCACACGCTGAACGACAAAGACTTCGACACCATCTCAAACTGAGCGATTCTAAATTCATACTTTATTATATTTGTGATATTGGTGTTGTAATCTTTGTAGAACATTTTATTATCTTTTTAGGGACTTGGCTAGTTGGGACTAGCTAAGGAGAGAGCTTATACTAGGATTGTTATTGTTTAGCACTTTGGTGAGTGCATGTACTGAGTGCCAGGTGAGTGTAGAGTGCGTACTCTAGCTACAGGTTGTACCAGTACCTTTAATAATCTAGTATTTGCTTTGGGGCTGGACGTAGGTCGTTGAGACGACCGAACCAGGGTATATCGCATGTGCATGCTGTGATTGCTATACTTTGCTCTGAGTCTGATTATATGTGCTTTATCTGCCTGTGATTTCGTGTGGGTTGCACGAATATTTTTATAAGCCTATTCACCCCCCTCTAGGCTTAGATCTAGATCCAACAGTTTGTCCTACTAGGTTTGTCCTAGTAGGACCAACATCAAATCATTGGCCCTCAAATGTAATATAGATGTAATCCTCAATTGGGGGTATGAGTCAATCTCATCCGAACTACTTGTTGATTTTTGGGCAACCACTTTTGGAGAAGCATGCCTATCGTTTGCTCCCATTGACATGGTATCCTTTTGATCTTCACAGGCGTGCACTACACAGAAATTGTTATGTGCTGTGCAATCCCAAACTGTCGCAATACATGATGGGGTACATGCATCTTCATGGTCTCCTAGTAGAAAATAGGTATCATTGCATGCCAAATTGTAGCATATTCAGTAAATGTATCTGGAATGAGCTCGAAAGAATCTTTGTGTAGCTACCAGATAGCCTAAACATGAATAAGAAAAAGCACCTTAATAGACTACAAGACTTGTATATGTCAGTATGTTAACTTATAATATAAAATTCAGTAATTCAAACTTGTGACATCTCTAGCGAGTCAAGCTCATTGCAGTAAAGATCAATATTCTTGTGAGGATTGAGCAAGAAAGATCACTGCACATTTCATCTGCACACTAACAGTATGATTCCATCCAAGATAAACTTATTGGTCATTGGCCTTCCTATATGCAATGTTTCTCAATAACCGATCTACAAATATAAAAACATTAGCCGAATGTCAATATATATAATTAACTAAGTAACAACCAGTGTTGTACTTGTAATAAAGTGTAGCATATATAGCTCCTAAGTTTCTATACGTGCTAGCTTTGTTAACTCAACATATATGTGTGTAATAACTGCACTTTCCCACCATTATTCTGTCGCTAATCCAAAGTACTCCAGCTTCGTCAACCACCGTAGGTGCGTCGAATCGTTGCTTGGATCTGGAACTAATAAGGTTTTGATCCTATGAAGAATGTAGGCATGAGTACACTACTGGACGTGCTCATCTATGGCTTGTTTAGGTACTTCCATTATGTTCTCTCGAAGGTATGAATGTTTGACCATATCATGTTGGTTTTCAGTGGAGGCTTGGCCCTGAAGATGCACCATCAACTCCTCCCAAGTGGAATAGTGCTCAGCATAATATATGTCATGCCAATCAACTAGGAGACCCATAATAACTTCCACATCTTAAAGAGTGATCATTATCTCTCCGTGTTAACGATGAAATGTGTTGGTCTCGGACCTTCATTTCTCTAGTAACGAGTAATTAGTGGCCAGTCCAACCTAATCTGTGTTAATGATGCCATGAACACAACCTTTGTAACATAATAAGCCACACACTCATCTGCTATAAACCCGTCTTAACATGCATGTGAGTGACCTACAACACAAATAATTGCACCATATGAGAAAATTAATATTGTAAACAACATCATCATGTAAACATCAAACAACAATAGCATCATTACTATTCATACCAGCCCATGCATGTGATGCGTAGAATGATGGCAGTACTAGTCATACAAGACATCCTTAGGTCTGGGTCTCGACTCCTCCAAATGATAGAGTCGTGCAATATGAAAATACATTAAATATGCATATACCATAAAATACACATATAACATAAAATATGCAAGTATCAAAAAATTGCAAACAATGTAAATATAGAACAACAGTGTGCACATGTCATAGTAAGTTGTATATGTTATACTTATGTTGTTATGTGAGGTGGATTTCGACAACAAGTTTTGTAATGTCCTAATTATTTGCAGTTGCTACACCTTTTTTACCTGCTTCCCTCTCGAGTTATATCCATGAGCTCAAAGTTGGAAAATGAGATTTTATAACATTTTCTCTTTTCCATAAAGTTTTGATGATACAAACACATATATAATATCTGTGCATACTAACTCTCTATGCAGATAGCTAGCTCAAACAATTTATCATCATAATTCAAGATAGAACAACTCCAATCAAGTTTTTTTGTAGCAAGAAGCATTACAAGCAAGCTGAAGCTCAAAAGTTATGAAATAGTTTGTATCATGTTGTAATTTTTTATTTTTTATTTTGTTCTTCTTGCACATACTTAGATTGTTAAAGCTTTGATGATGATATATCTTAACACCTTGTCTTTCCACAATCTTTAAGTCATACACCATATTAGTTGACTAACCGATTTTCCTAGTCGACTAACTCTATTTACACAAAATCACAATTTCTTAGTCAAAATCATTTTTCAGCTAACTACACCACATTTGCGTAACTTTCATATTTTTTGTCCTAGTCGACTAATCTTTTATCCTAGTTAACTAAGAGTTAGTTTTTGCAACAACTATATTTTTCACCGTTTTATAGTTACAGTTCTAGTCGACCAATAAATTGTCTAGTTGACTAAGACTCAGTGATAACTGTATCAAACAGATATATTTCTGACCGTTTCATTATTGTAGTCGACCAATAAGATTCTTCTAGTCGACTAAGAACATTTACAATTGTGAAATTACAGTGTTTTTAGTTGTCTAGTCGACCAATACCTTCTCCTAGTTGACTAATGGCGGTTCAGGCAGTTTTTGACTAACTGTTTTTTGACCCTTTGAGCAGTTTTTAGGTAGTTATTTGGGCACCCCTCAGGCTTATAAATAGAGCCCGAACCCTCTGTCATTCTCACTAATTTCACCACACACAATCTCTCTAAAACTTGATTTTCTCTCTCTACATGAGAGGGTGTTTTCAGATTATCTTTGGCGTCATAGTATTGAAATTTTGTCTCATTGAAAGTCGATCTTCAAGAGTGTTTCTACCAATCTTCCAACCAAGAATCCTGAAGATTTTCTCACATACCTTATGATTCTTTACACATCATTAAGGCTATATGTGATATTGTTTCTTACTTTATTTTTATTGGCCAAATCTCTTGTTGAAGAGATTGTACAAGTTTGCGACACAGAGAGTGTTGGCATCTTTGTATGTTTGCTTACGGTGAGCAAGTGGTTATAATAGATTGAAAATCTCAACGGGGGATAGGGGACTGGACGTAGGATCAAGAGGATCCGAACCAGGATAAATATCAGAGTTTGCGTTTGTCTCTTTTCTGGATTGTGCTTATTTAATTCCACATTTATATTGTAATTTTTTGTAATTTTTAAATTTTCCATATTCGTCGTAATATACACTATTCACCCCTAGTGTATTTGGTGTGCCAGGAGATCCAACAATTTGTTTCAGAGCATGGTTAAGATGGCTTACACCTATCTGACGAACAATTCATCATCACAATTTCCAGAAGGGCACTCTACTACCCAGCCTCCACTATTCAATTGTTCCAACAATCCATATTGGAAGAAGAGGATGCCGATCTATCTTCAAAGTATTGACTATGAACTTTGGAACATGTTGAAGAAAAAAATATGAGAAACATATTACTCCCTACACTCAATGGACCACAGTTGATAAGACTGCAACAACCCACAAATCTAAAGCCTTGAATGCAATATTCTACGTAATGGACAAGAATGAATTCAACCAAGTTTCTCAGGCCAAATCCGCATATGAAATATGACATCCACTCGAGGTAACTCACGAAAGAACTACTAAAGTTAAGAAAACTAAGATTTCTATTCTTGTTCACATGTTTGAGTTATTTAAGATGAATGAAAATGTGACAATTGGAGAGATTAGTACTAGATTCACCGACATCACAAACTCTCCAATCGCTCTTGGAAAGACATACACTCAATATGAACAAGTCAGAAAGATCCTCTGTGCATTAACTCCAGAATGGGAGAAGAAGACAACAACAATTGAAGAAGCCAATGATCTATCAACCCTTACAATTAAAAGTCTTGTTGTCAACCTAATGGCATGTGGAGTCCAGTTACATGATCGCAAGGAACAATCGGAATCATAGAAGAAAGTACTTGCTTTCAACGCATCATCCGACACCGAAGATTCAGATATGGATGATGATGATGTGGCACTCACCACCAAGAGCTTCAAGAAGTTCTTATGAAGAGGCAAGCACAAAAATTTTAAATCCAAGAATTCTGATGCTTCTTTATGTTTTAATTGTAATAGGCGTAGACATATCAAGAAGGATTGTCTACTTCTAAAATCCAAAGATGAATACTTCAACAATAATGGTTACTCCAAGAAGGAAAAGAAGTACGATAATAAGAAGAAAGCATTATCAGCAACATGTGATTCTTCTTCAGATGAAGACGATAATGATGATCAAACAAATGAAGAAAATGCTCATATGTGCTTTATGGCACAGGAAGATGACAACGAGGTAAGTCACTTAGACAATGAAGAATTGTTAGATGCTTTTAATGATTTTCTTCTTAGATTTAAGAAACTTAATGCACAATATAAAGCTTTGAAACAGAATAATTATGCTTTAGTTCTTACTCATCAAGAACTAACATCTTCAACAATGTTATTAGATGAAATTAAACGTGAGAAGGAAACTTTGACTTTTCAAATTTTGAAACTAGTTAAAGAAAATAATATTTTCAAATCTGAAAATCATAGTATACATACTAGAGTTTCTGAATTAGATAATAATATTTCTTCTCTGAAACTAAAATATGATGAAATGACCACTAATATAAATAAATTCAATAAGGGTAGAACTAATCTTGATGATTTGCTAAAAGTCCAACATCCAGTAAATCACAGACATAGATTAGGATATTCTCACAAGGATGCTTCCAAACCTAGTGGATTAAAAAACTTCATTAAACCACAAAATAAGAAAGATGCATATATTTATACAAAGAAAGTAAACACTCTTGTTTCTACTCAACAAAAGAATAATTCTACAAATAAAATTAACTCTACCAATAATAAAATTTTAATACATCTTCTAGGAAACCTGCTACATTTCATAGATGGGTTCCTAAAGATTTATGTTTATATGATTGATAGATAGATAGATAGATAGATAGATAGATAGATATATCAGATTATATGAAAAATATGGGTTTGCTTCATAAGGACTAATCATAAGGACCCAAAAACAAAGGGTAGCAATGCTTATTGTTTATTTTTCAGTTACCTAAGAAGATAAAATGGATCCTAGATAGTGGTTATTCTAAACATATGACCGGAAACATCGATCTTCTATCAACCATTCAATTCAAGAATGGTGGCACCGTAACCTTTGGAGATAACAACAAATGCAAAGTTATTGGCATTAGAATCTTTGGTGAATCAGATAAGCCAATCATCGAAAACGTGCAATTTGTTGACGGTTTGAAACATAATCTACTATCTTTTAGTCAATTATGCGATAATGATTTTAAAATTGTTTTGAAAAGAATGCATGCATTTTATACGAGTCTAATATGTCTAATATTTTATTTCAGGGTAATCGTAGGAATAATATATATATTCTATGTATGACTAATATAACACAATCATTGTTTATTAGTATCTTTAGATAATACACTGTTATGACATAAACATTTTGGACATACTAATTTCTAAAATATTGCATGTATTTCAAAACATAAATTAGTTTCAGGAATGCCAAATATTTCATTCAATCACACATATTTTTGTGATGCATGTCAACAAGAAAAAAATGCACAAATCTCTTTCAAATCAAAAGATGATATTTCAACAAAACGACCACTTGAACTCATACACTTGGATTTATTTGGTCCTTCAAGAATAGTTTCTTTAAATGGAAGCAGATATGCATTTGTCATTGTTGATGATTTCTCTAGATACTCATGGGTTTTATTCTTAAAACACAATAATGATGCATTCGAAGAATTTTCAATATTTTGTATAAAAGTTCAGAAAATCAAATCTTCAACCATGGTCACTATTCGTAGTGATCTTGGGGGATAATTTGAAAATTGAAACCTTTCAGTAATTTTGGTAATGATAATGGCATAACACATGACTTTTCTTTTCCTATAGCCTCTCTATAAAATGGTGTAGTAGATAGGAAAAAATTGAACACTATAAGAATGTGCTAGGACTATGTTATGTGACCGTAATTTACCTAAGTATTTTTGGACAAAAGCTGTTACTACTGCATGCTATTTCATAAATAGAATTCTAGTAATGCCAATACTTAACAAAACTTATTTTGAACTATTCTTCGATCGTATTCCTTGTGTATTATATTTTCATGTTTTTGGATGTAAATTTTTCATTCTTAACACTAGAGATGCATTAGACAAATTTGATTCTAAATCAAATGAAGGAATATTTGTAGGATATTCTACAAGTAGCAAAGCCTACAGAGTATACAACAAAAGAAGTTTATCTATTGAAGAATAACCATATGTCGCATTTGATGAGACTTTCTCATATAGGACACATTTAGATGACGATGAAAATTTAGTTCCATTATCTGATTCACTTGGAACATATTAAACTTGATGATAATGATGATAATAATGCTATTAATCCCTCTATTGAAACAACTTTGGAAAATGTAGATCTTCCTAAAGGATATGCAGAATTTTCCAACCATCCTCATGAATTAGTTATTAGAGATATATCAGACGGTGTGAGAAACAGGTCACAAATAGAACAAATGACACAACGTGCTTTTATTTCATCCATTGAACCTAAGAATTTAATGAAGCATGTAAATATAGTTCATGGATTTGTTCTATGCAGGAAGAACTAAATCAATTTAAGAGAGATGATGTATGTGAATTAGTTCCGAGACCATCAGATCATCTAGTTATAAGTACTAAATGGGTATTTAAAAACAAACTAGATGAATCTGAACAAGTAGTTAGGAATAAGGCAAGATTTGTTGCACAAGGATATAACAAAAAGAATGAATAGATTATGATGAAACTTATGCACCGGTTACACGTCTAAAATCTATTAGAATGTTTTTATCATATGCATGTTATAAAGATTTTAAATTATATCAAATGGATGTTAAAAGTGCTTTTCTAAATGGTATTATTAAAGAAGAAGTTTACGTAGAATAACCACCACGATTTAAACATGAAACTTTTGATAAACATGTTTTCAAATTAAAGAAAGCCTTATATGGTCTGAAGCAAGCACCATGTGCTTGGTATGTATGAAAGACTTGAGATTTTTCCTTTAAAATCTGGATATTCTATAGGTAAGGTAGATTCCACATTATTGACTAGGCATATTGAATTTGATGTTTTATCATACAAGTATATATTGATGATATAATTTTTTGGATATACTAATGAAACTTTATGTCAAGAATTTTCAAAGACTATGCAGAATAAATTCGAGATGAGTCACATTGGTGAACTCACCTACTTCTTTGGACTTCTAATTAAACAATTGATGGAAGGAATTTTCATCCATCAAAGTAAATACATTAAAGAGCTCATTAAATGATTTGGTTTGGAGAATTCTACAGAAAAACGTACTCTAATGTGTACATCATTATCTCTTGACAAAGATCCAAATGGTAAAAGTGTCGATTAACGTCTATATCGAGGCATGATCGAATCATTACATTATCTTACATCTAGTAGACCAGCCATTATGTTTTCTATATACTTGTTTGTTAGATATCAAGCAGACCCTAAGTTTTCACATCTCATAGCAGTGAAAAGGATAATTAGATATATAAAACTCACTACTTATTTTGGTTTATTTTATCCTAAAACTAGCACATATGATTTAATATCATATAGTGATGCTGGTTTTGCTGGTTGCAAATCTGACTGCAAAAGCACTTTCTTGGGCATGCTTTTGGTTTCTTGGTTTAGCAAAAAGTAAAACTCAGTTTCACTATCAACTACTGAGACAGAATATATTGACGCAAGACTTGCAAGCACCTAAATTTTATGGATGAAACAAAATATATCCGATTATGGCATTAAGTGTAACACTTGTCCAATTATGCATGATAATACTAGTGCTATTAATTTATCAAAAAATCTAGTTTACAATGCACGAACTAAACACATAGATATACATCATCACTTTTTGAATGATCATGTTCAAAAGGTGACATCATATTAAAATATTTAGCTACTGAAAATTAGATTGCTGACATTCTAACTAAACCTTTGAAAGAAGAAACTTTTCTAAGACTTAGAAGAGAATTGAAAATTATTAGTGATTCTGAATTTTAATATTCGATTGATATATTTATGTATAATTGTATGTTTGATTATGCATATATTTTTCTGAATTTTAATGAAGTATTTTCTATTTTTATTAGTCGACCAGACAATCGTCCTAGACAACTAACATGCTAACTCAGAATTTCTTGTTAGGACGAAGTTTCCAAATTTATTTTTAATTATTTACTATTTTAATCTGGTACAATTTTCAAAAGGATTTGTGCTTTCCAAAGTACATAATAAGTATTAAACTCTTTGACTTATCAAATCAAGTTTAAATCCTTTGTACTTATCCTATCACAAGTATTTTAATAGGTGTACTTTTTCGGGTACTGTATCGTCAGCTTTTGACCGAATTTTTACTGTTCACACGTCAGAAAATACTGTTCACACGTCTTCCGCATACACTCAAGTCGACCAGACGAATCTTCTAGTCGACCAATCGGTTGCAGATATTCGAAAAACTACCATTTCCAATAAGTTGTTGCGCCTCTTTTCGAATTTTTCCGTTTCCCAACCACCCTAGGGATGTTCAATATGGTTTAATATGTGTGTAACGGTCGCTTTTTGATCGTGTGTTTTCGTACGCGTACTTTCTTTTCCATACACGTATTTTTAGTTTCTTGTATCCCAAACGCGCGAAGTAATATGTCCTTGTGACCCTCTGAGAGAGTACTTACTTGTGGAATTTTTCGTGAACGACATTTCACGGGTCGTTCTTCCACAAATCAGCTTTGATTGAAGGGGTGTCGTAAATTTAGACTTTGACGTTTGATCTTTTTATTTTTAGTTCCATTTTCCGTTAACCTAGCTCATGACCGACCATCTTAGTCACAACCCTCTCGTCGACACGGTCGTCCTGATATTTTTCTCATATTTATCAGACACCGTTAGACCGACCGATCACCCTAATTACATTCAACCTATAATTAGCCTAATTAATTCGAATTTCAAATATCTTAATTAAATCTATTGGTTTAATACGTATCACATGAGAATATTTCCCTAGCTAATTGCACCCTAAGTCTACCCATCCACTCACACACACTCTCTCTCCAATCAACCTAAATCTACCCCCTTTCGACCCCTATATTGCAAGCATCCCCTTCATTAAAATGCACATCACCTTAGGGTTTCCTCACGCATCAAGCCCAGCCACCATCTTTGAACCCATCTTCCCTCGCCAACTGCCAGCCCCTTGCCTTAGCCGCCGTCGGCGACCCCACACTCGCCGTCCCTCCTCCACGGCGGCCTCCACCCGCCGGAAAACCCACAAAACGTCCCCCAACTACCGAATCCACCCATCTTCCTCCTAAAAACTATCAATACTCTCTCCCAACTGCCGCAAAAACCCACGGCCTGCATCCCCCTTGCCACCGGCGACTCCGCGGCAACCCCACCTACTGCCGCACCTCCCTACCCTCTCCCCTTCTCCATTGCTGCCGCACCCACAGCCCTGTAGGCCGCAAAACACCCACGCAACCACCTGCTGAACTGCCGATCTCCTCCATTACTGTCGCACCATCCTCTTGCCGCAGCCGCACGGCTATCTCCCCTAGGTCGCGCAATAGCAGGCCTAGCACGGCAGCCCTTGCTCTTGTCGCACGGATATCCCTCCACGTGCAAGACTCCCAGGCCGAGATCTCTCCACCTTCGTGCTACCGTTGTCTCTAGTTGTCGTCGTACCCTCGCTCGTTACCGGATCCAAACCCTGACGTCGCTACCCGACATCAGTGTAGCTCTCGCATCGTGTTGAGGTAACCCCGAACCGTATGAAACCCAAACACCGCATGTTTAATCAAGATAAAAATCGTTAATTTTATTATGTTGGTTAAATCACTAATTGAGATTAATAATATGGGACTGTAGGATTGGTGATTGGTGATTGAGCACATAGGGAGATTCTGGACCGCCGTTGAACTGAGCACGGACGTTGTTACATGCAAGTGAAACTTGCACAATAATCTGCTATGCCATGTCTAGGCTATTTTGAATTCTTGTGTAAAAGAGACTAGGCGGTGAAATGATAGTAGCCTAGACGCCCATGCTTGATCTAGGTTGACAACGAAGCTAGATCCGACACCATATTTGATCTAGCTTGACAACGAAGCTAGATACGACACCCTTGCCATGCTATGGTTCATGCATATCACATGTCACGTTTATTTTGATATAACTGTACGCAATTCAATATCTGCTATCATGTTGCATATCATGTCATATCATGCATTGAATGTTTGGTCGTGATTGTGTAGCACACGCTACTACTGAAATGTAAGCTGCGGCGAGTAGGATTTTGACTCTTACATCATGAATGAGGCTAGGTGCACCCCTAGGCCAAATAAAGAACAATTCCTGTCTCGTGTTCCAAAAGCAAGAAATGTATAAACACTTACTGGCTCGTGATCGAGAAGTTGGGTACCAGTCCATACACACGTGGAGGGGTAGGGTTAAGCTGTCACACAGCGTAGAAGTGTGCCCGATCAGCAACTTCAGCTGTAAAGAGTAAACCCTGTGCACATTGTGAATGTACGTTTTTTGTGAAAATTGTGAAATCGTGAATATTGTTAGTGGCTCTTGCTACGACGTGTCATGCATGGAAAAATATCATGTTCATCTTTAAACTGATGCATTCATGAAATAATATGCCATGTCATCATTTTTAAAACTGCTAAGTTGCATTCATCTTATAACTGCTATACTTTACGTTTCCTTGCACAAAAGTCTCCTTTTCCATTTTGGAGATTTTTGCTGACATGTGCCCTTTTCTCTTTGGGTGTCACATGTCAGGCTTTGAGTTTGAGGTAGTTGCTGAGGACTACCAGGTTGCTGTCTTCATGCTTGAGGCTCTTGCTGACGTCCAGTTCGACGGTACCGGAGACCTACCCTAGTCTCAGCTGGTGACTTTCTCTTAGTTGTTGTTGTTGTTTCCTAGTAGGTGTTGTTAGGTTGTTCGGTGCCTACCACCTTATCTTTGTTTTAGTTTCGGCCATGCTTGGGGCCTTCCTTTCAGACTATGTACTTTCCTTTATGACTATCTCTGGATGTTTGGAATAATAAATTGGATGTTGTTTTCAATGTTGGTTAATTTTGCCTGCATTCATATTTATTATTTTTGTTGTTTCATTGCAATGCAAGGATCTGCGAATGGATAAACACACAGACGCTTATGAACACACAGACGCTTATCAGACTATAGCTTCACAGCTTCAAGTCTGAGCGGACCTCTTCACATCTCGCCTTCCATAATTGGGAAGCGGGGCGTGACATGTTTTTGTGGTGGCCCATGCAGGTCGTTGCACCTGCGAATTATCGAAACAACGATAATAATAAAACATCCATTGAAACATTCAAGACATTCCAGTCATAAAAATTTGAGTCTGATGTGAACGTTTTCCTTATCTTAGATGGTAGGAAGACTTAGATAGACGTCCAAGTTTGTTAGTCAGGCACCTTCGTTAAGATTTAGTCGTATTCGTCTTAGATTACCTTAATAGCCTCTTACCCAGCCCTGACCATATTAAGAGTTTTTCCTTTAGTTGTTCGCTTGGGTCCACCAAATCTCGGGCCCAACAGAACGTAATCTTGATCCTCTAAGGACACTCTCACTGAGATCTTTATTACCGTCTAGTTCATTAGAAAGTCTTAGTGCTAAGTTTCTCCTAATCTTTAGTCGGCCGGTGATTAAAACCCCTGATTTCTATCATTTTCCTAATCATTACACTTTTGAGGATGACCATAGAATTCCATCTTAGCAGATTCACTAAGTTATTTCCCAGTCGTATTTACGTTTGAATATTTGATTCACTTGTTTTCGATTCACGTGATTCCTTCATGTCATTCATCATCAATCGTTGAATCTCCCTTATTACCATCCCGAGCCTTCGAAAAGTATTTTCAATACTATTTTAATTCCTCCCAAGTTTTAATTCTTTGGAAACATTTAGCATGAGCTTATACTTCCTACCCTTCAGTTGACTTAAATGCATTCTTTGAATTTCGAAACTTTTTTCGCCGAAATCTTTAAATTACTACCTTAAAATATTTTCTAACCTATATTTTTCATACTCATGCAAATATCTTACTTCCTTCATTTAATGACTTTTCGATAATCCCATATACCATTTCTTCTCTTAATATATATATACTACTCAAACTTATTTCATACAACTTATTGTATCGACCTCTAAATATTTTTTCTATGCGAAAGAGAACTCCAACTTTTCAAGTATGTCCGTTTTTTTTATTCTTTTGTCTAAATCCCTACTTCATATTTTAATTTATATCATCTACACGCTATTCTTCAGTATTTTTTTAATAATGATGTTATTATATCTTTCTTTCCCTTACGTAAATATTCACAATCATACCTCTGTTTCACCTAACCAAGCTATCTCCTTATCCTCGCCTTATTTGAACCCGTTCGTTCCGATCTTTTTTCGTTACACTATTTGATTTTGGTTCCCTTACTATTGCTTAGTCATCATACTAGTTCTTGCCGTTGCCTATGTCAACCTTAGTTAGTGGTGGGCCCATTAGTTTTATTGTGATGTCGTTGTGGTGCATGTACATATGTAGAGTGTGTGGACTCGTGTGTGAACCCCTGCGTACCACTCATGTATGAGTGTGCTACCCTTAGTATATTAATGATGGTCTCTTGTGTTATATATGCATACTCAGTGTTATTCATGATATATATATATATATATATATATATATATATATATATATATATATATATATATATATATATATATATATGAAGTTGTATGAATGATAGTATTTATAAATATAAGTGTAGATAGCTATACCTCTATAAGGATGTCTGTGTATATTAGAATTAGTGTTGGGATATCTATTAGTGGTATATGTAGTTTGAAGGTACTTGTAAATGCTTGAAATAGTATACTAATAAAGTCATGTGCATGTTAGGTGTAATGATAATAGGTGTACTTATAGTTAAGTGTGCATGCCTATTATATGATCTATATGTTAGCACATATGAGCGTGTGCTCATACGTAGATATGTATGTGCTTAGTCTTGGGTAGATATATACATATTATGTGAATATGTGTGATATACGTATGGTAATATAGTTATAATTTTGTATAGTACCGCTTGCCTTTACGGGATGTTGTGTGTGTAAGTGTATACCATGAGATATTCACGATTATTGTATGTCGTAACTATGTATGGATAGGTTTATGTAGTAGTGTACTAATTATATGTAAATTGCTATGGTGTGAATATATTACATGTATACCTATGTTTTATGTAGATATGTGGTAAGCATATTTTTTTGTAGGTATGGTATGCATGCAATGAGTATGTGTGTAGTAATATGTATGTGACTATACGATGTATGCATGAATAACATAGTGTATTATGATTGTATACGTGTGCTGATATTTGTAATATTATTATAGTACGTAAAGTGATTGCATTATGGGGGTGTTACTTGACTAAATATAAAGTTTGGTTGATATTATTGTGCATAGATGATAGCATGTGTTTTTACCTGTATAGTGTGATGAGTATTATGATTACGTTGGTATATATATATATATATTTTGCCAAGTAATTGTATCTTTATTAATTATCAAATATATATCCAGAACTAGTGGGTCACAGAAGGTTGCAGAAAGGGGGGGGGGGGGATAGGGCACAAGCGTCGTCAACCCCCTACAATCTACAGACTACTGATACCTACTAGACAGAAATGTACACTTAAGTAATGATCACTGAAATCCCCAATTTGAAAACGGGGCGGAATCCGTAACATTTTCGATATCCATCTTGCGAAGGGAGAAGGAGACATCCTTCGCAATATCCTCAAACAGTTCTGTATTGCCCAATTGTATACCCTCAAATAGCCTCTTGTTACGCTGCCTCCATATGTGCCAAACCATAGAAGATAACACTGCTTTTGCCAATTTACCAACAGGATCAGTTTTGCTATAGCGATTAAGAATCAGCTCACACGCGCTTGAGAGGGAGGAAGGAACAGGACCGGTGTAACCAAGATTGAGTAAGCTTCTTGCTAGTAAATATTTGGAATAATTACATTCAAAAAACACATGGGCCGAGCTTTCAGTTGCAGCATCACACAAGCAACAATTAATATCCACAACAATCCCC
Organism: Scilla litardierei; assembly: GCA_030789695.1. Taxonomy (NCBI): domain Eukaryota; kingdom Viridiplantae; phylum Streptophyta; class Magnoliopsida; order Asparagales; family Asparagaceae; genus Scilla; species Scilla litardierei. Next base: position 151,398,044 of record CM061141.1, read on the forward strand.
CTATTGGCCAAGAGCTCTTTAGTGGGAAGTTTGTTTTGAAGAGCCCTGAGAAGACATAACCCCATTTTTGGCACCTGATGTGAGAACCATACAATATTATAGAACGGAAATGGGTTACGTACTGTACGTGATCCTTCCCATGCCGACTTCAAAGAGCAGAGAGGGGAAGGGATCCAATCCCACCTGTCAGGCATGCGGTCCAAGCTGATTGCTTGGAGATGAGAACAGAGAGGCCGAATACTGGGATCATCAACCCATCTACCATTCGACCAAAAATCAGCGACAAGATTTTTTTCTGTACCAGGTGGAGGAGTGAGAAGGTGATAGAGAGGTCCCATGGGATGCCAATTATTATACCAAAAGGAGGTTGAAGTACCGTCGCCAACAGTGCGCTTTATTAATTTTTGAGAGATGTTGCGATGTCGGAGGAGAAACTTCCAGGTTCCAGAATGGGAGGGCAGCCCCTTTGTTGTATAGAAATTATTTCTAATGGGTTCATAGTTCTTTCGCATGAAATTAGCCCAGATACCTTCAGTAGCAAGCACACGCCAAGTGAGACGAACCCCCTATGCTACACTCAGGTCATCCTGGAGTCTCAACCCCACACCACCCTCCTCCTTCGGGGTGCAAGAATCCTTCCACGCCCAACAGTTAAACGGACCCCATATGAACTTCCTGCAAGAAGCATTAATAGTACGAATGACAGATGGAGGGAGACGATACGCTTGCATCCAGAAGGAGACCATACCAAATATTATCGAGCGTACCAGCTCAATCTTGCCAGCAGTTGAGAGAAGGGAGGAGGACCAGCCAAGAAGCCTCCTTTTGCATTTATCCACAAGACGAGAGAACATGGAAGCCTTAGGATACTTAGAAGAGAGTGACAAACCCAAATAAGTGGTGAAGGAGGAGACAACATTAATACCCAAAATATTTGCAAGATCTCGGGGACGTCGCACTCCTTTACTGAAAATGGCAGAACTTTTCCCCCAATTAATATCAAGCCCAGAGAGAAGCTTAAAATCAGAAAGTAAGTTCCTTATTCAAATAATGGAACGTGGATGAGCTCGGCAGAAAACCAATAAATCATCGGTAAATAGGAGATGCAAAATTGCACCAACTCTTCTCATAGGCTGGATAGAGCGGCTACTTTCTGCCCTAGCCATAAGTAAGGAGAAAGACTCTATTACGAGGACAAAAAGATAAGGGGAGAGGAGATCACCCTGGCGTATGCCTCTGGTCGATGGGAAATAATCAACTGGGGAACCCTCAATAAGGACAGAGAACAATGGAGAATTGACGCACTCAGCTATCCAATTAATAAATGTTTTGCCGAAACCCATCTGGTGTAAGAGAAAGAAGATAAAGCTCCTGTTGACGCTATCAAAAGCTTTGCGGAGATCCAATTTAATACCGGTTCTCGAACCCATAGGAATGCTGAAGTCACGAATCTGCTCGTGGGCAATAAGGGTGCAGTCAGCTAACTGCCTGCCATGCAGGAATGCCACTTGATTATGGGAGATTAATTCACAAATGACGTGCTTCAGTTTGTTGCAAAGAACCTTACTGATGATTTTATACAGGACATTGCAACAAGCAATAGGCCTATAATCACAAAGTCCCGAAGCATTAGAATTTTTGGGGACCAGAGTCAAGAAAGTATGATTAATATGGGGGATCATAATACCATTTCTGAAAAAAGAAGAAAAACCAGAGATAACATCATTACCAACAACATCCCATTCATGCTGGAAAAAATAAGCATTAAACCCATCGGGCCCCGGTGCTTTATCCTTCCCAATTTGGAATACAACATTTTTGATTTCCGTTGCAGATACAGGTCTGTCCATCCAAGTTGAGGCCTCACAAGTAAGCTTCCTTTTGGGTACCAGATTTGGGAAAACAGTCCAATGATCAGTCTGTGAGTAAAGATTCCTATAATAGAGAGGGGCATCTTTACGAATAGTTGACGTTACCCCCGGTTCGCTAGCCGCAAATGGTCGGGGGACCCGCGTGAGGGTTTAGATATTTGTAACCGCAAGCGCACGGTGTTGTAGTGTGGCTTGGGGGTCGAACACAGGGAGGATAGGATGTGCTTGTGTCAAGGAGGACCGAAATCACCCCGTGGGTGAGCTAGCCCGGATCGGTTGATGGGTTGTCACGGGAAAGGAATGCAAGGTATGAACAATAAGAAAATAAACCCGGGACTTTGGTTTCCACTCCAACGAGCGACTCTCGCCGATACGGCCTACGGGTAGGATGGCGATCGGAATTAGGGTCTAATGGTGAGACGTTGCCTCTGAAAGTGGTACCGGCATCCCATGGGCCCGATATTCCGGTCGGTGCCCAGGATGATACATCGGACTTCCCGGGTTCGATCAGTGGGCACTCCCGTGTCCATTAACACTGATCGATTCCGGGAGCACTAAGCTCGCAACGATAACTCCCAACGTCTCATCCTGCCGCTCCCGCACGCTAGGATTCAGCGTCTACGCTAAGGGCATGAGCTATGGCTAGGGAGTCAACCACCAAGTTTATTCCCCCTAGGCCCAACGGTCAAAGGCGGTCTTTTTCCCGCCGATGACAATAAAACACCCCGCGTAACCGTTAGATTCCTAATCCCTATCGATTTTCTAACCCTATGGATGCATCGGGAAGAGCCCCCGAAGGGGTTTCCGCAAAAATCCCAGATTTGGGAACTACTCACAAATATTCATTGAAAAGCGATCTAAACGAAAATGAACCGTTGAAATCATAATCAGACGATTGGAATGCGAAGGAAATAGAGCAATTAAGATAATACTAAAGTTTAAGAAAGATCCGAAAACTTACAATAGAAAAGTAATTACAGCCGTCACAAATAGGAGAAAACAGTAAAAACTAACAGCTCCCCGTTTCTGGAACCCTAGGGGTCCTATTTATAGGATCTCGTATCACCCGATCGGTTGACAAGTCAACCGATCGGGTGATCCGTTACAAATAATAAACAGAAAACGGCGGACTTTCACCCGGTCATATGAACCGGTCGGTTGAGTTCTTGGAGTGACCGGTTGGATCTTGGCGCCATCGGGTGAAGGGATCGGTTGGGTGCCCGTGTCTCGGCTCCTCAGCATTAGCTACAGATGAACCGATCGGGTGAGAGTCACCCGATCGGTTGGAATTTGGCTTGAAAAGACAGAGAGTTGGCCCCGTTGAACCGGCCTGTGAACCGGTCGGGTGACTTCCACTTGAGCTCCGGCTGAGACCGGGTGGTGCACGCGTGCATCACCCGATCGGTTGGAGATGACCAACCGACCGGGTGAGGGGCTGAAAGATGTAATCTTCATCGTTTGACCCCCTGGATCACGCGTGACTCCTCCCGTTGCTCCGGGGACTTGAGATATCGTCGTTAAACGTCCCCTATGTGGGTAATCTCCTGCAAACATGGAGAAACAAAGAAATGTGAAAGAAAACGAGAAAATACGAGAAAACGAATAAAAGACGGCGGAAAATACGGAGAAACACAAAAGAAAACGTGCGTGAATATATGAAATATATACGCATGTCAAAATCCCCCAAGCTGAACTCTTCCTCTTCCTCGAGGAGGACGAGTGAGAGTAGGAGCTCGGAGGGGAAAAATAGAGAGAAAGAGAGAAAAAAGAAAACTCTATATCCTAGATCGTCCGTCAGAGCCAACAAAATCAAAAACGACACACCAAGCAAGCAAACGTCAAATCACATCACTAAACCTAGGAAAACGAGTCCAAATAAGTACCGTGGGCCCACGCGGTGAAGCGTGAGTGAGTGTGGCCGTGCGCTAGCAGTCGGTGTCGCTATCTACGATGTGCAATAAAGCTCGATATACACAGACCCAGGAAACGACCCAAATACCGATTCGAATTTGAAATTGCGGTGAATATTAGTTCAAGCGTGCATGCGAAGAGTATAAGAATAGAAGCGTATCATGCATCGGGATTCCACAACTAGGGTTAAGGAAATCACGCCATTATAGCCTAGATACTAGCTAAAAAGTTCCTAAGCCAAGTGTTTTCGAAAACAATGGGGGTTGAGATGATGTGGAGTAGAACACTCGGTGCAAATTCTCGCCTTCCCTTTATTCTCGGTAGAAAGGAAAAATATTCACACTTGAAATTTTTTGGGTTTTGGGTATTTGTATTTTTTTTGGCTTTTTAGCTATACAAAATTTTTCTTTTCTTTTCTTTTTGGGTTTTTCTTTTCTTTTCTCTTTTTTTTTGGATTTTTGGGTTTTTGGCTATACACACGTGTACTCTCCCAAGTGGGAGAACGGTACACGACGAGGGGATTTGCACCAAGTAAAACAAAAAAAAGAAATCGGAATCTAAACACTTGGGCAAAGGAAACTATTCTCGCTAAATAGAGCATAGGCTAAATGGGTTGTCCTAGTCCTTAATTGTGGAATCCCGACACATACGAAATGAAGTACACGATATATATATATATAGCATGCAGAAGCAGACAGGGAAAATAAATACCGCATATTCAAATCGAAGCATGATAATCTAGGGGTCATTCCTGGACAGGTATATAAAGTAAAATCACAAAGTAGGAGCACACCAAACAGATAGGCACGAAACACGACTCACAAAAAGCTAAGTGGACCCACGATGCGTGAAATGCAAGAGAACTCGAAATCCTAGGGTTAGTGAATGTGATTATCGATGCCATGCTAGGTGTGTGTGATTTTGTGGCGATTCATCATAGGGTTCGTCTCTAGGAGAAAGAGATAAAAAGAAGAGAAGAGAAAAAAGAAAAAAAAACACGATGAAAACGACACAAAAACGAAAAAGAAAGACTCAAATGGCACACACAGTGCGACTCCCCCAAGCTGAAGCTTGCATTGCCCTCAATGCAATATGAGTGAGTACGGGAGGGCAGTGAAGATGGGGGGGGGAATACACACCGACACAAAAAGAAATGAGAACGAGGAAAACACAGAGATGAAACTGAAAATAAAGAAAAATCAAAATCAAACCACATGACACGAAAATAGAAATAAAACTACAAGACACGACACATGAAAACATGCACACAAAAGTCGATTTCCCCCAAGCTGAACATGACAATGCTAGCAAAATGATATGATCAATGTGATGCAGAAATATGCTAGGGGAAAATCGGAAAAGAAAGAAATCAGAATGCAGGAGAGGGTGAATGCTCGCCCTCATCGGAAGAGGGTGTGGCTGGGTGGTCGGGGGAGGCTGGGGGTGTGCGGAGAAGTGGGGAAAGAGGTGGAGGGATAGGTGCAGCGGTGGTGTGAACGATGGGAGGAGTGTCGGTGGAGGTGGGTGGTGGTGGTAGGACGGCGATCAAGGCGGTGGTGAAAGGAATAGAAATGGGGGGAGAAGATGTGGTGGTGACGGTAGTGGGTGGTGGTGGGAGAGATTTGGAGCGCACTGGCAATTTCCTCCGACGCACATATGAAGTGATGGAGGAGGAGGGAGGAGGTAGCGTGGGTGCGATGGAAGTGGTCAGGAGGGGGAAGTGGATACCGGGATATGAATAGATGAGGGAGGAGAAGAATGAGGTGAGGGAGGTGATGGATGTGGGGATGTGTGGGAGGGTGGAGGAGAAGATCGCCGAGGTGGTGAAGGTGGAGGAGAAGATCGTCGAGGTGGTGAAGGTGGAGGTGGACCGTGGATGTGAGTGAGAAGGTGAAGAATGGCGGCCACGTTCCTCTCAAGTGCGAGGAAACGTGGGTGAGTGAGAAAAGAGGACGGTGATGGGTCCGAGGAGGTAGAGGACATGGCGAGATCACAGAGGGCAGCGACCTCCCTTTCAAGACCAAGACGGGTGAAGACCTGGCGACGACCAAAGGATGTGGACTGACGTGAGGCAGAAGTGGTGCCGGCAGGTAAGGTGGAAGTGGTGCCGACGGCGGTGGTCATGCCGGCACAGGAGACAAGGCCAGAAATGGCCGCTAAGAGGTGCTCAGAAGTGATGGGGCCCGGAACAGAAACGGGACGACTCGGGCCAGCCCCCATATCTCCCCGAGACGCAGGGATATCCTGCTCGCCTAAGTGGGCGGCAGGGGACGGTGGTCTGCGTGCGTCCGCGGGAAGGAAAGGAAGGTGCAACCCCGCTAGGAAGTTCGGATCGGGTGGGAAGGTCCAATCTCCCACAAGAGCTATGGTCATGCGAGCGGGGTTAGGGAGAATGGTGTAAGGGGCTGGGGGGTGGCCATAATTGAAGATGAAGCGGCCATCGGAGTGGGGTTTAATCATGTGAATGTGCCGCAGGACATCAATATCTAGCTGTGAGGGTCCTGCGGCAGCGGGAAGATTGTTGGGGATGGGAATATTAAATTGGGAGTAAGAACAAATGATAGTAATGATGCCCCCACAACAAAATATCCCCTTACCGGCCCGGCTGATCTGGAGAAGCTTGTAAACAAGCCAATCGCCACCATGGATGGGGACGGTAGGGGCCCTAAAGCTAATCCCATCATCGTCCCGAACAAAAGGGAAAGTCATGGCCCAGAGGATAAAAAGGTCAGGGATAGTCACGGTGCCGGACTCGTCCCTGGGAAAAAATGCAGATGATATGATCCTATGGGCCAAACGAAATACGGGGTGGATGATGGAGGAGGCCTTGGCCCTACCTCGGGGATAGTTAGGGAGCAGCGTGAGGCGGAACCAGAATTGATCAACTTTAAACTCGAGCGTGTACCCGTAGTGTCGGATGGAGTCATCCCCAAGATTGGGGAAACCAAATATATCGTTAATGGTATTCAGATTTGTGGTGACACTCTTGTTACGCACCCGGAATTTTATGATCGACCCGGACTCCCAAACAAGTGTAGATAGAAATTCGAGGGTGAGTGACGGGTAGGATAAGGCAGAGGCATTAAGAAAGGCCAACCAACCTAAGTTAGCGAAAAGAGATTCGACTTCGGTGAAGACACCGAGATCGACCAGTGACTGTGTGTGTGGGAACTTAGTTGATAGATGCCCCCGAGCATCGAGCCTACGATAAAAATCCTTGTGTTCCTGGTTCCTAAAGATATACACATGCGGGCCCAACATTGGGTCCATAGGGGGGATAACAGGCGGGGGAGGGCCTAGTGTCAGTGCTCGTGTGCGGGGAGGGGGACATGTTTGTTTTCGTCTCTTTCGAGACGGTTCCTCCTCCCGCAAAATCTCCTTCCCCTTGTCTTTATCCTTAGCCATGCGTGAGTGTGCGTGTATGAATGAGTGCAAAAAGCAATGAATGCACACTAACACAAGCAAAATGAGCAAGCACAATTTATAGGGCAAAAATAGAAATATGAGCGTAGGAGCGAGTGTACCCAAGCGAAATGGCGAAGCTTGCTCGTAGATGTCCCCATGCCGTGCAATGGGAGAAGCGTGGAGCCGCGGTGACTTCTTTCAGCAAGAATTTTGAAAATGGGCGTTGTGTGGGGGGATTAGGTCAGAAATTCGAAATGAAAGGAGAGAGGGAGTGAAAATGATGGAGAGATTGATGGAGGAGGTGGAGAGAGGGAGTATTGGAGGAGTGGAGGACGTGGGGGAGTGAAATCCGGCCGTTGGGGAGGAGAAGGAGGTGAAACGATGGCGGTTCGAGCGATCGGGCAAGGGTGAATGCGAGCGGGTGGTCGGGGGTATTTATAGGGTTTTAAGTCGAACCGATCGGGTGACTTGTCACCCGATCGGTTGACTGTTAGGTCGAAAATTCTTGTCGAAGAAGTGCTACAGGCGAACCGGTCGGTTGACTTGTCAACCGATCGGTTGGCCGCTACACTCATTTTCCCGAGAATTGAGGGTTGCTCACCCGGTCGCCTCAACCGATCGCGCTCTAACTCAACCGATCGGTTGATATTTCCCAAAACTTTCCTGAGAATTCTCCCCAGATCACCCGGTCTGTCACCCGGTCTATCCATTCTTCACCCGATCGGTTCAATTGGGGACAGATGCGGCTTATATCTGATACATCCCAACCGATCGGTTGAGTTATCAACCGATCGGTTGGGGCTTTGTTTCCTGCAAAAACCAACAGATTTGTCTAAGTCCCTGAACGGATGTTCTTGCGGCTGATTTTATTTATAAAAATAGATAAAATAAAGTCAAAAATAACACTAAAAAGTGGGGCAAAAGTTTAGAGCATGGGTTGCCTCCCATGAAGCGCACTTGTTTAACGTCGTTGGCTCGACGCCCGTAAGTGATGTTCACGGTGGTTGATACGGGTGATGCCCGAAGTTCGGCATCTCTTCTTCATCGGAGCTTAAGGCCTTTGGAGTAGTCAGCGGCTGGAGAAAGATTTGCTCGACTACCCTCTCCTTGTTTTTGGGATCCGGGGCTTCTCTTTCGTATTGGCGTTTACCGCCATCTTCTTAAGGATCCGGACCTCGTCTTTGGTGAGGTCCATGGGTTCTTTCCCCGTTTTCCTCGTAGGAGGAGCCTTGGGGAACCCGGAAGGGGTCGTGCGTGTTGCACTCGCTTTCCCAGCAGCATCATTGTTCTTGGGGCCGTCTTGGTCTTCTGAATCCCCCAAGTCATCGGGGGGTTTCTTAAGAGAATCTCCCAGGAGCTCTCTTCAGCAGATTTATCTTCTTCCACCTCCAGCAAATTACACCGAGGGTCATCTGGGGGATCGGGGTACTTCATGGACAACCCCAGATCAAATTCAACCAGTTCTCTGCTGACGTTTAGCGAAAGTTTTCCATTCTTCACATCAATCAAAATGCCAGAAGTGGCCATGAAATGCCGTCCCAGGATGATGGGGGTGTGTGCGTCTTCAGGCATGTCCATGACTACGAAGTCCACTGGCACATGCACCCCTTTTACATTGACAGGGAGGTCATCCACAATCCCCAACGGATATTTGACCGATCGGTCAGCAAGTTGTAGGGTCATACCGGTGGGCTCCAGATCACCCATTCCTATCCTCTTATACATCGATAAGGGCATCAAACTGACACTCGCTCCGAGATCGACGAGTGCACGATGAATCTTTACTGCCCCGATCGTGCAAGGGATTGAGAAGCTCCCCGGGTCTTTAAGTTTCGGCGGATTTGCCCTCTGGATGAGAGCGCTACACTCTGCCGTGACACTACTTTCTCCTTTCTAGACCCTCTCGTCACCAAATCCTTCAGGAATTTCACATAGGAGGGGATTGTTTCGATTGCTTCCAGGAAGGGGATTTGCAAGCTCAGATCCTTGACCATGGCGAAGAACTTGCCATATTTCTCATCGATTTTGGCCTGAGCTAACTGTTGTGGAAAAGGCACAACGGGTTTGAACACTTTCTGGCTCCCTTCCTCGTTCTTCTTCTTCTCTTCTTCAGAGACTCCCTCCGGAGTCGTAGGATTTGATGACGAAGCATCAGCGTCGTTTGATTTTTCGATCGGTCGCTCGACGACCAACGGTGCTTCCGGTCTGTTAGGGGGCACTCTAGTAGGGATTTGTGTCCCGCTTCTCAGAACGATAGCGGACACATTTGCGTGCTCGTGCACGAGTGCCGACGTTTGGGTTGCTCCCCTCGGGTTCACCTCAGGTTATGGCAGCAATTGGTTTTGTGACCTTGAAAGGTTCGCCACTTGTAACCCCAGCTGGGTTACTTGGTCCGTGAGGGCCCGCTGACCCATTTCCAGCTTTTGATTGATCTTCTCCTGGTTGGTTATATATTGAGTCAAGGGAGACTCAACCGGAGAGACGGCCCTCTGTTTGCCATACTGCTGCTGCTGCTGAATTGGCTGCTGATTCCTGGGGGCGTAAAATTGTTGCTGAGGCTGCTGCAGATATTGTTGCTGCTGAATCGGACTCTGCTGTGGCCTAGTTGGCTGATATGTTTGTTGCTGCGGCTGCTGAGGCGGTGAGGGCTGGAATGGTGCCCGGTAACCAAAGTTAGGGTGGTTCCGGTTGTTTGGAGAGTAGGCCGGGTTGGAATTGGTTCTTGGTGGATACGGTGCATTTCCCGTGGGGTTGTAAAATAGTGCGCTCGCCTGATCCAACGGTGGTGAGACGTCACCACCGTCAAATTCCCCAAAAACTTCTGATTCTACTGCAGCAATCTGTTGTGCACCGGCCCCACCGGCTCCTACCATTAGTGCGGAGATCTGGGTCGAAAGCAAGTCAAACTTGCTTGAAAGTTTTTCGACGTCCTCGACTCTGTGTATACCCCCAGACCTGGGTGTGGCTCTCTCGTCACACCACCGCTCATTGTTGGATGCCATATTTTCCAGAATATGTCCGGCATCTTCCTCGCTCCTTGACATGAAGGAACCCCCAGCCGCGGCGTCCATAGAAGATTTTAGGTCATCCCTCAGCCCATTGTAGAACAGATTAATTATCTGCCACTTCGAAAGCTCATGGTGAGGGCATCTTCTCTGCATCTCCTTGTATCTCGTCCAAGCTTCATGCAAGGACTCGTGGCTGGCCTGGGAGAAGGAGGAGATCTCACTCCTCAACTTCATGGTCTTCCCCGGAGGAAAGAACTTCATCAGAAAAGCATTGGAGAGCTTCTCCCAGGTATTGAAAGTGTTGGGGTCCTTTCCCCTAAGCCATTGCTTGGCTTTGTCTCGCAATGAGAAGGGGAACAGCTTCAGACGGATCGCCTCAGTCGTGACACCATTAATCCGGAAGGTGTCACATTTCTCCACGAAGGAGTCTAGATGCTCGATCGGGCTCTCCATGGGTGCACCCGAAAACTGATCCTGCTGGATCCATGTCACCAAAGACGGCTTTAGCTCGAAGCTTTGGGCCGTAATAGCTGGAGGACGGATGGCGGAAGTGGACTCGATAGATGGCATCGAGTACTCCAACAGGGATTTGGGCGGGGTGTTTTCCTCCATGGCTTCAGGATCCTCTCTTCTTTGCTTCTCGGCGGCCAAGCGCCTAAGGGTGGCGTTAATCTCTGGATCAACGGGGATCAAGTCGTCGAGACTTCTTGAACTCCTGTGCATAAAAAAACAACAAACACCCGTGAAGCGACAAGTGGGAGAGAGATAGATAAGATAAGAAATAAAAAGAAGAAAATAAAAAGGAAAAAGAAGAATGCAAAAATTATCGCGAGGTAGGGATAAGAGGTAGACACTAGGGTTCAAGAGATCCTAAAATAACAAGCACGTTGCCTCCCCGGCAACGGCGCCATAAACTTGACGTTACCCCCGGTTCGCTAGCCGCAAATGGCCGGGAGACCCGCGTGAGGGTTTAGATATTTATAACTGCAAGCGCACGGTGTTGTAGTGTGGCTTGGGGGTCGAACACAGGGAGGCTAGAATGTGCTTGTGTCAAGGAGGACCGAAATCACCCCGTGGGTGAGCTAGCCCGGATCGGTTGATGGGTTGTCACGGGAAAGGAATGCAAGGTATGAACAATAAGAAAATAAACCCGGGACTTTGGTTTCCACTCCAACGAGCGACTCTCGCCGATACGGCCTACGGGTAGGATGGCGATCGGAATTAGGGTCTAATGGTGAGACGTTGCCTCTGAAAGTGGTACCGGCATCCCATGGGCCTGATATTCCGGTCGGTGCCCAGGAAGATACACCGGACTTCCCGGGTTCGATCAGTGGGCACTCCCGTGTCCATTAACACTGATCGATTCCGGGAGCACTAAGCTCGCAACGATAACTCCCAACGTCTCATCATGCCGCTCCCCGCGCTAGGATTCGGCGTCTACGCTAAGGGCGTGAGCTATGGATAGGGAGTCAACCGCCAAGTTTATTCCCCCTTGGCCCAACGGTCAAAGGCGGTCTTTTTCCCGCCGATGACAATAAAACACCCAGCGTAACCGTTAGATTCCTAATCCCTATCGATTTTCTAACCCTATGGATGCATCGGGAAGAGCCCCCGAAGGGGTTTCCGCCAAAATCCCAGATTTGGGAACTACTCACAAATATTCATTGAAAAGCGATCTAAACGAAAATGAACCGTTGAAATCATAATCAGACGATTGGAATGCGAAGGAAATAGAGCAATTAAGATAATACTAAAGTTTAAGAAAGATCCGAAAACTTACAATAGAAAAGTAATTACAGCCGTCACAAATAGGAGAAAACAGTAAAAACTAACAGCTCCCCATTTCTGGAACCCTAGGGGTCCTATTTATAGGATCTCGTATCACCCGATCGGTTGACAAGTCAACCGATCGGGTGATCCGTTACAAATAATAAACAGAAAACGGCGGACTTTCATCCGGTCATATGAACCGGTCGGTTGAGTTCTTGGAGTGACCGGTTGGATCTTGGCGCCATCGGGTGAAGGGATCGGTTGGGTGCCCGTGTCTCGGCTCCTTAGCATCAGCTACAGATGAACCGATCGGGTGAGAGTCACCCGATCGGTTGGAATTTGGCTTGAAAAGACAGAGAGTTGGCCCCGTTGAACCGGCCTGTGAACCGGTCGGGTGACTTCCACTTAAGCTCCGGCTGAGACCGGGTGGTGCACGCGTGCATCACCCGATCGGTTGGAGATGACCAACCGACCGGGTGAGGGGCTGAAAGATGTAATCTTCGTCGTTTGACCCCCTGGATCACGCGTGACTCCTCCCGTTGCTCCGGGGACTTGAGATATCGTCGTTAAACGTCCCCTACGCGGGCAATCTCCTGCAAACATGGAGAATCAAAGAAAAGTGAAAGAAAACGAGAAAATACGAGAAAACGAATAAAATACGGCGGAAAATACGGAGAAACACAAAAGAAAATGTGCGTGAATATATGAAATATATACGCACCTCAATAGTATCCACACTCGAGATTCTATCACCATTAGAATTAATAAAGTGGCCGAGATTGTTTCGGGATTGACGGGATTTCATGGCCATGTAAAAAAAATTTGAGTTCTTGTCACCCAAAGTTAGCCAGTTTTGCCGACTTCTTTGTCTCAAATCCTCCTCCTCAACATCAAGGGCATGAGCAAGTTTAAGGGAGGCTGCCTTCTCAAGCTCTTGCAGCCTCAAATCATTGGGTAGGTTCGTATCACTTTGTAAGGAATCCAGGTTCTGGCGGCAAGAGTTGACATTATGAGCTGCTTTATGTTTGGAAGTCCAGGATATCAAATTAACCTTCAAAGCTTTGAGCTTATAAGAAAGAGACCGCATATCAGGGCTACCAGAAAGGCTTCCCCAATTAGAGCGAACCAAATCGTGAAACCCAGGCATAGAGATCCAGGAGTTAAAGAATTTAAATGGCTTGGGGTAGGAAGCTACCTTATCAAGGAGATAGACGATCATGGCAGAGTGATCACTAGTTCCCGCCGCAGTATACTCCAAAAAAGCTTGGGGAAGGAGATGAAGCCAAGGCCCAATACATAGAACACGGTCTAACCTTGCCGAGATATGGCCAGAACCAATACGCCTATTACTCCAGCTGAAACTATGGCCAATGCTTTTCAAATCAGTGAGCTGACAGATACCAATACAGGAATTAAAGGCATCCATACATCTAGGATCAACTGCACGCCCCCCAACTTTTCCTTAGAGCTGCGAATGCAATTGAAGTCACCTCCTACAATCTAAGGAGTGCTGTTCATGTGCTTAGAGTCAGAGATAATATCGGCCCAAAGGGGAATTCTGGAATTTGCCAAGTTAAGGCCATAGATAGCTGTGAGACCAATACGCAGTCCTACGGAATTTATAAAAAAGCCGGTAATGTGCTGAGAAGACGCCCCAACAGTAGAACAACTCCAGTTACTAGAGTTGAAGTAGATGAGAATACGCCCTCCTTTGTGATAATTTCTGTTATCAACACTATCCCATTCTTTCCCAAAACACTGATCAATTCTGATAGAATTACTAGTTTCGACTTTGGTCTCAAGAAGGCAAACAATAGAGGGGGAATACTTACTCAGTTTGGACTTCAAATCCGATCTTCTTGAAACACTATTGAGGCCCATAGTATTCCAAAAGTAAACTGACATTGGAAAGATTATGATGGGGGGGGTGGTCCCTGACGGGCCCACTCTCCTTGAGCTACACCTAGTAGCAGCTGAAGCCTGAACATGTTTCCTGGGGGCCTGTACTGAGTTACGAAGCATTGCATGTTCCACCTCCCATTCCTCATTAGGAGCAATAAGTACGGAAGGAGGATCAGGGTCTGTATCCACCGACGTAGCTGGGTCTTCATTAGGCTGATCCCCAGCGATCATTGCCACTGCTTCGACCACAGGGATCTGTGCCGCAATCCCTGAGGGGGGACAAGGTTCTCTAGCGGAGGGAGTCACAGCGGAAGGCCCTCCATGTGATGAGATCTTAGCGAGAACAAGAATCCCAAAGGGGGAAGATGGCTCTCCAGCGAAGCAAGTCATAGTGGCAGGTGGAGACCCTCCATCCATGCCTCCACAGTTGAGAGGGTTCAAACAGATAGCCACCGAAGTTCCACTACATTCCCCCAACTCAGTTGCTGAGAGGCCTAGATTAGACTTGGGAGGAACCCCTGGAGTACCACCATTCAACATAGGTTGCTTAGCCAAATTCAGAAGGCTATTAGCTTTCTCTGGGGGCAAAGCCTCCGTCCCAGCGTTAGACACAGGAGTAAGGAGATCATCAGAGGCAGAGGCCTTCAATTTTTGGATTGAAGGTTGCTCAGTAAAAGGAGGATTCATGGGACATTGGGAATCAATATGCCCGAAGCAAGCACATCTAGCACACCTAGGGGGTTCCCCCTCATACTTCACGTCAATGGAGATAGTAGTTAAATCATCAAGCTCGACCAACACACTACGCTGCAGTGGAAACCCAGCCTCAACCTCAACCAAACATCGTGCATAAGATATCCTATCAAGAGATGCCGTAGCTTTGTCAAGACAGATAGGATTCCCAACACCACTTGCAATTATATTAAGGATATCCAAAGTCCACATACTTAACGGCAGGTTATGAAATTGTACCCACACTGGGACCGCAGTTAAGATGTCACATCCATGCTGAGTAGTTGGCGTCCACTTTTGGAGAACAACGAGTCTTCCATCAAATAGCCAAGGCCCCCCATGCAAAATCTTGTCACAATCTTCAACATTCTCGAATTTGAAGTAGAAATAGCCATTTTCCCGCGAGAAGATACGAAGCCCCCCTTTAATCCTCCACAACCGTTCCGTCCAAGCCTTGATCTGCCCAAAATAGGGGATATCACCCAACACATAACCCACAAGGGTATTCTTCCATTGGGAAGCACCAACGTCAATAAGTGGTGCAGCAACCTTTACTTTCGCCATGCCAGCCTCCCTGATGATGGGAGGAACCAGGGACATAACTAGGGGGTCTGCGTATTTGCACCTAGAAGCACAGATGTCGACCCAAGAACGTTTTACATCAGTAGTTGATAGAGATAGATGATTGAGGCCTAACAGCTAATCTATCGAGCACCTTCGGTGCATCCATCATTAAAGTAGGATAAGCCTTGTGCGTCACATATCATGTATTACCCCGAGGGGGATGACTGCTAGATCCAACTCCTCGCTTAAAATCACGCCGGAAATTGGCTCTGGAATGATGATCTGTAATCGGCTGCTTCAACTTACGAAAGTCACCAGGACCCTTGCGCTTGCCAACCCGAATCCACCCTTCATCCATATCGGAAGGAGTAGACTTGCCGCCATCAAATGCATCAGCACCACCATTGCCCGATTCACCATCACCCGCAGTCTCACCCTTGCCAGATCCACCATCTCGCGCAGTCGCCTTGGAAACCCTTTCTCCAAAAATTCTGCTCATGCCAGATTATATTACATGACATTTTTTCCTCCCATTGTGAAAGAAGATGGATCGGAAACTGGATGGGTGGCTTCTACATTGATGTTGAAAGGGGCCGAGCAATGGAAGAATACTATAGTGGGGTACGTATTGGGTGATGTCCCTTACTATAGTCAGATTCGGGCGTGGGTGGATAGATTGTGGAATATCAAACGGGGGATTCATATTTATAGTCGGGAAAATGGATTCTTTTACTTCAAATTTGAGGATGGGGCAAAATTTCAAAGAATCCTTCACGGGGGGCCGTGGATGTTTGATGGGCGACTGGTGGTGCTTCAGCAATGTACTTCGTCCCTCAAACATGAAAGGTATATCCTATCTTCGGTCCCCATCTGGGTGCAACTTCATGGGGTGCCTCTTGGAAAGTGGACTCTTGAAATATTAAATGTTATTGCTTCGTTATTAGGAAACCCTATATGCTTGGACATGCTTACCGCTAAGAAAGAGCGCATCTCTTTTGCCCGTTGCCTTGTTGATGTGAGCGCTAAGAAACCTATTCAGCAACACGTGGTTGTTGAGCCTGAAGGGGGTGCTCCCATTACCATTGGAGTTCATGTAGAAGGAGAACCCCCAGATGCAGTAATTGTGTTTGTTTCGGGCATACAGATAAGCAATGTCCTGATATGTTGAAGCCCCCTTCAATCCAAAAAAACTCAGGTGATGAATCGGTTGCTAAAGACAAGGGAAAGAGGATTGATTGTAGCTTAGCGGGTACTGACGTTGGGATTCCGATGCTGGAGGATGGGTCCTGCTCACACAAAGTAATGGTCATTGGAGATCAACGGGAGGAATTATTACCAGATTCATGTAATCTTCCAGCTGCTGAGGAGTTGGTGAATCCTTTGCCAGGTGTCATGGAACTGGGTCTAGGCCAATCTGCTGGAACTTCTATTCCTGCAGAACTGATTGTTCCTATGGGAGTAACAAATAGTGAGGGAACGGCTGTTCAATTGGGAAATGCAAATGTGCAAGCGGTTCAGCCAGGTATGTCTGAATTTGCGTTGCTATCTCCTTGTGTTTCAACAGAAGTGCCAATACAGGAGCCTCAAATGGAGGCGGGTACTGCTCTTGAACCGGTGGCCGAGAATCTGCCTGCGGCTCTCCCTCGCATGCCTGGGCGCCACTCTACTAGTAACTTTGCTGAATGCCCTCCCCAAGGCCCTGCGAACATGTCCATTCCCGATATTTTAACAGTAATGAACCCCGAATGGGAGGAGGAGTTAGCAGCTGGTGTTAATCAGGAACCGGTTATGCAAAAGACATCGAATCTGCAGGCATCTGTGGGAGGATCTAGGAGAAGTAGGCGTATACGAGAGGGGGCTTCGGGGAAGCCTGAACAAACTGTTAATTAATGAGTATCTTCATTTGGAATACTCGGGGTCTTAACAACCCCATTAGGAGGAGAGACCTTCGTGACAGACTCAAGATGATTCGCCCCTCAGTAGTTATCTTGCTTGAAACCAAGCTGAAAATGGGCAGCAATAATTGGAGACTTGGCCTCCCAAAGGATTGGATTTGGTTTGATAATTTCTCTATTCAATCTGGTGGCCGAATTTTAATGGGCTTGGATAGCGATGTCTGGCAAGCCGGGGTCCATTCCATCTCCAGTCAACATATTACCTTAAGATGCAGCAATGTAGGGAGGCTCACTGTTGTTATTACTGGAGTATATGGGTCTAATTTACGGAGTGAACGACACCAACTTTGGGATTCCCTAGAAGCTGATGCAGTGCTTCATGCGGGGGCGATATGGCTAATTGGAGGTGACTTTAACTGCATTAGATACTCGTGGGAGAAGGAAGGAAGGCGTCGTTGTGATTTGAAAATTTTGGATGAGTTCAATGACTGCATGTCCAAATGTGGACTTGCTGATATTAAAAGTGTGGGACTTCAAATGAGTTGGTGTAATCGAAGGGTTGGATCTGAACGTATTACTGCTAAGCTGGATAGAACAGTATGTAATCACAAGTGGCTTGATTTATTACCTGAAATGTTCGTTGAGTACCTGGACCCCCTCACAAGTGACCACTCGCCCATATTAGTCACTTTGCATTCTAAGGTATGCTCGCTTCCAAAACCCTTCAGGTTTTTTAATGCATGGGTTAAGATGCCTGGGTACAATGAATTGTTGGAAACAATGTGGAATTTTCATGCAGAAGGATCAGCTATGTTCAGATTTTATGCCAAGCTAAAAAACACAAAATCTACTCTTAGGAGTTGGGCGAATAAACAGAAGTTTGACAATGCCATCTCGGTCTGCAAAAATAATCTTCAGGAGCTGCGTAGACTCCCAGACTTGCATTCTGATGTGATTCTGCAACACCGGGAACGTGATATGGATATTAATCTTGAAAATCTTATTGGACTGGAAGAAGACATGCTGAGGCAGAAGAGTAGACATGATTGGCTTAGTCTGGGGGATAGTAACTCTAAATTCTTCTATATGGCGATGAAATCAAGACAAAATTAGAATAATCTTGGGCATTTGATTGCGGCAGTTGGGAATCTCTACAACTCTTTTGAGGACTTACGGAAAAATGCGGTATACTTCTACAAGGATCTTTATACTCAATCTTCCTACTGGAATGTATTTCCAAAGTTGGTTCCCCGTCGCATTGTGACTAATGATGCGGCTATCTGGCTTGAACGGAGGGTTTCAAATGATGAAATCAAGGATGATGTTTTCCAAATAGGGGTGGATAAATCCCCTGGCCCAGATGGCTTTAATGGATACTTTTTCCAGCAGGGATGGGGCACTATATGTATGGATTTAACTGATGCCATTCAATCATTTTTCCGCTCTGGTTCCCTCTTGCATCCTTTAAATCACACCAATCTTACCTTAGTACCTAAAAGTACTACTTCCTCTAGTTTGGGTGATTATAGACCTATTGCATGCTGCAATGTTATTTACAAGGTGATTAGTAAAATTATTTGCACTAGATTGAAAATGGTTGTGCATGAACTTATTTCTCCAAACCAGTCCGCATTTCTTAAAGGGAGGTTATTGGCTGATAGTGCCCTTTTAGCCCATGAACAGATCCGTGATTTTAGTAATCCAATGGGATCCCGAGCATGCCTGAAATTGGATTTACGGAAAGCTTTTGATAGTATCAACCGTGAATTTATTTACTACATTCTGCATCGCATGGGGTTTGGCAGGAGATTTATATGCTGGGTTAAGGAATGTATTTCTTCCCCTACCTATTCGGTAATGATAAATGGCTCCCCCGTGGGGTATTTTGAAGGAAACAGGGGCATTAGACAAGGCGACCCTCTCTCCCCTTTTCTGTTTGTAATTACTATGGAAGCGTTTTCTTTATTGGCTGAAAAATCTATTTCGAAACGGCTCATCCATCCTATGAGACGGTCTGGGTCTATTTCTCACCTACTGTTTGCAGATGATCTCCTCCTATTTTGTAGAGCTAACAAGCATACTTTCTGTGGTGTTAAATCCTTGTTGGAGGAGTTCTACAACCTCACTGGTCTGGAGGTCAATTGGGATAAAAGTACGTCTATTTTCAGCAAAGGAACTAAGGACCCGTTGAGCTTGGCTAATCTTTTAGGGATCAAACTGGGTTCAACAATCAATACTTATCTTGGTTTGCCTCTTTCCCCAAACTACCCTAAGCCGTCCATGTACAATAGGCTGATTGACAAATGTAAGAAGAGACTTATGGGCTGGACGTCTTCTCTTTTATCCATTGCAGGTCGGATCGAACTTGTTAGAACAGTAATCTTTGGTATGCTTAATTTCTGGATGCAAGCCTACCGTATACCCAAATCGGTATTGTGTTCAATTACGTCTTCTTGCAGGAAATTTATATGGGGCTCTTCGCATATATGGGCTTGGCATGACTTTTGTACTCCAAAGGAGGAAGGGGGTGTGGGGTTGAGATCACTCTATGATCTTAATATGGCTGCGGGAGTAAGGTTGACATGGCGCTTGCTAGCAACTGATGGTCTTTGGGCTTCCTATATGAGAAATAAGTATGTGGACTCTAATAACTTCTTTTCAGCCAAGGCAAGTTCCCTTCATTCAGGTACATGGAAATTTTTGCTGCATTGTAGACGGTTCTCCAAACATCTGATTAAGAGGCAAATTGGGGATGGCTCTTCAACTCTTTTTTGGCACGATTTTTGGCTTCCTAATGGTCCATTAAATGAATCTCATGAGGTACCGAGTGATGCTTACAACTATAAAGTTTCGGATTACTAGGAATCGGGAGGGTGGAAGGTTGATCCGGCAGTTGCCTCCCTCACGCATCTTCTACAGCAAGTAACTCCATCCACCGGCCATGATGTGTGGAGATGGGCGCCCAGCTCCTCTTTCAAATTCTCGGAAGCTTGGGAAGGGGCTAGGAGGCGGGGGACTCTCTTTCGGTATACCAATCTGGTTTGGTATAGTCATTATGTGCCTAAGATGTCCTTAACCCTTCTCAGATCTTTTCGTGACAAACTCCTTACAAAGGATAAGTTACAACTATGGGGGGTGAGCTCAGATACGAATTGTGTCCTTTGTGATTCGGGAATCCCTGAATCTATTGCCCACATTTTCTTTGAATGTGACCATACCAAGTATATTCTTTTGAGGAGCCTCCTCAAGCTGGGTGTATCAGACCCCATTGAGCCTAGGCTTCCTAAGGTGGGGGATTACTTCTTTTTGAATTTTGGTAGAAAGGATACTTTATGTATCTTAGCTAAGACGGTTCTAGCAGCTATGGTGTGGTATATTTGGAAAGAAAGGAATAGTAGAATATTTAACAGCACTAAAAAGCAGAAGACAACTCTATTTGAAGAAATGGCATCCGACATCAGAATTATCCTACGGAATCACGACCCAGACTCTTCTAAGGCCTCTCTTGCCATGGAGAGATGGGACTTCAGTTGTGTTTTTTAGTTTTTCCCTTGTATAAAGCTTTGGTTCTCGCAGGTTGCTTTTAGAAGATGGGAGTTATAGTGGAGGGTGACGACGCCTGTGCCCTATCCCCTCTCTGTTTCCACTATCTTTTATAAGCTTCCTGTAATTTGTGTTTTGTATACTACTTTAATAAATCTACTCACTAACTTTCCAAAAAAATAATAATATATATATATATAGAGGAAACGGGAAATAGGGTGTCACAGGAGAGAATCCTCTCCTGTGTCGGTCAAAAACTCCAAACTCCACAAGCTTTTTGGAAGATCCGATCCGTTCATCTCGATCTCCACCCTCTAAAACCCCTATCCACCAATTTTCAGCCCGATCCGAGATGTTTTGCCCGTTCATCCACCATTCACAAATTTAACGATTTCGCATGAATAGAACTTTTATGAATGGTGGATGAACGGGCAAAACACCTCGGATCGGGCTGAAAATTGGTGGATAGGGGTTTTAGAGGGTGGAGATCGAGATGAACGGATCGGATCTTCCAAAAAACTTGTGGAGTTTGGAGTTTTTGACCGACACAGGAGAGGATTCTCTCCTGTGACACCCTATTTCACGTTTCCTCATATATATATATATATATATATATATATATATATATATATATATATATATATATATATATAATATAAGAGTGGTGTGTGGGTATATGTATAAATACCGTGTTATGAAGTGTTATGAAGTATTCTGGTTCTTGTATGGGTCTTTGAGTCTCACTCAAGCTTGAGTGGGTATACTCTTAGTATATTGTTATATTTGTCTGTGGTTGTGTATACTGCTATGAATATAGTAATGGATGATGTGTGTATAGTGACAGGTTTGGTTGTACATGGTTACGTTATGCACATGGTTGTGGGTGGCTATACCATTATATAGATATAGGTGTTGGATTTGTAGTGTAGTTCTTTACGAAAGTTTTACATGTTTGAATGTATATATGCTAGCTAAACTAGGTGTGTAGATGTGCTAAGTATATAGTGGTATGAGTGGCATGAATGAATAGCATATTAGCGTGTGTGGGCGTGCACCATGCACGGGTAAGTATGTGCTTAGGTATAGATGTTTGCGACTATGGTATGTGTGTTGTGTCTTGAATATAGTTATATGATTGTATGTGATGTGTATATATGGTGAAGTATTTGCGTGCATTTGGATAACTATATATTTGTGTATTTATAGTAGTGGTGAATGTATAATAGATATAGCAAACATGATTTAATATGTATGGTGTGATTACATGTGTTGATATGTTGGTGTTGGATGTACACTAGGAGAGATAAGGGAGTAGTATATCCATGTTCGTTTTGTATATAGGTAGTTTTCTATACGTGAAGTACTACGATTGTATTTGCTAGTGTGAAACTATAATGGATGTACGTGACTATATGAATAATTGAAGTACGTGTATGAATTTGACTGTCTATGATAGGTATAAATATAGAAAGTGCAAATATATACATGTTTGTACTATTAATGTTTAACTACCTAGTGCATATATAAGCACTTGTAGTAACCATACATGGTTTGAATTATAGTGTGATATGATTGGGATAGTTACTAGAATGGCTAAGTATATTTTTAGTTAGAAAGTCCGAGGATAGACTTTGCTCTAAGGTGGGTAGGATGTAATGGTGGCTTTTCGTTCGTGTGTTTTCGTGCGCGTACTTTCTTTTCCGTACGCGTATTTTTAGTTGTCTCTTCTTGTATCCCAAACGTGCGAAGTAATATGTCATTGTGACCTTCTGAGAGAGTACTTATTTGTGGAATTTTTCGTGAACGTCATTTCACGGGTCGTTCTCCCACAAATCAGCTTTGATTGAAGGGGTGTCGTAACTTTAGACTTCGACGTTTGATATTTTTATTTTTAGTTCCATTTTCCGTTAATCTAGCTCGTGACCAACCATCTTAGTCTCGACCCTCTCGTCGACACGGTCATCCCGATATTTTTCTCATATTTATCGGACACCGTTAGACTGACCTATCACCCTAATTACATTCAACCTATAATTAGCCTAATTAATTCGAATTTCAAATGTCTTAATTAAATCTATAGGTTTAATATGTATCACATGTGAATATTTCCCTAACTAATTGCACCCTAAGTCTACCCTTCCCCTCACACACACTCTCTCTCCAATCAACCTAAATCTACCCCCCCCTTTCTACCCCTATATAGCAAGAATCCCCTTCATTAAAATGCACAGCACCTTAGGGTTTCCTCACGCATCAAGCCCAGCCGCCATCTTTGAACCCATCTTACCTCGACAACCGCCAGCCCCTTGCCTTAACCGTCGTCGGCCACCCCACAGTCGCCGGCCCTCCTCCACGGCGGCCTCCACCCATCGGCAAACCCACAAAACAGCCCCCAACTGCCGAATCCCCACGTCTTCCTCCTAAAAACTGTCATTACTCTCTCCCAACTACAGCAAAAACCCACGGTCTGCATCCCCCTTGCCGCTGGAGACTCCACGGCAGCCCCACCTACTGCCGCACCTCCCTACCCTCTCCCTTCCTCTTTTGCTGCCGTACCCACATCCCTGTAGGCCGCAAAACACCCACGAACTGCCGATCTCCTCCATTGCTACCGCACCATCCTCTTGCCGCAGCCGCACGACTATCTCCCCTAGGCCGCGCAACAGCAGGCCTACCACGGCAGCCCTTGCTCTTGTCGCACAGCTGTCCCTCCACGCGCAAGACTCCCAGGCTGAGATCTCTCCACCTTCGTGCTACCGTTGTCTCTAGTTGTCGTCGTACCCTCGCTCGTTACCGGATCCAACCCCTGACGTTGCTACCCTACATCAGTGTAGTGCTCGCGTCATGTTGAGGTAACCCCAAACCGTAGGAAACCCAAACACCGCATGTTTAATCAAGATAAAAATCTTTAATTTATTGTGCTGGTTAAATCACTAATTGAGATTAATAATATGGGACTGTAGGATTGGTGATTGGTGATTGAGCACATAGGGAGATTCAGGATCGACGTTGAACTAAGCACAGACGTTGTTACAGGCAAGTGAAGCTTGCACAGTAAACTGTTAAGCCATGTCTAGGCTATTTGAATACTTGTGTAAAAGAGACTAGGCGGTGAAATGATAATAGCCTAGATGCCCATACTTGATCTAGCTTGACAACAAAGCTAGATCCGACACTATATTTGATCTAGCTTGACAACGAAGCTAGATCCGACACCCTTGCCATGCTATGGTTCATGCATATCACATGCCACGTTTATTTTGATGTAACTGTATGCAATTCAATATCTGCTATCATGTTGCATATCATGTCATATTATGCATTGAATGTTTGGTCGTGATTGTGTAGCACATGCTACTATTGAAATGTAAGCTGCGGCGAGTAGGATTTTGACTCCTACATCATGAATGAGGCTAGGTGCACCCCTAGGCCAAATAAAGAACAATTCATGGCTCGTGTTCCAGAAGCATAAAATGTATAAACACTTCCTGGCTCGTGATCCAGAAGATGGTCGCCAGTCCATACACACGTGGAGGGGTAGAGTTAAGCTGTCACGCAGCGTAGAAGTATGCCCGATCAGCAACTTCAACTATAAGGAGTAAACCCTGTGCACATCATGAATGCATGTTTTTCGTGAAAATCGTGAAATCGTGAATATTGTTTAGTAGCTCTTGCTACGACGTGTCATGCATTGCAAAATATCATGTTCATCTTTAAGCTGATGCATTCATGAAATAATATGCCATGTCATCATTTTTAAAACTGCTAAGTTGTATTCATCTTATAACTGCTATACTTTACGTTTCCTTGCACAAAAGTCTCCTTTTCCCTTTTGGATATTTTTGCTGACATGTGCCCTTTTCTCTTTGGGTGTCACATGTCAGGCTTTGAGTTTGAGGTAGTTGCTGAGGACTACCAGGTTGCTGTCTTCATGCTTGAGGCTCTTGCTGACGTCCAATTCGAGGGTACCGGAGACCTACCCTAGTCTCAGCTGTTGACTTTCTCTTAGTTGTTGTTTCCTAGTAGCTGTTGTTAGGTTGTTCGGTGCGTAGCACCTTATCTTTGTTTCAGTTTCGGCCATGCTTGGGGCCTTCCTTTCAGACTATGTACTTTCCTTTATAACTATCTCTAGATGTTTGGAATAATAAATTGGATGTTGTTTTGAATGTTGGGTAATTTTGCCTGCATTCATATTTATTATTATTGTTGTTTCATTGCAGTGCAAGAATCTACGAATGGATGAACACACAGAAGCTTATCAGACTGTAGCTTCATAGCTTCAAGTCTGAGTAGACCTCTTCACGTCTCGCCTTTCATACTTGGGAAGCGGGGCGTGACAATGTGGTTAATTGGTTTTTTGAATGTTTGAATTTGAACTTCCCACTCAAATTCTTTTATTTAAGGAGATGTGTTCTTTCTTCTTCATCCCACATGAGAACACCTCTTTCCATATATCTAAATGCTCTTGCTTTAGGAAAACCGACCTAGAAATGGCATCCTCTAGTCACCAACGCCGCCAACGCCCAGCCAATCGCTGACCACTGGTCTTCATAACTCCTGAAACCTACGTGAGACGCGATGGCCGACATTCCCTTTCCATGCTGAGAGGTTCATCAATTATGGTGACCTCCTCTAATCCTAACTTCTTCATCTCTTTTCCTTGGTCTTTCTTCGAGTTCTGGAATTATTCTAATAATGTTCCTTACTACCCTAGCCTTTGTAATTAATATTTATGCCAACAAGGAGATAACCCATGAAGGTGGTAACCTCTTCATCGACACAACCGTTAAGGGTGTCAAAATTCATCTCACCCCTATGTCTCTTTCGCGTCTCCTAGGAATTCCCGACTCCAACACCGATGATCTCTTCTTCTCTATGAACAACCCGACCATCCTTAATAGGTTAAGTCCCGAGTTCTCCATTGGAATGAGTGCCGTGAAACTTAATCCAAATCCACTCCGCATTCTAAAGATCTTTACCTACAACCTAGTTCCAAAATTTGGTTCTAACAACTATGTTAGTGACCTTTTGGGACATTGTCTTTACAACGTTATGGGAGGGTTTCTCCTTAATTGGGGACATATCTTACTTTCTTCTTTGGCCAAACCGGTTGCCTGTCACATCTATCTCCCATGCACAATCACCCTCATTTCAAAACATTTCAATGTCAACTTGGGTAGAGAGCTTTCCATCTTCAACACAGTCGACTTTGATAGTTTGGTGATTACACACATGGATTTTCAACCTCCACCGGCAACCGAAGCATGTAAGGATCCTGTCTATAGGGAAAACACTAGAAGGGGGGTTGAATAGTGTTTATGCAAATTTAAAAGGAATTTACGCCAAATAAAATGCAATCCAACAAATAGTGCGGAATAGAAAAACAACCCAAAGAGAAACATACGCAAACGAAGATATGTTTCAAGGGTTCGGATTACCCAAGTCAACTCCCGACTTGTTCCCGGTAATCCTACGTCCCTACCACCCGGATACCACTGGATACTCAAGTTAGAACCCTAACTTGAGGTTTCCTTAAAACCCACTTGTAGCAACCCTACAAGTACAATCGAATACAATCGATGTCCTTGACTCCCACTACCAGGGAGCAAGCAAAAACCACTCTCACAACCGAGAGCACAATTCAAATAAAGAAGTTATGAAATCTGAAAGCAACACTTACAATCACCTATGCCTTGAAGTAGAACTTGAAGGAAAAGTGTGATGTGTGTTGAAGAACTCTCTTGGAAGAGAGGAGAAAAGCCCTTTCTCTTGACTGCACCAATTGCCTAGAAGATCAATCTTTGGTTCTAGGTTGGAGAGCAAGAGAACAAGATTTGGAAATACTTAGGGCTTTGGATTTGAAAGATTTTAATCTTTGGAAATGAAAGCTTGAAGGATTTTGCAATGAATAAGTAACCTTCCAATGAAACAGTAGAAGCTCTTTTTATAGCTTTCTCAAATCCACAAAACAGTTTAGGCCAAAACCCAATCGAAATCCGTGAGAAAAATCTCAACGGATATAATCTGAACTCACGACAGTCGACTGTTGAACAATCCACAGTCGACTGTTGCACAGTCAGCAAGGGTAGGTGAGAATTCATAACGGTAACTTACCACGTGGACAGTCGACTGATGAAGCCAAGACAGTCGTCTGTAAAACCAACAGGCGACTGAACATTCTTCTACATGCGACTAGCCGAGAGAAGAGTAAGTTAGATAAAATACTGGAAATCTCACAAGATACAGGACAGACGACTGATGCAAGGAACACAGTCGACTGTCAATCAGAACATGTGACTGTATATCCTTAAACAGACGACTGTCATAGACATGAGAAATTTCCAGAGAGCTGAGTCAAAGAATAGACTTACAGACATGTGACTGTTGCAGCATAGACAGTCAACTGATCTAATAGACAGTCAACTGTATATACAGCATAAGTCGACTGGCCGTAGAAATCGGATCAAACAGAGTTTGGGCAAGGAGAGACATGCGACTGATGAACCATTCACGGTCAACTGTCACTAAGACAGGCGCTTGATAAATGTTCAACAGTAGCCTGTGCGAGATAATCAGAGAGGGCCCAAAAACTACATTGTAATAGTCTGTGCATAACAGGCGACTGTAGAACAAAACACAGTCGACTGTTGATGAGACAGGCAACTGTAAACTGTTAAGCAGTCGGCTGTTATAAACAATCTTAGCACAAACACAAGAGGATTGAATTGGGATCAAAGGACAAACGTCTAAAGATGTCCTAAGACAGAATGTAGAAGTGTGTGAGTGCTCCATCAAAGTTCTACTTCTAAGCTACATACTAGAAGAGATAAAAGAAAAATTACATTGACGAAAAATCTCTTCTTTACATCGTATGAACTTGAAGTCTTTACGGAGCTTCAAACATCAATCTACGATCATCCAATTCAAATCATTTGCCTTCAATCACGTTTGTGAGTCATCCATTGCTAGTTGATCTTCATAGTAAGCTTAGGCAATGGATTAACTGCAAAATAGGGGATTAGTCACAAGTATTTATGTTTGCTCATCATTAACACCAAGTAGGGAGAAGTCCAATACTCAACATTCTCCCCCCTTTTGATGATGATAAACAAATATAAACAAAAAGATAAATAGTTGTGCGTAATAAAAACTTACTCCCCCTACATAGATGCTAATCAAGTTAGTCAACAAATATTAGAGCATCTACATAGCAATTGAAGCAAATGAGTGAGATATGAATGAATTTAATTCAAGAAATCTAGGAAATAAAATCCCTATTCATTGTAATCTTACTCCCCCTGAATCTAAGGCAACGAAAATCTTAGATTCAAGCATTAGAACATACTTAGCACATCCATTATGAATCTTGTATGTTTATTTCTCTCCCCCCATGGCATTATCCAAAAAGGTGGGAGCAAATAACAACAACAATAATAGTGCTAAAATACGAACTAACAACAATCAAGGAGTATAAAGATATATCGAATCAAAAACTCTTAAAATCTCATCATATACACACGTGAGTAATGGAATTGAAATCCAATATCAACATTTTAGATATTCGAAATGAAAATAAATTTCACAAATTTATCACATCAACGAAAGAGCATGAGTTAACCAATATCAAATTCGTGTATTGTCTCAAAAGCACATCAAGAAGAGTGAAGCATACATGGAGACAACATAACATACATCACACAGATACGATAAGCAATAAAAAAAAGTGTGACACAAAAAAGGGTGCAACATCATATATATAGATATAAAGCAGCTGAGTACATCAACGGATGGTCATCAACATGGCCATCCCAAAAAGGTACATCATGATCAACAAAAAAAATCCATCATCATGACGACATCAAAGTATATCATCATACATATA
Source organism: Scilla litardierei (assembly GCA_030789695.1). Lineage (NCBI taxonomy): Eukaryota > Viridiplantae > Streptophyta > Magnoliopsida > Asparagales > Asparagaceae > Scilla > Scilla litardierei. Next base: position 151,426,527 of record CM061141.1, read on the forward strand.
TAAAAGTGTCATAGACAGCATCATCCATCATACACAGACAAAACATATATCATCACTCAAAATAACATCACTCAAAATCATCGATCTAAGGGTGAGCGTCGCCAGGGGCGGCAGATGAGGAAGCAGGCTCTGAAGCAGCAGGAGTATCCTCTGGAGGAGGGTCAGAAGGAGCAACAGAAGAAGCAGCAGCAGCGACATCCTATGTAGAAGCAACACCAGGAGGCTGAACAACACCAGAAGGCTGAGGAGGCACAAGAGGCTGAGGGAGATACTGTCTCAAATCCTCAGGGAATGGAATTCCCTGATGGAGGAGTGAGAGAGACAGCAATCTGTAAATACCAGAGATCATCGACAAAAGAGTATCCTGAGACGATGGAGCAGATGATGATGAAGGTAAATCAACTGGAGGCATAGTGGATGAGGATGGAGCTGAAGTAGTCTTCCTCTTCTTCGAGGCAGTTTGCAGAGCCGAAGAGGACTTCGACTTCGCAGAAGCGTCGAGGAGAGGGCCAAAGGGCATGGGCTCGTAACGAGTCAAATCAACACCAAAGTGACGGAAGACACGAGTCAAAAGACCACCATAAGGAATGTGAGACGAGGAGGACGTGAAATCAACCTTGTCCATCCTTTCAAGGAGGACACCGGCCCAGTTCACGGGCATGCCAGAAAAAATAGCATACATACACTTCAGGATATCCTGAGACGGCTGGTCAGACGATCCATATCGCGGAAGAATGTTGGACTTCACCACTAGGTGAACAGCCCAACCCCGTGCAGAGAACATGGATGATCTGACACCCGAATCAAGAGCTAAAGGAACCTCTCGAAACATATCCCGGAGAACAGACTGGTCAAGATCGTCAATCTCGGAAAAGCTGATATCAGTAGGGAGGGAACTGACAGAAGGAATCCTAAGAATAGTCCCTAAGAGAGAGGGAGTGATCTGAATGTGGGTTCCCTGGACGACAGTATCAAGGATGCCGGTAGTCGAATACTCACCGCGAACGCGGTTCGCATAGAAGAGCTTCACCAGAAATGGATAGGCTCTGGGGGACTCGCTCTGAGAGAAGCGAAACAGATCGGCCAGGTGAGTAGAGGAAAGAATGTCAGAGAGTCTCTCAGCAGTGAATGCGGGGAAAGCAATGTACCGCTCCCTAAGTAGGTTGATCCCTAGGAGAGAGTGAAACTTTGCCAGACAAAGGTCGTCTCGGCAAACGGGAACCAGGGGATCAGAGGGGGGTACAGCAGGAGTCTCTTCAGACGAACTGGATACAAAAGGAGACACATGAGGGATCTCAGCAGCAGGCTCACTGATGTGAACACCAGTAGGCTTGCACTGACGTTGAATCAAGGGCTGAGCATCACTAGACGAAGAAGAAGGTGAGTAACCCAGCGAGGATGAACGCACGGGAAACCGAGCATGCTTGGTTCGAGCTTTATAGGGTTTCTTTCTCTTGGCAATGAGTTTCTTAGGAGTCCTAGGTTGTTTAGAAGCAGTGATCTTCTCTTTTCCCTTAGGTTTAGGAGCCATGGAAACGAGAGAAGGAGAAACTAAAGCAACGAAAGGAAACAACGAAGAGTAAGAAAGAGAAAGCAAACCAACTGAGGAAATACTGACGATCGCGAAGAAGAAGATCAAAGACGACGGTAGAACACGATCGACGATGACGATTAGGAGAAGATCGACGGTTGAAGAAGTGAAATCGATCGTTTTTGTAGAGAAAAACGAGCGGGAAGATGAACAGTCGAAGCGGAGGAGAGAGAAAATCGACGTGGGGAGTGATCACGAAAACATAATATAAAGTTAGGGAAATCAATCTGAGCCGTTGGATCAAGGAATCGACGGCTCGGATCAAATCACATGAACCGACACAGCAAGAGACAGTCGACTGAAGGACAAAAGTCAGTCGACTGTATGAAGTGATAAAATTAAAGCTTAGAAATATGGGCAGTCGACTGACAAGTAATATGCAGTCGACTGACAAGTAATATACAGTCGCCTGTCCACTGGACAGTCGACTGACATATACTCAACAGTCGGCTGGCCGAGAATTAATACAGATCACAAGAATAACAGAGAATACTGTAAAAATTCGACAGATAGTACAGTCGCCTGATAACTAAATTGCAGTCGCCTGTTAAGCTAACAGTCGACTGTAAAACAGTCATCAGTCAGCTGTGCGAAAGATATCAATTTCTCAGACTTAGGAAATAGAGTAGGGCAGGCGACTGTCAAAAGAAAAACAGTCGTTTGTCCTGGTCCAAAAGAGCACAGTGAGATATAATTCCAGAGAATAAGAACACTCACCTTAGGACCTATACTCTAATCACAAATACATCTTAAAATCATTATGAAAACAATAAATCCATTGAAACACAAATTACTCCAATCAACTTTGAAAACTCATGAAATCAAATAAGTCACAATTGCCTTTCTTAATCTCATAGAACAATAAAGCACATGAAGAAAGACAATAAAAAATATGAGCTCAATAAGGAGTTATAGCATGAAAATTGAGCTTCTAGATTTCAGATTCACCCGTAATTCCCAAGTCTCCACGCAACCTCACAAATGAATCTTCTTTAAGAGGTTTAGTGAAGATATCGGCAATTTGTTTTTGGGTTTCAATGTACTCTAAGATGATGTCCTTCTTAGCTACATGATCATTTATATAATGGTGTCTCACATCTATGTGTTTGATACGGGAGTGGTGTACCGGATTGTTGGAAAGACAAATAGCACTTTGATTATCAACCATGATATGACAAGTATCACAATTGACACCATAGTCACTAAGAGTGTGTCTCATCCAAAGAACTTGTGCACATGCAAGACCCGCGTCAATATATTCCGCTTTAGTCATGGACAATGACACCGAATTCTGTTTCTTAGAGAACCAAGAAACTAAGGAATTTCCTAAGAAATGGCATGTGCCACTAGTACTTTTCCTGTCGGACTTGCATCCGGCAAAGTCGGCATCACTATATGAGATTAACTCATACGTGCTAGACTTAGGGTAAAGTAACCCATAATCTAGGGATTGATTGATATAACGAAATATTCGTTTAACTGCAATCAAGTGTGACTCCTTAGGTCTTGCTTGATATCTAGCACATATACATACGGAAAACATGATATCGGGCCTACTAGCGGTTAAGTAAAGTAAGCTACCGATCATATCTCGATATAGACGAACGTCTACATCTTTTCCGCTTTCATCCTTGTGTAGATGAGTAGTAGTACTCATGAGAGTCCTTTTGCTTGAAGATGATTCCATCCCGAATCGCTTAATAAGATCCCCTGTGTACTTTGTTTGATGTATGAAAGTGCCATTCTCCATTTGTCGAATTTGCAATCCAAGGACGTAGGTGAGCTCTCCAATGTGGCTCATCTCAAACTCATCCTTCATAGACTTGGAAAATTCTTGACAAATATTAAAGTTAGTAGAACCGAAAATAATATCATCTACATAAACTTGAATCAAAATAATGTCATTTTCATAATCTTTAATGAAGAGTGTAGAATCAACTTCTCCCATTTTAAAACCTAAATTCAAAAGAAAGGTCTTAAGGCGATCATACCAAGCTCTAGGAGCTTGTCTCAATCCATACAACACTTTCTTAAGTTTGAAAACATAGTTTGGAAATTTCTCATGAATAAAACCGGGAGGTTGAGAAACATAGACTTCTTCATTTACAAATCCATTTAAAAATGCACTTTTAACATCCATTTGAAATAATTTAAAATTCTTATGGGATGCAAAAGATAAAAGTAACCTAATAGCTTCTAATCTAGCTACGGGGGCAAAAGATTCTTCGAAATCAATACCTTCCTCTTGCCGGTAGCCTTGAGCTACTAACCTTACTTTGTTCCTTGTGATTACCTCATTTTCATCCGTCTTGTTCTTGAAGATCCATTTGGTCCCAATAGCTTGGTGACCACTTGGAAGAGGTACAAGTTCCCAAACTTCGTTTCTCTTGAATTGCGCTAGTTCTTCTTCCATTGCCACTATCCAAGAGCTATCCTCACAATCTTCTTGAATGTTCTTTGGCTCAATGGTAGAGACGAATGCGCAATGGGAGAATTCTTCAATTCTTGATCTTGTTCGAACACTCACACCAATATCTCCAATAATTTGGTTATGGGGATGGTTGCGAACGGTTGGATAAGCTTTGGGTAAACCTGGATCACTAGGAACAACTTCAACAACTTCGTTAGAAGTGTTAGTCTCAACAATATTATCATTAATCTTAACATTATTAAGAGAGTCACAAAGAATCTCTACATTATCATCATCAACATGAGGAAAGTCAAAATCTTCATAAAAAGATACGTGAAATGATTCCTCAATCGTTGAAGAAGTTTTGTTGTATATCCGGTAGGCTTTGCTACGTGTGGAATATCGAACAAAAATTCCTTCATCGGATCTTGGCTCAAATTTTTCTAAATTACCAAATGTGTTCTTTATAAAACATTTTGAACCAAAGACACGAAAATATTTCACTTGAGGCTTTTTATCATAAAACAACTCAAAACAAGTTTTGTTTGTTCGGGGTCTCACTAGGATCCTATTGAGCACATAGCATGCCGTGTGCACCGCTTCTGCCTAAAATTGTAGTCCTAAATGTCTATCATGGAGCATAATGCGAGCACACTCAATAAGAGTCCTATTCTTTCTTTCTACAACACCATTTTGTGGTGGTGCACGAGGAAAGGAAAAGTTATGAGTTATCCCGGAGTCATCACAAAACTTAGTAAAAGACTCATTCTCAAATTCTCCTCCATGATCACTACGAATAGTGATAATGGTGGATCCTAAAAGATTCTAAATCTTCTTTGCAAATTTGGTAAACTCTTCATGAGCTTCATTCTTATTAGTTAAGAAGGAAACCCAAGTAAATCTAGAAAAGTCGTCAACGACAACTAGTCCATAATGAGCATTACCTAAAGAAGCGGTTCTAGTTGGCCCAAATAAATCTAGATGAAGAAGTTCTAGGGGCCTCTTAGAAGTAATCCCTTCTTTAAGCTTAAATGAAGATTTACTTAGTTTACCTCTTTGACATGAATCACAAAAGTTTTTCTTATTAAAAACAATCTTAGGAAAACCTTTGACTAGATCATGCTTAGCTAACTTATATAAGTGCTTGAAGTGAACATGACCAAAACGGCGATGCCATAATAGTTGTTCACTTGTGTTAGCAACTAAGCAATGTTCTACGGTTTTAGGCAAGCTTAAATAATAAATATTTTTACGCCTAATACCGGAAAATAAAACATTTGAATCACAATCGACAATAGTACACAATCCTTCTCCAAAGTTAACCTTGTAACCTTTGTCACAAAGTTGACTTATGGAAATGAGATTGTGACATAAACCACTAACAAGATAAACATTAGTAATTAGGGGTTTGAAAGGATTACCAACGATACCTACTCCAATGATGGTTCCCTTTTGATTACCTCCAAAAGTGACCATTGCACCATCTTTGATGCTAATCACTTCGGAGAGCAATGATGGATCTCCCTTCATGTGTTTGGAGCAACCGCTATCAAGAATCCATCCTTTCCCTTTAGAGCTAATAAAACTTTTATTGCTCTTCTTCTTTCTCTTGGGTACCTATATAATCTACCATAAGCTTATGGTACCCAATGTTTGTTGGGTCCAAGGGGATTAGCCCTTTGGAAGCCAAGTCCAAGTGGACTTTCGCTTCCCAACATAGTTACTATTTCTAATTACATCATGAAAGTAGGAATCAACATAAGCATTCCTAACATTTAGACTAGTGTTCTTAGGACCCCAAATATTGTACATCTTGGGAGTCCTATTCCTAGTTGCATGCATATGTGTTGGATTTCTATGTGGTGCATGCTTCTTAGGAACATGATTTCTAGCATAGATATGTGGTGGAGGATATGCATTGTACATTCTAGGATGATATGTATTCTTGGGAACATGCATATTATATAAAGCATATTGATCATGCATGACATGTGGAGAATTAGCATACATGAAAGAATGATACGTATGAGCATATGGGTGTGTGGGAGCACGTACATGAGTATTTCTCATGTGTGGTTGTGTACGTGTCCGTGGGTGCGGAGCATAAAAAGTGTCATGATTATCCACTTGTGGAGTAGGATGTTTCCTACGTGGATGAGTATTAGTGTACATATAAGCATGACCTTGCTTTTGGTTTCCACCCTTAGTGGGTTTCTTGCCAAAAGGAAGAGGAGGTGATGTGGTGACATTCTTGGTAGGATTACTACCTATAGTGTCTTTGACACCACTTGTGGATGCACCGGAGGAAGGCCTCACAAAATCTATAGTGACACCACTATAGGAGGTGCGATCATTAGATGCATTTGCTTTTACAAATCCAAGGCCAACACGATGTGTGGCCGGAAATTGGTTTGCAAGCAAATCATCCAATTGTCCTTGTCCCTTATTGAATCTCACAATACGGGAGGACATGAGCTCATATTTCTCCTTTAAAGAAGAAATGTTGGTATCCAAAGTGGACACCCGTGCTTTGAGCTCGTGCACTTTGGTTTTAAGAGAATCATTCTCTAAACCCAATTGTGTGTGACGTGTAACTAGATCACTATTATCCATGGGATGTGTTTGATCTAGTTGAGATTTGAGGGAATTCACCTCATCTCTCAATGTGACATTTTGAGAAGCTAAGTTTGCTTTCTCAAGGGTTAAAGTATCAACAATGGTGCCATTGTTGATAATGCATGGAATGGATGACTTGCTAACTTTTGATTTCTTTAAGCTAGTGTATCTAAGCATTAAAGATTGGTATTTAGCAAATAGTTCTTCATTAGCAATACGAAGTTCATCCATTGTTACCTCGGTGTTATCCGTATCGGAATCACTCTCATCCGAGAGTGGGTCTTCAAGTGCCATGAAGCACATGTGGGCGCTCTCACACTTCTCATCATCGGAATCGCTTGATGAGTCATCACTTGAGTCATCAAAGGTACTGACGAGTCCTTTCTTCTTGTCTTTCTTGTTCTTGTTGGACTTGTGGTACTTTGGTGCCTTCTATTTTTCTTTGTTGTTTAGCATTGGGCAATCCCTCTTGATGTGCCCTGGCTTATTACACTTATAACAAAGAGAGGAAGTAGCATTAGTAGACTCAAAACGTTTGTTGGAGGGAAATTTACCTTTACGGAAGAAGCGTTGGAACTTCTTCGCCATTTGGGCCATTTCACCCAAATCCATCTCGTTCTCAGATTCATCACTTTCAGAGGATGACGAATTGGCATTGAACGCCAAAGCTTTCTTCTTGGCCTCCGAGGGATTCATCATGGCTCGAATCTTCAATCGGTTATCCCGTCTTACTTCGTAAGACATAAGAGTCCCGATGAGATTCACCACGGTGTAGTTCTTCAAGTCATTGACCTCCTCAATGGCGATTGCTCGTCTTTCCCATTTGGAGGTCATCCCCTTGATAATCTTCCTTACCTTTTTAGGTTCGGTGTAGATTTGGCCAAGGGCTTCCAATTCGTTTGTGATGTCGGTAAAGCGTCTGTACATCGATGCAATGCTCTCATTTTCCTGCATGTGAAACAAGTCGAAGTTTTGCACGGTAACATATAACTTTGAAAGCTTTACCTTATTCGTTTCCTCGTGGGTAACGATGAGATGGTTCCAAATTTGATATGCACTCTTACATGTGCATATCTTGTTGAACTCATTTGGGTCCAACGCACAATGAAGACCGTTCATTGCTTTAGCGTTGTTGACTTCGGCAGACTTCTCGGAAGTCGTCCATTTTTCGAAATCATCTTCGGAGGGCTCGACGTACACCTTGTGGAGAGTTCTCCAAAGAGAAGCACTCCTAAGGAATGTCTCCATCCTACACTTCCAATAATCAAAGTTAGTACCATTGAAACGTGGAGGACGTACCGTAGATTGACATTCGAAAAGAGTGGACGCTCCATTACGGTCGTGATTGTTGTACGAAGGCGGCGGAGGAACGTTGTTGTTGTTGGATGCCATAGATAAAACCTTGCGCTCTGATACCAATTGTAAGGACACTGTCTTTGGGGAAAACACTAGAGGGGGGTTGAATAGTGTTTATGCAAATTTAAAAGGAATTTACGCCAACTAAATGCAATCCAACAAATAGTGCGGAATAGAAAAACAACCCAAAGTGAAACACACGCAAACGCAGATATGTTTCAAGGGTTCGGATTACCCAAGTCAAATCCCGACTTGTTCCCGGTAATCCTACGTCCCTACCACCCGGATACCACCGGATACTCAAGTTAGAACCCTAACTTGAGGTTTCCTTAAAACCCACTTGTAGCAACCCTACAAGTGCAATCGAATACAATCGATGTCCTTGACTTCCACAACTAGGGAGCAAGCAAAAACCACTCTCACAACCGAGAGAACAATTCAAATAAAGAAGTTATGAAATCTGAAAGCAACACTTACAATCACCTAAGCCTTGAAGTAGAACTTAAAGGAGAAGTGTGATGTGTGTTGAAGAACTCTCTTGGAAGAGAGGAGAAAAGCCCTTTCTCTTGACTGCACCAATTGCCTAGAAGATCAATCTTTGGTTCTAGGTTGGAGAGCAAGAGAACAAGATTTGGAAATACTTAAGGCTTTGGATTTGAAAGATTTTAATCTTTGGAAATGAAAGCTTGAAGGATTTTGCAATGAATGAGTAACCTTCCAATGAAACAGTAGAAGCTCTATTTATAGCTTTCTCAAATCCACAAAACAGTTTAGGCAAAAACCCAATCGAAATCCGTGAGAAAAATCTCAACGGATATAATATGAACTCACGACAGTCGACTGTTGAACAATCCACAGTCGACTTTTGCACAGTCAGTAAGGGTAGGTGAGAATTCATAACAATAACTTACCACGTGGACAGTCGACTGATGAAGCGAAGACAGTCATCTGTAAAACCAACAGGAGACTGTACATTCTTCGACAGGCGACTGGCCGAGAGAAGAGTAAGTTAGATAAAATACTGGAAATCTCACAAGATACATGACAAACGACTGATGCAAGGAACACAGTCGACTGTCAATCAGAATAGGCGACTGTATATCTTTAAACAGACGACTGTCACAGACATGAGAAATTTTCAGAGAGCTGAGTCAAAGAATAGACTTACAGACATGCGACTGTTGCAGCATAGACAGTCGACTGATCTAATAGACAGTCAACTATATATACATCATAAGTCGACTGGCCGTAGAAATCGGATCAAACAGAGTTTGGGCAAGGAGAGACAGGCGACTGATGAACCATTCACAGTCGATTGTCACTAAGACAGGCGCCTGATAAACATTCAACAGTAGCCTGTGCGAGGTAACAGAGAGGGCCCAAAAACTACATTGTAATAGTCTGTGCATAACAGGCGACTGTAGAACAAAACACAGTCGACTGTTGATGAGACAGGCGACTGTAAACTGTTAAGCAGTCGGCTGTTATAAACAATCATAGCACAAACACAAGAGGATTGAATTGTGATCAAAGGACAAAAGTCTAAAGATGTCCTAAGACAGAATGTAGAAGTGTGTGAGTGCTCCATTAAAGTTCTACTTCTAAGCTACATACTAGAAGAGATAAAAGAAAAATTACATTGAAGAAAAATCTCTTCTTTCCATCGTATGAACTTGAAGTCTTTACAGAGCTTCAAACATCAATCTACGATGATCCAATTCAAACCATTTGCCTTCAATCACGTTTGTGAGTCATCCATTGCTAGTTGATCTTCATAGTAAGCTTAGGCAATGGATTAACTGTAAAATAGGGGATTAGTCACAAGTATTTATGTTTGCTCATCATTAACACCAAGTAGGGAGAAGTCCAATACTCAACAAACCAACCCAAGAAGAAGAAGAAGCTCATTCCTCCGAGCCTCTGCTCCGTCATCGCTGAAAAGTTTGTGTGAACCCTGATTCTCTGCAGTTGTCTTCCCGAGAGACAATTCAGTCACGAATAACACATCTTCGTGAAGAAATGCATGAAGGTTTTGAGGGGATCCAAACTCATTTTAGCGGAATAGATGGACATTTCGCTCAATGTACACAGACATTGGAATAACTCCAAGAGACCCAAGCATAAAGTCTCAGTTGATTGGAGACTTGGAATCCATATCTTCCGTCTTCATCCTATTATCCACCTTCACCACCACCTAAATATTGAATTTTTTCCTCTATATTCTCTGTTTTCTAGACTTTTAGTCGACTAGCGCTATCTCTTAGTTGACCAGGAGCTTGGACTGTTATGCTTTTGTATTTTCAGTTGTTTGTTTAAAATTTATTTTCAGTTTGTGTGATGCAGTTGTTACTTTCTATATAAGTTATTTTCATTTTTAGCACTATGTAGTCTACTATCTAATGAAATTCCTATTGCAGTTACCTTTCAATTCATTTGTTTTACTGCACTGAACATAATATTTCTGGTCGATCGACCATTTCTTCTGGTCGACTAACCACTTCTCAGTCAGAACTCATCATATTTTTATTCCTTTTTTGAGGATGTCAAATGGGGAGAACTGAAATAATACTATTAACTGAAATAATGTATTTGTCATATCAAATGAAAATATAGTTTCATATCAAATGAAAATGTGTCACATACTAACATGACACCTACATTAAACTTACATGAAACTTAAATAAAACTGCTTCCCATATATACAAAGCATAAACATACACATTTAACTTTAAATATGAAGCACATCTTCAAGGGGAGTATTTTAAACATGTCTTCAGGGGGGTGTTTTTTAATTTATGTACTTTCATTTAATTTTTGTTTGGCATCATCAAAAAGGAGGAGAATGTTGGAAAATGAGATTTGATAACATTTTCTCTTTCTATAAAGTTTGGATGATACAAACACATATATATTATCTGTGCATACAAACTCTCTCTATGCAGATTTCTAGCTCAAACAATTTATCATCATGATTGAAGATAGACAACTCCGATCAAGTTTTGTAGCAAGAGCATTACAAGCAAGATGAAGCTCAAGAGTGTTGAAATATTTTGTATCTTGGTGTAATGATGTATTTTTTATTTTGTTCTTCTTGCACATACTTAGATTGTTAAAGCCTTGACGATGATCTATCTTAACAACCTAGGCTTTCCACAAAATCATTAAGTCATACACCATATTAGTTGACCAACCAATTTTCCTAGTCGACTAACTCTATTTACTCATAATCACAATTTCTTAGTCCAATTCATTTTTCAGTTGACTGGACCACATTTACGTAACTTTCATTATTTTTGTCATAGTCGACTAATCTTTTATCCTAGTTGACTAAGAGCTAGTTTCTCCAACGGCTATATTTTTGACCGTTTTATAGTTACTGTCTAGTCGACCATTAAACTGTTTAGTCGACCAAGACTCAATTATAATTGTCTCAAACAGATATATTTCTGACTGTTTTATAGTTGTAGTTGACCAATAAGATTCTTCTAGCCAACTAAGAATGGTTACAACTGCCAAATTACAGTGTATTTTGGTTGTCTAGTCGACCAATACCTTCTCCCAGTCGACTAATGGCAGTTTAGACAGTTTTTGACTTACTGTTTTTCTAATCGTTTTGAGCAGTTTTATGCAGTTATTTGGGCACCCCTCAGACCTATAAATAGAGCCCAAACCCTATGCCATTCTCACTAATTCCCCCCCCACACAAACACGCACACTAAAACCTGATTTTCTCACTCTAATAGAGTGGTTGTTTTCAGATTTTCTTTGGGGGTCATAGTGCTGAAATTTTGTCTCATTGAAATTCGATCTTGAAGAATGTTTCTACCAATCTTCCAATCAAGAATCTTTGACTGTTTCCTCACCTACCTAATGATTCTTCATACATCATTAATGCTATAGTTGATATTGTTTCTTACATTATTTTTATTGGCTGAATCTCTAGTTGAAGAGATTGTATAAGTTTGCGACACGGAGAGTGTTGGCATCTTTGTATAATGTTTGCTTGCGGAGAGCAAGTGGTTATATTGGATTGAAAATCTCTATGGAGAGTAGGAGATTGGACGTAGGATCAAGATGATCTCAACCAGGATAAATATCTGAGTTTGCATTTGTCTCTTTTCTAGATTGTGCTTATTTAATTCTGTATTTTTATTGTAATTTTTAGTAACTTTTAAATTTGCAATATTCGTCGTGATATACACTATTCACTTCCCCTTTAGTGTATTTGGTGTGCCAGGAGATCCAACAGATCTTGCGAATATGTACCGATGGAGGCTAGTCAGGTGATAATGGGAGTTATCCTAAATTTACTCCAGTCCTTTCAAAATCATGAATCAGGTATTTGGTGAAATATTTAGCTATAAGAACTACGATACTTGCCTAAGCTGTACCGGGGTGAACAAAATAATGAGTTAGGTATGTTTTCGTCGTATTCCTATCTTGATGTTTCAGTGATCACATGTGCACATGGCTTATGTTGAAACATTGGAATATTACAAATGTATATACAATTCTCACTTCGTAATGTTACGGTATAAGCGAGGGCTTTATTATCCATAACATGCCATTCATAATCAGCAAATCGAGTGATGTAGTACACTTTGGCTTCTTCTACACGGGACATCAGAATTTCATCTGTGTTTGGTGTAAAGTTTATGGTCCAAGCCTGTACATCATGCCGATGATGATAGCAATATTTGTTGAGCTTGTAAAATGTTGTAGCAATTAATGCTTGTATTGGGAGAGATCAAGCCCATGTCAGCACAATATTAAAGCTTTCAAAGTAATTTATGTCATAATATAAAAGCGTTTTCTACCGTCTCCGTGTAAAGTTCACATGTGTTTGATCATGCAAAACTTGATTAATTCATTCATCAGCTACAATTGACTCTAATCTTATCTTGCCATGATGCTCATTGTAAGTAAGTGTATCCAATGCACACCTATCCCATTAGAAGTTATTTTCTAAGTCAATTGTTCTGTGGCCTTTAGACTTGAAATTGCCGATGATATGACGCAAACAATACCAATGGTGTATATGTGCTGGTCATCTATCGTGTAATTCTCTTAAACTGCCTTTGACTCGATCAAAAATGAAAGTTATTGGTTGGTGTTTATGAACAATGGTGTATCAATGTAAATATGTAATTGATAAATCACTCCCAATTCTGTTCAGTCTCGGCCAATATAATATCAAAATCTAATGGAAAAAGCCAACTGATTGCGTCTATTAATGCGGCCACAAGCAAACACCTAGCATATTTACTGTACAAGTGGGTGCCATTTAAGCTTAGGTCGGGCGACAATGCTGGAAGCCTTCGAGGGATGGTCCAAAAGCCCAAAACATACCAGTATACTGACCTAACCTTATCTTGATAGTATCCATTGTTTTCAAATACAATGTCCCAAGATTGCTTTCCTAAGTTCATCTAGATATTGTGGAAGTTTTTGGTATGATTCCTTTCAATCACCAAATATCCTTGATAATACATTCATCATTGCTCACTATGCTTTAGTATATGATATTCTAATCTTTAACATATTGTGTATGGATTCTTGGGCTGGTGAAAAACTAAGCTTCACGTTCATTATAGGCATAATCTTATTGCTTATGAAATATCTCATGGCCTAAACATGATCTATATTCAATGTATGATTGTTGCATATATGTTCTCCTTCAACTTTTGTGATCTTCAACTGCCTATTGGAATTTTTTTCAACTGTTGCATGGATCCATCACAGATAAACCTTACTTGCATCGTCTTTAGTATAAGGTTCACTAGCTTATCTAAGGCACAAACAACAGAATGAGATGTGGTGTTTGTTTTGATCGATTAGTAAGAAACATTGTATTTGATGCTCCATTCCTTAATTGCTTGAACCAAATGGATCTTTGACTCATACATATCACCAACTTGAATACGTCTACATTTCTTATTTGAATATTTTTCATGATCGATGTGTTGATCCATTGACTCTCTTCGACCTTGTCTGGCAACAGATCTTCAAACTCAAAGTAAGTGTTGTTAGCAAATGCATTCTTAATCTAAGTTGTATCATCTAAGTTCATTTATGCAGCATACTATAAGCTATTCTTCCTTGTGATGTCATGATCATCTTTGGTATTGGTGCCCTCGTTTTTTGGTTTGGTATTCTTATGCCATCATCATCTGGTCTCACTATAGAAGTTGATGCTCCTATATTTGTTGTTGCACTAGCATCTTTTGGATTCACCATCAAAGGATTAGTCATTGACATTGGGATGTAAGGGCCTTGCATGTAAGTGAAGTAGGTGGATTGCTTGTCATATTCTGAAATAATAATACATTGCCTTGTATGATTCAAACTGTTTAATGACATACGAAAACATTCAATCTTTAGAAAATGCATGTTGCATTTTAAAAATATCGCATTCTACTACGAAATACATACATGTTATTGATACTTCCGTATCAATATTCTCATCCTGTTGTGGATTGTAAGAGCATCATTCCCACATCATATTCTCTAGGTGATGGCACTCGTTATTCGGAGAAAACATAAAGTCTTGGTATTGATCGCGATATCCTTCTCCATGAATAATTCAATTCAACGTTGAAATTCACACATGTTAAAAAGTGTTTTCGTATCATTGTTATTGTTATTGGTGATAAGCACATCAATAGTTGTGTGCTCTGTATGGGCTAGTTGCACACCATTTTAAGATAATACTCTTGCTAATTGATCTTGGTTACTTGATATATCTGATCAAGTAGTTTGGTATACATGGAAAGTTTGGCCATTATGCGCTTAATGATCCCTCCCATTTATTTTAGTTCATTATTTACTCGAAACATTAAATTACTATCGAAATAATAGGTTACAAAAATGTGAACGCCTGTCATTATTATAAACATTTACAAACAACATCATAATTATACCCTAATTATATTTGTAATATAACTATGTTGTAATAATATATCTATAATATTATTATGCCATAAATTAATTATGAATAAAATTCATGATGTTGATGTCGTAATTATAGCATTTACTAATTTCAGACCAAATTTATTACCATTTAAACTTTCAACTTCCCCTCAGTATACATCACAACTTTTTAAATTTGTAATGAATTTTTGAATCATGCCTTTAATTTCATACAAGGTTTAAGCTTATGACATACTTCTAGAAAACAAAGCATTACAACAAATTCAAATAAATATCAATATAAGATCACCTTAAATAGCGATGAGAAAACTTCAATAAGCGAGAAATCTACAAAATAATGGCGGATCTGGCTGGTTGAAGACATCTTTGGTGGGCGTGGATCCTCTCCAGTGGATGGGGGTAGCTCCGGTGGGTGGGGGTTGATTTGGAGATTGGAAGCAAGAGTAGAAGAGGTGGGGGTTGAGTTAGGGCAGCTATCAGGTAGGGGTAGATAGATCCGGTTGGGTTATTATAAAACGGAAGATAGGCATCTCAGTCGGTAGTTGCCACTATATTGCCTTTCAAAAAGATCGAGGTTGCCAACCCTGCTCAAAATTCAAAATGGCCGGGGTTGGTATCCCAGTAGTTTTTCGCAGTGGTCACATTAGTGGAAAATTCCTCCAGATTTTGATGGCATGGTTAAGTTGGTTGGTTTTTGTAAATATTTTAAATATGGTTTATGTCATTACTTTTAATTTTTAAGCTTATTCTGAAAATTTGTCCTAAAATAAATAATTAGGAAGAGAGTGATGTAAATATAATCTTTCAGGAAAAAATTTGTGGGTAGTTTGGTCTTTTCAAATTAGGTACATACTTATTATGGTGTTTTTATTTGCACAAAAAAAATGATTTGCACAACTTTGTCAAGAATTACGAGGCATCTAAGTCGTATAAATAAAGAGATTGAACTAAGAAACTTATGTAGTTCTTTTTGCATTCATAGTTCTTCATTATGATGCCTACCATTCTTTCCTCGCTGAAGCCTATTTTTGCTTACACCTTCTAAGTTTACTACACATTATTGTTTATCTTTTTTGAAAGTGCTAAGATCGCAACATTTTTTTCATCTAAATTCCTATTTTATCCTCTCCTCCTTCAACTCCTGTTCCTTCTCACCACGTCTACATTCTGGCCTTCCCTCCTATTTGTCGCCGCAGTCGTTGCCGATGCCGCCATCCACTATCGTCGCCTTTCGTAATTAAAAAAAAATCCAAAAAATCAATTAAACCCAACGAGCTCAATTAAAGCCAATTTTTTTTAAAAATCAATTAACCCCATAAAGTTCAAAATCTTTAAAAATCTTGAAAAATTATTTAAATCCAAAAATCTTTAAAAATATAAAAAAATCGATAAAACCCAATGAATATGAAAGTGCATTAAAATTAATTAAGGTCCTTTAAATCAACATGCTCAAACTTTAGTGCTAAGCATCAATTGTGAGCTTGTGTCTATATTCTTGAACACCAAATAGGGTGCTTGTGCATATATGCTTGGGTGTCAAAAATAAATTTTAAAAAAATCGATGCTTGATACCAAGACTTTTGCAAATGATTCAGACAAATTCTTTTTTGATAATTTATTTCATAATTTCGTGAGATAAGGATGGGGATGGGGATGAGGATGAGGAGGATGGGGTAGAGCAGAGCACACAACATCGACAGGAGGATGAGGAGAATAAGCCAACAGTGACGCATGGAGGAAGATGAGTTAGAGGAAGAGAGAAAAAACATGTAGTGTAATCAAGAAAGGGTATCATATGTATGAAAAATAATGGTTAACTTGTATTTTAAAGTGTAGTGTGCTTATACAAAAGTGTAGTGCAAATAACACCACTCTACTTATTGGGGTAATTTTATACGCATAACCATTTTTTCTTCGTGCACACAACACGTTATGCATACACAAGATAGATATAGAGAGAGAGAGAGAGAGAGAGAGAGAGAGAGAGAGAGAGAGAGAGAGAGATAGAATAATGAGTATCATATGACATGTGAGACATCTCCTCATATACAAGATACAAAAAGTGGGGTGGTACAAGCCTATATAAAGTAGGGTGGTACAAGCCTACATGGACATGTACTTGTTGTACCACCCCACTTTTTGTGTCTTGTATATGATGAGATGCCTCCCATGTCATATGATACCCTTTATTCACACACACACACACACTAGTCATAACCCGTGCCTGCGGGCACGGTTCATTTAACATTTTCACCTGCGAAATTTTTGTTCCCAAACATTATTTACACAGTCAAATTTGTGCGAAAAAACAAATTCGGTGTAGAAAAATAAATTCGGCGAGGGCGCCCTTGAGTCGGAACAACAAATTAGTGTAAAAAAATTTAGCGGGCGCCTTCGGCGCGAAGGGTAGAAGTGCATAAGTGTGTGTGTGTAGGGTGTGTGGGTAGAAAGTGAAATGAGAGGGGTTTTTAGCAAAAGGGGGAAATATGTGGTATTCTGCGCAAATGTAGTGATTGTGGGGGTTTGAAAACAAAGGGAAAAAAGTGGTGGGTTTTCCAAACACTCATCTCAATCATTCTTTTACCAAGATTAAATCCTAGCCATTCTTCTATCAACCTCTTTATACATCAGCATGACATCATCTTGTCCCAGTCAGCCCTAGAATTCAAAAACCTTTGTGTTTTATATATATATATATATATATATATATATATATATATATATATATATATATATATATATATATATATATATTATTCATAACCCGTGCCTGCGGGCACGGATCATTTAAGATTTCCCCTGCGGAACAATAAATTAGCGTAAAAATATTTAGTGGCTCGGGCACCTTCAGTGCACGTGTTTTCGGTGCGGAACAACAAATTCGGCGCAGGCGCCTTCGACGTGGAACAACAAATTCGGCGTCTAACAACAAATTTGGCACCGCGCCTTCGGCACGGAACAACAAATTAACGAAAAAAAATTTCGCGGGCGCCTTTGGCGCGGAACAATAAATTAGCGTAAAAATATTTAGTGGCACGGGCACTTTCGACGTGGATGTTTTCGGTGCGAAACAACAAATTCGGCGCAGGCGCATTCGACGTGGAACAATAAATTCGGCGTCTAACAACAAATTTGGCCCCGCGTCTTCGGCGCGGAAAAACAAACCTCAGGGTATTTTTACACTAATTTTTCGTTCCGCTAAATTGTTTAATTTAATAGATAATGCTTCTACACAATCTTTCCCAAGGCAATTTTAATTTCATAGTTTAGGTTCCCAAGGCACTTTTTCCCTCAAATTTAATCTCTACAATATTTACCAAAGTATTTCTAATTTCAAAGTTTAGGTTCCCAAAGCACGTTCCCCCAAAATTTAATCTACACAATCTTTACCAAGACATTTCTAATTTCAAAGTTTTGGTTCCCAAGACACTTTTTCTATCAAAATTTTGCAAAAATCCAATCTCAACCATTGATTTACCAAGATCAAATCTCAGCCACTCTTTATCTTGTCCTAGTCAGCCCTAGAATTCAAAAAACTCTGTCAAATGTAATATATATATATATATATATCTATATTATAAAACAGAGATGTTATCATGGGTTTTTGGATAAGAGTTTTTGATAAGAGATGAGAAATTGGGTATATATGAGGGATGTAGTTAAGAGAAAATTGGATAAGATAAGAGAAATTGGATAAGATATGAGAAATTGGATAAGAGAAATTGGATAAAGGGATGTAAGTTGATGATGACTAGGAAAAATTTTGGGGGGAAATTTTAAGTTTGAAATTTTAATTTTGAAACAAAATATTGGGGGGAATTAAATTTTGGAAGGGATTAATTTTGGGGGGAACAATTCAGCACCCAAAAAACTGCCGCTGCCTCATAAAAAACCCTCGCTGCACCCAAAAAACCCCCGCTGCCTCCCAAAAAACCCCGCTAACCTGGCTGATCATCGAGGACATAAAAAACCCTCGATGAGGTTTGAAATTTTAGGGATGCGTATGAGGTTGCGTATGAGGGCTGATCATCGAGGATCTAGGAGATCGGAAGAGGTCCCAGGAGAAGGGGGACGACGGAGAGAACCCAAAAGGGCGACTTCTACAGACTTGGACGGATGCCCAGAAGAAGCCCCAGGGCGGAATCAACGCCGAGCTCCCCAAAGAACTGCAGAGAGATCGGAGAACAACAGACCCAAAGGGGAACACCCCTGCCCCCTGCCCCCTCCCTGAGCACCCCCTGCCTCCCCGAGCACCCCCTACCCCCTCCCCGCGGCGCCAATTTGATCGAGAGGATGAAGGCTGAAGCTGCGGCCTGAATTCTTGATCTCTTCATCAAGGTAGCCCTTCCTCAAATAGTAGGTTCTCTTCATCAAGGTAGGCATTCTGATCGAGTTCTCTTCATCAAGAAACCATATCAGCCAGTTTATTTATTTGGGGGTGGAATTTTTTTTGTCTGCAGGTATTTGTCTGCAATAAAGAATGTGGGTTCATTGTAGCCAAAGGAAGCTGACGAACAGGGTGAGACCAACCTGGGCTTGAGAGCTATAAGAAAAGTATGATCAGGTATTTTAGTTTAAGAATTCTTTTCTCTTTCTTTTGGATTCAGATATTTTTAATTAGGACTTGAGTTTGATTGAGATTTGCTTGCTCTTACCCAAAGCAGCAATGATTTCTAAATAATGATTTCTAGCAAGCTTTGTTGAAATGTGGAGATTGCAAGAGTTCATGCTCACTGTAAAATGTGAAGATTTCTAACAAGCTTTGTTGAAATGTGAAGATTTTATTCAGAATGGTAATATTGAAAGGTTGAAATATGAAGGTTTGTTGAATAAAGATTGTAATGTGAAGCTTTGTTGAAATAATGATGGTTTTATTGAGTTCATATCTTTTTTTGGCAACTGAGTTGTTTGAGAATCCTGAATTTTTTGAGCTTGGGGAGTTTAAACAGATGGTTGATTGATGTAATGGTGTTTTGAGAGTGAAACCTTCTAAATTTGTGAGTGTTTCTATTAATCATTTTAGAAAATTTGCATGAATATCCAGGATTCATGAATATCCAGTATAAATTTGCTGAGAATTACATTTGTTGATACTGGATATTCATGAATAAATTTGCTGAGAATTTGCTGATGAACACGTTCAGTATACTTGAGAATTACATTCATGGATATCCTAGCCGATACGGATATTCATGTATACTGTATAAATTTGCTGAGTATTCCAGTATCAATTGACACTGGATATCTGTAAACCTTCTAAATTTGTAAATTGATACTGTATATTCATGAATCCTGAGAATTAATTTTGACAAAATATCTAACATAATAATCATTGCATTAATAATTCACATACAGTTTTGGGATTAAATTGTAGCCAGAAAATCTAGAATTTTGCATGAATTCACAATAACTTCATAAATATTTGAAGACAAATTAATAGGTTAGCTATTTAAGAACACAAGAACAGTTTGATATTCATGAGTAAGCCAATAATTAATAGGTTAGCTATTTAAAATTGGATGGTATCACCTTGGGTGCCTCCAAATCCAACACTATATTTCCTATATGTATCGAAATTGGCCAGTATTTGAATCCTTGGTTATAGTTAATCTTTTTAGTCAAAATGCATGATACATAAAGGCACCCAGAGAACAAACAGATGCTCAAACTTTAAGCCCCAAGCAGTACGGCTCGAGTGATTCCGTTTAAGTAAATTTTCTGAAAAAAACTACTACATTGACATGACATGCACAAATTAAGCAACACCTCATATGTCAAAAAATTAGTATATTTGTCATGCATGTCAGGAAGAGATCACACGAAGATAATCTTCAACTTCAATTCTTTACCATAAAGAAGTTTTTGTCATTACAAAGTTTTATAGTTGTTTACTTTAATAGTATCCTCAAAATTCATTTTATGTATTGGCATGAAAAAAGTTTGATTTATGGAATAAGTAGTGAAGCTGCTTAATTTGTTATACTACAAGCTTAATTTGTTAAACTTATAGATTTTTGATTGGCCCATTATTATACTGTTTAATATCTTTCAATTTTTTTTGGTTATTTGGTTGGGTTTATGATTAAATTGCATTGGCTAGGTTTTGGGGGTTTTGATGAGTTGGAGTGGAAACCCAAAAATCCCTGATTAGTTACTTTGATGAGTCAGGGTGAAAATTGGCCGATGACTTCTGAAACTTGCATGATCTCCATCGAAGCCTTCACATCCACTATCGGTGCCTTAGTCCGTGGAAGCAAGAAAAAAATCGGCTTTTTTGGAACTGTAGGAACAACGACGCTTCTTTTTCTTATTCTTCATCTATTTTGAGAAATTCCCAAACAGAGGAGGTGCATGGTATGTATCGTTTCTTATCTAATGGATTTGGCCTTTGGATTTTGTGTGTCGGGTCTTACTCTTTTGATGGTGCTTTGGTTCACGAAGGTAGGTAATCCCTTGATGCCTACCATGTTGATGTGATTATGTGTGAATGAAGGCTGCATCTAAAAGCAAAGTTAGTTCTCGGTCCTCAACTTTCTATCCGAAGGAAAACCAAATGAAGGGTAGCCAGATATAGAGCTGTAGAAGCCACATACAAAGAGTATCATAATGTTACATATCCCTTGATGTGATTATTTTTGTTTGATGCTTCAAGAGTATCAAAAAGCTGTTTTTAGCACTGATATGTAACTGATGACAATCTTTCATTTCCTTGCTTATTCAACAGAATCTTTCATTTCCTTGCTTATTCAACAGATACATTGCGGCTAGCTTGGTTTCTAGGTAACCACTGGTCTATTTTTCATAATGTGCATTAATTGACAATGTATGTGATCTAATTTATGTGCAAATTTATGTATGAGAACTCTTAATGAATATGTAGCTTACAGAGAAGAAGAGATAGAAATTGAAATTGCTTATTCGACACAACTAGATAAATTTACAGGTTATGTATGCTTTTTTTGGTTAACAAATTGTGATATAATGTAATCTTTATGGCATTACTGCCTTCGATTACAGAGTTTCATACATGGAATTGAAACTCAAACCTTTTGTGACATAAAACGTTTGGATGTTGTATTTATGCAATATATCTCATATCTGATACATGTATGAAATACATTGTCACAAAAATTTAATAAATAAATGGTTTAAGCTTTGCTTTTGTGTCATAATGTATTCACATAAAGTATTCATCAATTTTTCTCAGCTTCCTCTTATTTGTTTATATTATTTTCACTCCTTTTATTTTGGTATAATTGTCAATACTGGGGAAAATGTATATTCACAAAAAATTTGTTTTCAACACCATGTATCTTTTCCTATCAGAATTTTTCTATCATAAAAAATGTATATTCATTATTTTTGAGGTTGATCCCTTAATAAGAGATGTTGTCAGATGGCTGTGACATGGACAAGTGGATATATCATAAATAAGTCAAATCCTTTTGTTGAATGGAATTCACATGGAGGAGAAAAAGTGCGGTCTCCAGCTGGAACAGACACTTTTAGTCATACATCATGTGTTGTTAGTTTTTTCTTTGTTCTCCATTTTCTAATAAGATAAGATTTCTAGGTATCATCTAAACAACCTTAAACTGTAAAGGTGAGCAAGCTTACAATGTATTTTATGTGAATACATCTCCAATAAAGATATTTGATGTGTCAGAGGCTATGATAGTGGGTTCTCCATTTAAAAATGAGTCTTAATATGTTTATATGAATAGATGCAAATTCTTGCGTAGAGATTGTTGGTACTGTTTTATTAATTGAGGTTAGTGGGAAAATGCATACAGATTTTATTGTAATGCCATTATCTGCTACAACGCGGATAAATTTTAATCGCAAATGATGTTCAATGAAAGCTGACCTAACCGCTGCCAAAGTCCTAGGAGTTCTCGGTCCTCAACTTTCTATCCGACGGAAAACCAAATGAAGGGTAGTCAGATATAGAGCTGTAGAAGCAACATACAAAGATTTCAAATTGTTTGTTTGATGCTTCAAGAGTATCAGAAAGCTTTTTTTAGTACTGATATGTAAATGATGACAATTTTTCATTTCCTTGCTTATTTAACAGATACATTGCGGCTAGCTTGGTTTCCAGGTAACCACTGGTCAATTTTTCATAATGTGCATTAATTGACAATGTATATGATCTAATTTATGTGCAAATTTTTGTATGGGAACTCTTAATGAACATGTAGCTTAAAGGAGAGGAAGAGATAGAAATTGAAATTGCTTACTCGACACAACTAGATAAATTTACAGGTTATGTATGCTTTTTTTGGTTAACAAATTGTGATATAATGTAATCCTTATGGCATTACTGCCCATTGGTACGGAGTTTCATACATGGAATTGATGCAGATCTTTACTAATCATTGTCATGCATTAAAAAAATTAATAAATAAACCGTTTGGATGTTGTATGTATGAGATGTATCTCATATCTGAGAATCATCATTGACGTACATTCCTAAAGCAAACCTTTCGATAAGATGGATATAAAAATGTTGGAATTCTGCAAATTTGATGCTGAATAATAGATAAAGGAAGCCCTAACAACATTTTAGAAGGTGAAAAAAAATGGGAAACCCCGAACTATGCATCTGTGTATGTATTCATTCAATTGATCAATCGATGCTTAAATGCTGCTGAGCAATAAGAAGACTAATTATGTAGCAAACTAGGTAACCCGGTAACTAAATATCCATTTGTAACACTGTAGAACATTAATGAATGTAAGTTCATAAATTCCCTCACTGTTCCTGAAGAGGTACTTCATGAATTGTGTTGAGAAAAAAGTTTTCTAAAGTGACTTTGTAGTGTATTATTATTTTTGTTAAATCTGGCATGTTTCAAAACTTTCATACCAGAATTTCTGTGATTAATGCAAGAAGCCAGACTCAACATTTTTTGTTTGAGACAAAAATCATATGAACTACTGTATTTTAAGTTATGGTTGTCAGCCTTTTTCCAGTCATTTTATGAGAAAACACATGCTGTTTTACTTTCATTTTAATCCCACGTGTAAATTCCAGTTTTGTGCAAGTCATCGAAAACCATCCTGCTGAGAAACAAGTATAGATGAGAAGAGAAGACAATGCATGTACATAAAAGGTTTTATTAAAGGCCAACATTGGCTCACCTGACTCCATAGTTTCCTACTGGGATTGCAGACATGATACTAACATGTCTCCGTCCAACTATAACCTGGTTCATGAAAAATTAACATAATCAGGTATGAAATGGAGCAGCCTGATGTTCATTGGCAAGACAAATAGTCAACCTTTGGAAAATTATGTGTGTGTAATCCCTAAGTTGTCTTATTGACGTGTAAGCAAAGTCATGCATTGAAAATCATGAATTCTAGGATTGTTAATTAAGTGCTTTAGTAAGGGGTCTTCTCACTAATCCTAAAGTGATACTCCACTTTTCTGGCAAAATGCAGAGGAAGACAATCAAGAAACATGAATGGGTTAGAGCTGTGTGAAACAGAATGCTGCTGTCAAGAACGAAGGTACCGATAAAAGCGAGAAAAATGCCCTCTTCATTGGAAGTGATCAGGATTGCCTTGAACCTGTTCTTCTAGATCGTGAGCAACATGTGGGATGTTTGTTATTCAATAATTTCTTACCATCGTTGGAGAATTGATGCCTCTCCATTTCCTTACCTATTTAAAAATTTCATGATATTTTTAAAATAAAAGTCTTATGTTCTTATGGTTCATTGATGCATAATGCTGTGTTTAGCAAGGAAGTGCAAAATGCTGTGCTTGTTTGATATCCACAGATTGTTGATATCCATAGAACGCAAGGCAGTAATGCAAAAGTGTTGAGTTTTCTTTGATCCCATCCTATTCTTTGATTTAAAAAAAGGTTCGGTTTTTTGAACAACAATTTTCAAATTGTTTCATAGATTGTTGATGTCCACAGATTGTTGATTTCCATAAAATTGTTGATTTCAAAAAACTTTTGATTTTTACAAAATTGTTGATTTTTCTGAACTGTGGAAATATTTCAAACAATGAATCAAAAAAATCTCCATATATTTTATGCCCCGCAACAAATAAAAAAACAAGGTTGTCTCTTGATTTGAGGATGATGCTTATTCAATGGTTCCTTTTCTATCATGAATCAAATATCTGATGTATATTTATGCTCCTCTCTTTGTACATACCCATATGTTTTTTGAAAAAATAAAAAATTATAGACATTGCAATAATTACCATCATTTACTAAAATTGTTCATTTTGAACTTGGATAATTTAAATTACAGTCCACCCATTTATAAGTGATGACAGTATTGAACTTCACATCAATCAACCAGAGATTTTAAGATAGGAGTGCTATTTTGCATTAGATTTGAGGCTTGAGTATCTACTATGTGTATATCTGTATACCGCTATCTGCATGTCCTGAAGGTCGGAAAATGTGAGAGTTCATGTGAATGAAAGAAGCTTTCACTGTCTTAAGTATCGCCTCTATAAATGAGAGATGTTTTTAAATTATTTTTCTTTTTAATTGCTTTCATCTCATGGCTATATTCTGTGAATTATACCTAACTTTTGTGTCCCAGATTTCATCTCATAACATTAATGGCTTTAATTCTTTTGCCGTGAGATGAAAGCCATTAATTCTTTTGTACACAAAATTTTAAATGATATCAATTAAATTCTTTTGCTTTAGATGGCTTTAATTTTTTTGAAAGTGAGGGATTTTATCTAATTTCATTGTAGAATGTAGCCTGTAAATTCTTTTGTGAAATCTGGGATTCAAATTTAAAGTGAGGGATTAAACCTTTTAAATGGCTTTCATCTCTTTTAAAGGGCTTTAAATTTGAATCCCACTTTTCCCTCACTTTCAGCTCACACTTTTGTGTCCCAATTTAATAGCCGTGAGATTTTACCATGCTATATAAATGACGACTTTTGTGTCCCCGATTTTACAGGCTACATTTTGACAGAATAATATCTAACTTCATTATAGAAGTGACATTTTTACTATGTTCACCTTCATTACAGAGTGGGTCACTTTTATTATGCCAATGTTTATTGTAAAATTGATCCCTTTTGTCTTTTTAATATTTGCATGATGAATTATATTCCTCCTTATGTTGTATGAGTGCCAGCCCTCAACCAAAAAATTTTTTGTTGCATTTTTAATTTTTGCAGGATAAATTATATTCCTCCTTTCTTTGTATGAGTGCCAGCCTTGCCCAAATTTTTTTTCGTTTTAAATTTTTGTTGAAATACACATCTCTCATAAGAAATTATGACACAAAAAATAACCACTTGCTAAGAGAAGTTTGAAAAAAATTCTCTTCTTGCCCGTTCACATTACTCTATATGCTATTAAAATTAATTTCTGTCTTTAACATGCAAGTAGCACTTCAAAAGCTAAAGTCAAGGATGCAGTAAGTACCCTTTAAGTTTTATTGGGTTTATTTGGAATTAATCTGTGCATTGTTGAGTATAAGCATGTAAGTGTGTTTTGTATTACCCTTCCATCTAACCACAATATACCTAGGTAACACTTATGATATGTTGGATGTTTTAGGGAATCTTTTTCTCAACAAGACAGTAGATGGTTTCCTTAAGGTCGAGATCATACTTCTATCTCAAATTCATCTCCAATTTGAATTTTTTCAGTGGATTTTTTGATTTTATGCCTAATTTGATGTTTTTGATTTTTCATGTAGGTTGCAGCTTCGACTATTGCAGCTGAGGAGACCTACCATGGCCTTAAGCAAGGTCGTTTTTCATCCCCGAGAATTTGATCTCTCTTATACTTCTGAAAACCTTGATCCCTTCAAAATTATGCATAGAAAAATTTGACCAATTTTTATAATTGAATGCTTCTTTAATCTGCTTCAATGGCATAAACTCGCATATAACATTACTTTGTGTTATATTAATTAACAGGATGCATATTTTTGGAAGGGAGTTATGTTATTTTGAACAGGAAGTGGGAGTTATGTTATTAGACAGGATGATATGCATATTTTTGCTTAATACAAAGAAAAGACAGGATGCATAATGAGAGTTGATATGCATGATCCTGTCTTGATGTCATTATGCATATTTGTTGTTGTTACAGTAGTTGGTTAAAGTTCATGAGGCCAGTATGCTCTGTTTGTCAAAAGTGTATTTCCCTGTATAATTTTGTATTACATTTGATGTGGGTGTAAGATTTAAGTCAATTTACCCCCAAAAAATGTTTAACTTATTGAAAGCCATATCGTCCGAGTATGGTCATGGCATTTGTTGGTATATGTAGCCTATTAACTATAGCCAAAATGAGTTTGAACAGGGAACCAAACATGGAACCAAATAGCTAGGCGTGCACACAAGGAATACATGCATATATATCTCATTCATGGTTTCTTTAACTCTTTCTGATTTTTGTTTATTTTTTTGTCTTTACAGGCTATATACCTCTGCATGTTCTTCTTCTCCATTGGGAGTCTCTGATGGGCCCGATAACATGATGCTCTATATGCTGACAACCGGATGGAAGTCTGACGGGCTGAGGGTGGGTCTCGCCAGGAGCAACGGCTTGGGGTACATCGACGGCCTTATGGGGATCGTTGTGGATCACAAGTTGAGGCCCGAGAGCAGCAATGAAGCTGAGCTTCCAAAATGGGTCTGCACCTTTGCCTTCCCTGTGTTGTATTAATTAGGCATGCTGAAGATTGAAGTGAAACCTCAAGAAATTTGCAATTAATCTGCATAATGGATATGCGTAGATGGATATGCCTTAAGGGGAAATTAATTTGTAGTGCAAAATGGACAGTGTTTTATGTCATGCCAGGCGTTTGCAATTAATCTACATGTAGATTTGGTATGAGACAGTGAGTGAAAGCTCAAGAAATTCTTGCTCATTAAGGCAGTAAATGTGTGATTGAGTCCTGTGATTGGTCCAAGCGAAAGCCGAGGTTGGGACGCGCCTGCAAGAGGTAGCTCACAATATGAGGTAGATTTTCTTTTTGACTAATGTACGTTGATGACTGATCTGTTTACATTAACTATATTCTCTATTGAAGAGCTTAGTTATCAGTTCTATTAAGTATTTTAATTAGATTCGAATAGGAGCACCTGTTTGCTTGAAACGTACTTATAATCGCGTTAAATTCTTGCTCTCCATTCTCAATTTGATATTTTTATGTAGCTTGATCTAATAACCAGTGAGAATATTAAAATCTAAAGGATTGAAACACTTTTAGAGCTTGAAAGAACTTGGCAATCTGAGGCCTGGAACTTGATACACTGTTGTATATAATATGGTTATAAGTTAACTACCCCTGTATGTAATATGAATGTCCTCAATTTGATACTTGGTTGTATCAATTCTCTTTTCTACTCGAGTCATGCTATTATGCTATCTTGCTTCACTTTAGCTGTTGCTTTTCTCATATTGTACTCTCTTCTCAAAGGTTTGATTTATTTTCAGGTTTCTTGATTTTTGAGGTTTTAAGTGAACATTCGGATAATGCAGATCAAAGTATCTCTCCAACAAGTTAATTTTAGTAGATAACATATGAAATATAAATCAAATGTGTTATGTTGATGTACATGCACTTCATTTATACGATAATGTCAAATCTATTTCTTGCTCTTTAGGTTTATCAGCAATTTTTTATTCCCATAGAGGTTTAAATGGAGATCGAAGGGTGTAAATGTATTACATTCAGGTTGGGTTTCTATTACGACATAGATTGCACAATCTTGCAAAAATATTTTTTTTTCAAAAAGTAAAAGGATTATCTCTTGAAATTAGTATTTGGTCCTTGGGCAGGTCCATCATTTGATAAAACAGAGGAAAATTTACTTTCCAGGCCAAGAGAGAAAGAAGGTTGGAACTAGATTTTACAGACAATGGCAGGCTGTAGATTGAAGTGTTTTTTGGAGGATACTTGCATGTGTTGTATCGATTCTCTTTTTGTCATGATATTATGCTATCTTACTTCACTTTAGATGTTGCTTTTCTCTTAATGTGCTCTCTTCTCAAAGGGTTGATTTATTTTCTGGTACACAATTTAATTTGCCATGAGCTCACTTAGGTTTGGAAAAAAAATCTTTGATGTTCTTCATGCAACAGAATAAGCTTGACTATGATGCACTACTGGAATATAAGAGTTATGAGCTCTAAACACCACAATAGAGAAAGCCAAGCTTCGTATTCAGTTTTGTGCTGAATCTAGCAAGCTCTATTTGGCAAGTAGCACTTTAAATTTCCTAAGCGTCTTTACTTCTTTCTTTGTTGCATTATATTCTGATTAATGAAGCAAGTGTCCATGTGCCACTTTTTAATTTAAAAAAGAAAGAAAGAAAGAAAAGAAAAAATTGCTTCATCACAAACTGAATTTTATACCATGTATCTTCTTCATTAATTCTAAGTAATTCAAGCTTTATGCATATGAAATCCTGCACTTATAAAACTTTTAAACTGTGTACTCAAACTGTGTAGGATTTCATAATTGTCTCAATTTCAATAACTATGTAGGATTCATAAATTCTTTGCATTCAAATGTTGTGTTGTTTGTTTCAGCTTGAGCACCATCGATATCCTTCCACCTGCCTCACCCTGTTCGTTGTTGAAGAGGCCGCTGGATAGTCGCTTTGCCGATACTGTCATCTTTGCCAGTTTGTTTATAACACACTTCATATGTATTCTTCGATGCTAATTGCCAGAGAAAATTAAACCCAATCCAAGCTAAAAAAAGCTTGCTAATGTGTAGGCCAGGGGCATCACATGATATGCAGCAAAAGATACCACTTTGTGTTACTGTCCAAGGGAGCCAAGCCAGAGGCGAATAGCCTGAGCAGTGAGCTTGGTAGCAATGGTTCAAAGATGGTGGACTCACAAGGCCAGTACTTAATGCATGGAGTCATGCATTCTAATGGCTTCGGGCATCTTATTGCTATCAATGGCTTTGATGCAGGTTCTGAGTTTGTAACTGGACACCAAAGCTTGAGCTTGTGGGATCACATATGAACTGCATTACGAGCGAGGTAGCCATCTGTTATCCTTATTTTTTACTGTCTCATACAAATGTTCAAGTCTAATACTAACTATTTTTGACTAAGTTCAAGAAAAGTGAGCATAACTGATGGAGCGAAAAAGGGTGGAATGGAGATGAAGCTAATCCATGGGCATGTTAATGTGAGATATGTGGTCATATAAGTTTGATGATGTTAGTTATGTAAAACTAGATTGGGCATGCTAATGTGTTATTCTATTATTAAATGAATATTTTGCCTCTTATCATTGTAGGAAGTACATGTTGCTAACTATGTAGAACAACCAAAAATGCAGATGTATTTGATAGTTTGGACATGTTAATTGTTATCCTATTATTAACTGAATATGTTCCCCTTATCATTGTAGGAAGAACATGATTCTGACAATGATAAAAAACCATAAACTGCAGATGTATTTGATAATTTGGACATGTTAATTGCTATCCTATTATTAACTGAATATTTTCCCTTATCATTATAGGAAGAACATGATTTTGACTATGACGAAAAACCATAAACTGCAGATGTATTTGATAGTGATTTTGATGAAGCTGCGAGTTGCCTCCAATGTTCAATTTGATTCAGTTTCATTATGAGGATATTTATATTATTAAGTTTGTCCGTTTCGGTAAAATTTTAATAAATTTATGTGTAGTTTCATAACATTTTTTCTTTTACTTAGGAGTCTGGGCCAGATGAAGAAGTGGAAAATGTTGCAGAAAAAGATTTGCCGTATTGAGCTAAAATGCCATTTGCGAAGCTCAATGCCATTTGCGAGAACCTAATAATGTCGTCCCTAAAGAAGGAAATGAGGATGTCAAGGCAGATGTTCATGGGTCAATGAAACTAAAGGATAACAACTCGGAGGATGCATTATTGTCATTCAAAAGTGAGGTGAATTGTACGACATCATTAGAGATGCATCAGCTGTATCTTAAGGAGAAGCCATGTGACAAAATGGAGAGCTTCCTTTTGGAGCAGTTCCCTTTGTTGGAGATTGTTAGGGATTTGATTAGTACAGATGTGATTTTAGACATTTGCAATACTTGTAAACTTATTTTTCGTTGTATCTTTTTTTAAAATTGGTATTAGGATATGATTAGTGTCTTGGCGTTGTTGATTTGTTTTTGTATAGGTATTTGCCATGGATCGTTATTTTGGAGTATTTGACTTTATGCAGATGCTTTTGTAATTATGAATTATGAATTTCTCTATGTTTCTACTAATCTCATGCTTTGGCTCTGGTTATGGTATGGATTTTGGATGCATAAAGTAAATATCACAAGTACAATGATCCAGGACTACGTGCATGCTGAGTTCCTCATTTTTAGTAGCAAAGAGAATGCTACTATCAAAAAATTCTCTACACAACAAGTTGTCGTATTAAAGCTTCCTTTAACTAGCAGTTTGTTCAATCTCCATCTAAAGTAACAAAGCATTGGTCATAAAAACTGCTCTTAAGCAAAATAATTCACATAACTTTGCTTCTCATGCCTTGATTAACATGATGGCAACATGTGTTGACACAAAATAAGCTCAATAAAAGCAGCGTGAGATCTTCTGCAATATTTGTGCTTTGCCAGCAACATGAGTATTTGTTGCATTCATGCATCCTATGCTGACATTAACTCATTGCTAGAGGCCAGGAAATTCCTCTTTCTTTGGAAACCTCTCTACCAAAAATTTTGGAAAGAACTAAATCTGGAGGAAACTAAATTTTAGGGGAACTAAATTTTTTTCGGAACTAAATTCTCTGCAGAAACTAAATTTTGTGGGTAACTAAAATTTTTGGGTTGAACTAAATAACTGTTATTGGAATTAAGTAACAACGCGTGGAACTTAATTTTCAGGGGTACTAATTTTTGGGATGAGTTAAAACTGGAGTGAACTAAATTTTAAGGGGAATTAAAATTTGTAGGGAAACAAAATTCTTTAGGGAAACAAAATTTTGGAGAAACTAAAATTGTTAGTGGAACTAAATAACTATTATTGCGCATTAATTATTACTATTCGTATAAAATTATGAAATCCAAGATTTTGAGTTATAAATATTTTAAATGAACCGTGTCGAAGGCGCCCACGCCGAAGGCTGGCCGCTGAATTTTTGTACGTTTAAATTTTGGATGGGGAAATAATTTTTTGGGAGAACAAAGATTTTGAAAGGATATCTTAAATGAACCGTGGCCGATGACACGAGTCTGCGTCAACGCGCCACGCCGAAGCCGTCCGTGCCGAAACTAAATTTGTGTCTGTTTAAAGTTTGGAGGGGAAATAATTTTTGGGGAGAACAAAGATTTTGAGGGGATATCTTAAATGAACCGTGCCTGAGGGCACATGCCCGCGCCGCCCGTGCATTCTTGCTAAATTTTTTTACGCTAATTTGATGTTCCGCGCCAAAGGCGCCAGCACCAAATTTGTTATTCCGTGTCGAAGGCGTCCATGTCGTTAAATGTTTTTACGCTAATTTGTTGTTTCGCGCAATTTTGGTTGTAGAAATAATTTTTTGGAAACAAAGATTTTGCGGAGGAAAATCTTAAATGAATCGTGCCCGCGGGCACGGGTTATGACTAGTATATATATAATTGATTAGCCCACGAGAGGGTGTCCTAGTGGTAAGTCATTCCGCTCCAAAGCCAAGGGGTGCGGGGTTCGAGGCCTATGGCCGCCGTGACTTGGTAATTATTGTGGAATTTGTTGTGGAATTATTTACTCTGGGGCTACATCTCCCCTCTCGGACTAACCCGGGGGCCGTTGGGGGCACGACGGTCACCCCCCAGTTTGCTTAGTCACGACCGGGCTCTCGCCTTACCCTCCTAAGCCGAAGGCGGGGGGAGGGGGTTGTGGATTTTTCTGGGTTTTCAAAAAATATATATTGACTAGTAAGTGAGATTCTTTATTAATACCAAAACAAAACAATACAAAATTCCTCAGAAGGCATCTAGGAGGGTAAAGGGAGAGAGGGGAGAGGGCACAAGCGCCGTCACCTCCTACAAGCTAATACCCTACTGAGATAAAAGCCAAGAGGAGAGAATAAGTATGTATGTACAAGGAAAAGAGAAAAAGAGATATGTTAAACATCCAAGAAGCCCCAGTTGGAAAAGGGGGTAGCAGCCGAGGGGTTATCTCGATCTATGTCCCGAAGCCCAATGATAATATCAGCTGCAATATCACCAAATAGTACTGTTTTCTCCACACCCTTACCTTCAAAAATCCTCTTATTGCGCTGCTTCCAGATGTGCCAGACCATGGAAGCCAAAGTCGTCTTTGCCAATATGCCCAAGCTATCCTTCTTACTGTAGCGGGAGAGAATGAGATTACCCACCCCCGCTAGAGAATAAGGTGCAGCTACTGTGATCCCCAGTTTGAGCAGGCTTCTGCAAAGGATATAACGGGTGTAACTGCATTCAAAGAAGATGTGACCCACACTCTCTATAGCTTCATCCTCGCAAAGTACACTTGTTTTAGCAGTTGTTATCCCCAATTTTTGAAGTGTATCTTTAGTAAGGAGTTTACCCTGGAAAGCACGAATCAAGGTGATAGCCATCTTGGGAATATGTTTGCTATACCAAACAACAATGTAGTATGCAAAGGGAGTTCCCCTAGTGCGAGGACCCTCCCACGCAGCACGAAAGGAGAAAATGGGTCCAGGTACCCAATCCCAAGTGTCACATCCCTGACTTAGAGAGGTGGTCTGAAGAAGAGGGAGTAGAGTCTGAATATCAGGGTCATCTCTCCAACCACCCGGAGTCCAATAGTCACTAACGAATTTCCCTTCTGCTCCAGGCATGGCGTCTTGAAGATGATCAATAGGGCCACCTGAAAGCCAGTTGTTATACTAGAAAGAAGTGGACGTACCATCCTTGACAATACGTCTAATGAGTCTTTGAGATGTACTACGGTGTTGGAGTAGAAACTTCCAAGTCCCAGATTGCATAGGCTTGACCTTGGAACAGTAAAAACTACCTGCCCCTAAATTGTAACGCTTTATCATATATTGTGACTATGGACCATCGGATGATAAGAGCCTCCAAGTCAGACGGACTCCTGATGCCGCATTAAGGTCAGAGAGAAATCTCAGCCCAACACAACCCTCCTTAGAGGAGCATAAATCACGCCAAGACCAAATATGAAGCTTCCCCTAGATAAAATTCCTACATGCAAAACTGATGGACCATAACACCGATGGTGGAATGTAGAGACGTGCATCCAGAATGCGACCATACCATAAATCACTGTTCTGACTAACTCTATTCTTCTATATATAAATAGGAGAGACAAGGACCATCGTAGCAATCTCTTTTTACATTTATCAACCAATCGAGCATACATAGTCGCTTTAGGATAAGTTGAAGAGAGGGGCAAGCCAAGGTAGGCATTGAGGGTAGATACCTTTTTAACACCAAGTATATCAGCAAGGCTGTTGGGGGCTCTGGTGCCTTTACCGTAAATAACAGAGCTCTTATC
>CM061141.1:151461411-151511411 GCA_030789695.1 Scilla litardierei
TGATAGGTAATTTATCAATTCAACTAGGCATAACCCCTATACAGGCTTAGTTTACCGAGACTTTTGCATGATCTTGCTCAGATTATACATGCTGTATGGAGTACAGTGGTAGGGGGAGTCGAGTAAGCTTTGACTTGGACTCTTCTAGGGATAATGAAAAGAATTTGAGGTAAATAAACCTCTCTCAATTTTTAGTTTTGAAGAAATTACTGTTTAATTAGACAATTTGAAGGTAGACTCTTATTGATAATTTTGATGATAATTACCATACACACACCAAAGATAGATCATATAAATACTATCTATATATGAAACTTTTAGGGGTTTTGGTGGTTAATTGTATTTCAATAAAATAGGCTCTGCAAATTCATTGTTTGGTTAACTTTAAGTAGCCTTTGATACAAAGATTTATATTAGAAGTTAAAGTTAGTAAGTAAAACAGATTTTTACAAGTCACAATGGAACTCCAAAAGGCTCATGTTGGTATACCTAGAACTGTTGCATGTTAAAGAAATTTTTTTGGTATAACTAGAACACAAAGCATATCCTCATTGTGCCACTAAATTAAACCTGAAATTTGTCAGCTAATTGCAATTTCTGAATCAGGAAAGAAAACGGCAGAAGAATTCTAAACATAGAAGCCATGGAATTAGCAAGTTGTTGCATGTTTCAGATTATCGAATATTTGGTTTTATATATATCCAAAATTCAAGCAGTTTATTGTTGACTTCTACTCTGTAGCATGCAATCATTATATATAATTTGCCAGGCATGTTATCACGAATGAAAGTAATTTTATTCTAAATAGAAAGAAAAGAGAGCAGAAGCATATATTATGTGTTTGCAGGATGTAGGCAAGAAGCTATTTCTAGGCAAGAATCAAGGTCTGGGCTCAATCACTTACGTAGGTGAGCCCCTTTTGTAAACATAGTCTGGGTTCAACAGCGCATCTCAACGGTGATGAGATTTTTTTGCTTGATTAAAATATGTTATTTGCTCTTTCACTTCTGTTTAATCCAAAAACATCTGTTGAGTTTGATTATCTCTTGACATGTCTCAAAACATGGAAGAAGAGGAAGTAGCAGCCAGCATGGGTGAATGAGATGAAACATGACCACTATAAAATCTTTGTAAGTATAACCTTTTGTGACATTTCTTACGCAGTATATCCTTTACCAAAAGCTCAAGTACACTGATGTTTTCCTTAACTCATGGCATTTCATGACATTTCCTTAGCTTGACAAAGATTTGGTCTTATTTTGGTGCACGAGGTTGGTTATTGAAACATTGCTTTGTGTTCATGGCAATTCTTCTTTGTGAGTATATCATTCTATCTTATGTTTTATGCTTTATGCATGAGGTTGGGTTTTAAAACATTGTTGTCACCCTAGTTAAACTAAACATAGCTTCTCTAAGTGCATGTTGTGGTATAATTCCAACTGATGTTATTGCACAGTTAAGATCATATGTTTCCATTGGCATTTGTTTCTTCAATTTTCTGTTACAAATTTGATTTTTTATACATGATTTTCCTATCTTAACATAGAAAATGAGGAAATTGTGAATGCTGATAAGAAATGGAGAGGGGGAAAGGATAACAAGGAGAATGTAGTTGAAGCGAAAACTAAATAGGAAGATATGGTTAGTTCTTTATAAATGTGTTCGTTATTGTGTGGTACTACCGTTTTTGCCATGTTAAGGTATTGTAATGTTATGGATATAGAAGACTGGGTTTTGCCATTATAGGTATTGCAATGTAGGAAAGGTAAAAAATTTTGAACGAGAAAGGATCGTTAATCAGTAAGTAAGATGCTTTGTATTGTGCATCATGTTCATCATTAATGTGTTGGTCAGAATCTTTTTTGAGAATGTTATTATTGTACACACATTGCTTCACTGAATTATATTGAAAACACATTTTTTAAAGCTTTCTTTTTCTCCTGTTTCGTTTTACTGTAGAAAGTCTTTATCAAATAAATTCTGCTTGATTCAGTTTCTGTAAAGTTAAACGACATGGAATTTTGTGCTTCATGTGGCAAGCACATGGCTGGGACAACTCAATATCAAACATCAGTTGTAGAACACCGTCGCGACAACCTACCCCCAACTTTGGGGTCTATACTTGAATCCTTTATCTACTTTTATCACCCTTGAAATATTTCTGTTAAATTAATAACTATTATATATATTTCAGGGTGACACATGTTCATTTACTTTATTGTTACAATTACGTCAATATGTTTCTTGGTATGAATCAAAGATCATGCCATCCTACCTTGCTCTTACGTTACTCTCCATTCATGCTCAGTCACATGGTCAATTGATGACATGAGTCTCTCCCATTAGAGTTCAACTGTGTATATTGGTTGTAATTGAAAGAAGGAAGAATAAAAACTTAATCTGAAATGTTAGTGACTAATGAAATGTGCGAACATGAGAGATGTTTTGCATGTAACAGCTATGGGAGAATAACATAATGCTTATAAACATGAGAATAACATGTATTTCATCACAACTACGACTTTAGATTCCAAAAAAATCATACCATTGCCGATCTAATCAATAATTAAACATCAATAACATAGAAGTCATGTTTCTACAGTAATTTTCTATTTGTAGTTAATTTTCTATTTGTTTCTGGTTGAAAATATGTAGCTCACACAAACAGGAGTTTCCATGGTGATGGCAGTGAGAGAGTTGATTCAGAAGTGGCAGGACGAGTAGGCTGGAATGGGAATGCCACTTATTGATGAGGTTTACCTTAAAACCATTGCTATCATTTTATTGATAGATTTCATTAGGAAGCTTCATTTAGTTATGGTTTTTTAAAACTGTAGTTTATATTTGCGTTGATAAATTCGTGATTTGAATAAAATAGAAACTTGGTAAATACCTATTGCCGATGTTGTTCCTGCTGATGGTTATCTTGAACTTGAATATCATAAGAAATCTGGTCCTGTTCTATTATCTTCCTCTTTTAATCGCCTCATATTGGTTGTCATCGGCTATCTTAGTTAATTTTTCATTTTATCCCATTTAATTTCATGTCTCTATTATTGTCTCAACTCCATAAAAATTGTTTATTTGGTGAGTGTAGTGTTGATATTGATCTGAGCAAGGAGCTGAAGCCGCCACCAAAATTAGTGTTGGAGCAGTAGGTGGAGACTGCAAGGCGTGGCCTTTCTACTGCCCAAGTGAGTTGTTATTGTTTTTTGTTCTGCAAAAATTTTGTTGATATATTTAAATTGTAGCTCAAATTTTTCTCAATTACATTTGTTTTCGAATTGCTTTATTTAGATTGCTAGATTGCTAAATAAGCCTTATCTCCGAGATGGAGTCCGGTTCCCACTCACCGGGAACAAGCAAAGTTGGACCGGGCAAGCAAAGCTGTTACTTGGAGAAGTGTATGTCTTAATGTTTTATCAAAATTTCATGTTGATCATCCACCCATTTGAATTGGTGCAAACATTTTTTGCATTTTGCAATACTCAATGTAGAGAGTTGTTCTGGCTTTAAAAGACTCGGATGTGTATCCTTATTCAGATTTATTGTAATCTTATTGTTTTTATTGTTAGAATGGTCTCTAATTTACTTTTTTCAACATTGCAGTCCTCTTCATAGCTTGATGAGGCAGAAGCATTCACTGAAAACATCCTTGGGCTTCATTTGAACCATCTGGACTTTTTATGAAGAAGAACCATATGAGATGGAAAATAGCAGCTGTTTGCAGATATCATGGATTGTGAAGCACAAGCCATTGGACTCATAGCTAAGAAAATCCTATGGCCCTTTCCTCTTTATTCTCAATTCTGTACCCTTTTCTTCTTCTTGATTTTCTTTTTCTTTTAGTTTTTCCCCTTGGCCTTTATTGGTTGGAGTTGGGACGAAGGGAAGAAAATCTTGGGATGGAACATGTGGCTGGAGTTGGATGGATTTTGTGGCATCCACGTCTCACATGTTGCTTTGAGTTGAGGCCCAGTTTAGACTGTCAACTGCATCCATTGGAATCGAGTGTGTGACGGTAGACACACAGCCCCGTGCACTACTCTACTTTGCAAGACAACTTAGGTTGAATGAAATCGCAAATGATGTTGTATTGTAGGATGTGCCCCTGGGGATTCAAAAGTGTTGGCAGCTCAAGCACGAGAGTACTTCAAGGTTTTCCCAGCTTTATAGCATTTTATAGCATTTTCTACTTCTCAGCTTTGCTTTTTTTAAATACTGATTTTACAAATAATTATGATGTAGCATTTTTTCCCTCAACTTGCTCATATTATTTTTGCCAGTAAATGAGGTGGCAGTGACTTCTATGTTATATAGGAGTACATATTTTTCTGTTTTCCCATTTAGTAATTACCACACTTCTTAAATGAACAAATTATATTTATAATCAAGGAACAAAACTTGCTGCCTAATTTCCACTTATTTCATGATTGTAGCTAATACTGCAGATCAGAATAGATGTGCAATTATGAACGGATGTTCATGATGGTATTAAACTAATTACGGTGCCTCAGTCTCTACTCCTAAAATGGTTAGTTTTCCTAATTGGATTGTATCTTTATTTATTTGCATTTATTTGTTTGTTTGTTTTTAAGGAATTTTGTTTGGATTTATTTGAATGATTGTAGTTTTTAGTGGATCGATCACTGATTCATGATTATTTGAATCATTTGATTGCATATTTAAGTAAATTTGCTGGAGACTGAAGTCATAGCCTCTCGATTTTTTCATGTTTTTTTGCATTTGAATTGATTGGTTATTATGTGCATCTTTTTTTAGGAGGATTATTGATTCTTGCTATCTGATGTTATTTGCTAACGATTGGCAGTTTTGGATGCAAATGATATGGTAAATTTGAGGCGACGAGATCAGTTACTGAGTGCATGTTATCTGCATCTTAACTCCGATTCTTAACATTTTATGATTGCAGATGTTTCGAGGAGAATCGAAATTTTGAAGTCGTGTATGTGTGCATATGTAGGTCCCTAAGCAATGTACTGTGGACAAAGATGAGTTACGAAGGATGAAAGAAATAAGTCAAGAGTTGTTCTAAAATGATTTTTTTACTTTTTATTTTGCACAAATAACAAAAAATGTGTAAAATAAAAGTAAAGAAAATGAGATGAATCATGTGAATATGGTTGTTCTAACCATGCCTAATTTGTGTTCCCCTACATGAATGTGCAGGGAGTTATGAAGACGAAGATGATGGAGATAATTGAAGTGATTCTTAATTACTATGCTATAAGGAAGTTGTAGAGCCATGGAAGCTGTAACTTCCATCTTATACCTGGGCAACACGTTGTGATGAACATGCGGTGATGAAAAGTGCATATCGATTTTTCTATAGCACGGATCCTGCTTTGCTCCATGCCTCTTAGATGATGAATTTGTACCATAATTGTCTCATCGTGATGATAAACAAATTACAATATTCTTTCTTTCTTTTAGTCTTTTTTTTGTTTTGTGCATTTAAATGTAATATTGAGCAAGTATTTGCATATCCAAAGCCTGTACAGCTTGTATGTAATTGTTGTGCCACATGATTAATTCACATAATGCAGATTTGAAAATGGAGGGTTTTGAAATTTTTTGGTAACTTGAGTACCATTAAATCCTTCTTTTATTTTTTTCATCAACACAAAAAGACATTTTAGCCGTCATTTTATTTCTACAAGACATTTATGGGAATAACAAAAAGAGAAGTACTTGGCAATAACAAATTAAAACCAATAATTAAGAAGTTACAAATTAAAACCTTCCAACGACAACACATTATCAAGTTTTGTTATTCCAAATCTATTACTTTTTTTTGATCGAAAACAATCCAATGAATGCGTTCTCAATAAAATGTTGAATTGTGATATCTTGATATCAGTGACAAATCCTAACAACAATCCAAGTAATGGATTCTCAAGAAACTATCAGAATTCGTTGATTTCATTCTTAAAATTAGGATTCCATTGGGGGTTAGATGTGGTTATGTGGAATTCTCACACCTGGGCTAAACAAATTTTATCGATGAATTATTTATGATGCAAAATTGTAATCATTGGAACCAAGCTCACTTGGCGTATATGACTTCAAACATCCTTGGGGATCCAAGATTATAAGGGGGCAATATTTTAAATGAACAATGCCCAAACCTTGAGGGAACTAAATTTTTGGAGGAACTAATTTTTCTGGTGGAAACTAAACTTTGAGGGGACCTAAATTTTTTGGTGGAGTTAAATAACAATTAATGCACTTTACTTATTTTTGTTTGTTTAATCTTAAGGTATTTACGATTTTTAATGGAGATATTTTAAAGCACTTTTGCCCTTGGGATTTAATCTTGAGGAATCAACGGGTAGGATGCAGGTTTGTGAAAATTTTAGGGGAAAATTCTTAACTTTTAGGGGAAATTCTTAACTTATAGGGGAACTAAATATGGATGTAACTAAATTTTAGGAGGAACTAAAATTTTGGGGAGTGACTAAATTCTCTACATTGAACTACATTTTTAGAGGTGCTAAATTTTTTGGAAAATTTGGGGGAACTAAATCTGGAGGGAACTAAAATTTGTGGAGAATTTAAATATCTATTATATAAAACACAACTGTATTTGAATCCTAGGACTGACTCGGACAAGTCCCAGTCATCAACAACGATCATGATGCATCCACATCCTTTGCATCCAAGGGTCAAGATTTAATTCAAAAAATTGGGGGAACTTTATAGTGGGGGACAACATTTATACGTGGATTTACGTAGATTTAATGCATTTTGCGGAAAAGGAAGTGCACTTACTGCATTTTCGTTTAATGCATTTGCATGCATTAGTCACCCTCATACATTTGCACTTAATGCGGCAGAGTAAATGCACTTGCATTTAATGGCATGCATTTGTCATGCTCACACATTACCAGCTCGATTAGTCAGGACAATATAATGGTAGCGGGGCCCACCATCAAGAAAGATGCTGCAGAGCGAAATTTGTGTAGATATAATTTGTTGTTTCATGTCAAAGGCGCCTGCGCTGAATTTGTTGTTCTACGCTAATTTGTCGTTCCGTGCCAAAGGCGACCGCGTCGAATTTGTTGTTTCGCCCCGAATTTGTTGTTCCGTTTTGAAAGCGCCCGTGCCGAATTTGTTGTTCAGCACCGAAGGCGCCCATGCCTCTAATATTTTTACGCTAATTTGTTGTTCTTTTAAATTTTGGATTTGGAAATAATTTTTGGGGAACAAAAATTTTGCGGGAGAAAATCTTAAATGTACCATGCCCACGGGCACGGGTTATGACTAGTATATATATATACTGCCCACGAGAGTGTGTCCTAGTGGTAAGTCATTCCGCTCCAAAGCCAAGGGGTGCGGGGTTCGAGGCCTATGGCCGCCGTGACTTGGTAATATTGTGGAATTTGTTGTGGAATTATTTACCCTGGGGCTACATCTCCCCTCTCGGACTAACCCGGGGGCCGTTGGGGGCACGGCGGTCACCCCCAGTTTGTATAGTCTCGACCGGGCTCTCGCCTTACCCTCCTAAAAAAAAGCCGAAGGCAGGGGGAGGGGGTTGGGGATTTTTCTGGGTTTTCAATATATATATATATATATATATATATATATATATATATATATATATATATATATATATATATATATACTAGTCATAACCCATGCCCGCGGGCACTGTTCATTTAAGATTTTCCCCCGCGAAATCTTTGTTCCCCAATAAATTATTTCCACAGCCAAAATTACGTCGAACAACAAATTAGCGTAAAAATATTTAGCGGCACAGTCGCCTTCGGTGCAGAATAACAAAATTGACGCGGGTGCTTTCGACACAGAACAACAAAATAGGGTAAAAAAATCGGCGTAGACTCCTTAGGCGCAGAACAACGAATTAGGGTAAAAAATCGGCACGAGCGCCTTCGACGCAGAACAACGAATTAGGGTAAAAAAATTTAGCGGGCGCCTTCGGCAACATCCCTTTCAGAATCTGGACATTTGCAAGAGAATCCACTGTTCCTACAGTCTACATGCATCATAATTTACTAGCTAGCAACATCACAGTCACAATGTGGAGACATAAAAAAGGTTATTTTTGTGTGTGAAAAAAATTGTCATCGCCAAACAAAAGAATAAACCGTTGGCAATTCACCGAACGGTATAAAAGCTTAAACCACTTTATTATTGCATTATCAATGTGCGATGAAACTGATACATTGCATGATCGATGTTTACATGTACCAGAAGTCATGTAATTTGATCTCGGGAGAACTCGGGGTCGGAAAAATTAATAAATCCACGTGCGATCTCCCCACAGAAAACAAATTTAAATTAAGGATCAATGACCTGACATGCGAGCACACGCGACATGGCAAAGGTCTGAGCAACACAAAGTACATACCGAGCATACCATGATCTCCCTTTGTCTCTCTCGCGGGTCATCGATTCAATACCCGAAAACAAAGAGTTTTCAATCAATCATCGTAATTCAAGAAAAGTGTCTTCACATCTGATCTTGAACCATCTTCACAAACAAAGATTTTCGGCCTACAGCAAATCAACAAAATCCTCCTCGTCCCGTCGCCCACTCGTCAATTTCAACAACGAAACTGAGTTCTCCTTCGGGCAAAAATTTGTTACAAAAGCAATCAATCCCCAGATGTAACCGAATCAATATAAACATGAAGAACAATATAGATGATAAAAATAACCTCAAGATCTTTAGAGATCGATTACCTGTAAAAATCTTTTAAAAAGGTTTAATAGATCTGACAGATCTAACCAACAGGTGAAACAAAAAAGCTAAAGGGATATTGATATTGATGGCAGATAAAAGAAAAAAATAAAAGGCTTTTATCTGCCATCAATATTTTTTTCTTTTTATTTCTCAGATGAACCCATAATTTAGATATTGATGGCACAATTGATCTGGACACAACCAAAAATGAAATCGCGATCTTTGGCAGAACCGGCGGTGTGCCTTGAGCTTTGAATGATGCAATTGATCTTTGGTCTTGATCTTTGGGAGAACCGACGGGGAGAACCAGCGGCCGCCTCTGGGTAGGGGGAGGAAATGTTTGCAATGGCGGCACGAATGATGTCGACAGCGACGAAGAAAGGGAAGCTTTGCACCAAAATGATGGATACGTAATTCTATGATTAAATCCATCGCCACAGTCCGAAACAACCCCACATGAAATTAGATGCATGCCTGTAACGACTGGTTTTTCATGTATTTGGATTATCTATATTATATATGTTTTGGTGGATTTTCTCTCTTTATGTGTGATTTTCCGTCTCCGTAGCTTTCGTTTTCGTTCATTTCGTTGTGATTTTCTAGCTTCTTCCTTAGATCGTTGAGTTTGGAGTAAGTCATTCGTGACGAGCTTCAAATCGCCCATATCTTAGAGATAGGTTGATCTTAGAAGCCGTAGGAATCTTCCTGGAGCTTCGCGCTTCGATTCGAGACTTTTCGTGCACTTTAGTTGGTTCAAGAAGGAGAACCAACCGACTAGATTCCAATCTAGTCGGTCAGAAACTCTTTTGGAACCGACTAGTTCATTAAATCAATTATTCAGGAGTTACTGTTTACTCTTAGTCGGTCTAAGAATAACCACCGATCGACTAGATGTGAAACTATTCAGTCAGAACTTGCTCTCAGACCGACTAGTTCCTTTGATTAATTTCACTTGAGTTACTGTTTATCGTTAGTCGGTTAATGAACACTCACCGACCGACTAGGTTGCAAACTAGTCAGTCGACGGGCCTTCACAGACCGACTAATTCATTTCCCAGATTTATTCTTTCTTCCGCTGCTTGATCTTAGTCGGTCATAGTTGGTCGACCGACCGACTAGTTCTCGAATTAGTCGGTCAACAACTCTTCTTTGACCGACTAACTGACCCCGAAACCCTAGTGTTCATTTCCGCCACCGGGTTGTTTCTATTTAAACCCCCGACTCTTTTCATTCTTCTTTCATTTCTTCTGAGCCATTTTCTCCCCCAAATCATCCTCAAACATTTCTCCAAGCCATTCCTTCTTCCCTCGGAGCTTCCCTCTCGTCATTAGCGCCGGCCACCTTCCTTTAGGCCGTCGGCCAACCCCAAAACCCCACAAATCCCAATTTC
Source organism: Scilla litardierei (assembly GCA_030789695.1). Classification (NCBI taxonomy): domain Eukaryota; kingdom Viridiplantae; phylum Streptophyta; class Magnoliopsida; order Asparagales; family Asparagaceae; genus Scilla; species Scilla litardierei. The sequence goes on from CM061141.1 coordinate 151,471,530, forward strand.
TCCAGATTTTCTCGCCATTTCCTGTCATCCATGTTGAATGTTGCATTCGGAGCACACGCTACATTACTTGTACTACTTAATCCGGCTATGCACCTGCTTTTAGCGGGCACAACCCTATGCCAAATACACTTCCTGGCTCGTGATCCAGAAGCGAGCATTACGCGTTCGGGGGTAATGCCTTGGCTCGATACTCGTGGAGGGGTAGGGATAAGCGATCACCTGAGTGTACGAGTTGGCCCGATCCGCCACTCAAGCCAGAAGACGTAATCTCTGTGCACGACGTGTTTACTTGACGTGATTTACTTGACTTGTACTTGTCCGTGTTTATACTTGTAAAACTTGCCTTCCATGCCATGCTTGCCACTTGCTACTTGTTACTTGCACCTTACCTTGCTTGTTACTTCCATCATATACTTGCCATGTTATGCATCATACTATAACTGCTAGGTTGTTAGTTTACCTTCCTTTTAGTTTCCTTGCCCAAGTCTTTTAGACTTGCTGACATGTACCCTTTACTCTTTTGGGTGACACATGTTAGATCCTGAGCCTGAGGTTGCTGTTGAGGACGTGGTGTTCGCTGACGCTGAGTCAGAGCCCGCGTTCATCGAGGAGTTTGAGGACACGGGAGATCAGTCGTAGAGACTGTTTGGGTTGTTGTTTAGACTGCTTTAGTTGTCGGTGCGTAGCACCAATACTTTGTTTCGTGTTGGCTTTTGTTGGCCATGTTTTGGGCCTAGACTCCTTCTTTAGCCTGGTGGCTTTTTCTGCGATGTTGAATATTATTGTGGACAAATTCTGAGATTGGTTAACTTTTATCAGTCTCCTTTACATTATTATTATTATTATTATTGTTCTGTTTGCATTTACAGGGACCTGCATATATTCAGATTTGATGCTTATCAGGCGTGTAGCTTCACAGCTCCACGTCTGAGCAGACCTTCTCACGTCTCGCCTCCATATTAGGGAAGCGGGGCGTGACAGATTTTGTTGGTGGCCCATGTAGGTCCATGTGTAACTGCAAACTAATGGAATAACGATGATAATATTTGATTGTCAAAAAAAACATTCGACATCCGAGTCATAAGCTATGCGTCTAATTGTTTCGTTTCTGTGTCATTAGATGGCAGGAAGGCGAAATACCCGAGCTGGTTGTGGTGCGCCCCCTCATGACGAGAAGCCTGATCAGGAGCCCACCAATGGGGAGATGATGCGGATGGTGCTTCAGATGATGCAGGTGCAGTAGGGCGTGCTCCTGTAAGTCCAGAATGCTCCAGTTGTTTGAGCTGCTCGGGCAGTTCAGGAGGCCCCTCGTTCTGAGCTAGGAGCGAAGTAGTTTCGAGAGCTGGGTCCTGCATATTTTGATGGTACTGAAGGTCCTCTAGCTGTTGACGAGTGAATCAGGAATATTGAGGACAATTTGAAGATGTCCAAGGTCAAGGAGGTTGGCTGGGTTGACTTGGCAAAGAGGCAGCTGAGGGACAATGCCCGGAATTGGTGGGATGCTGAGGAGGAGCTATTGGAGGAGCCGATATCTTGGGTTACCTTCAAGTCCAGATTTGATTATGAATATTTTCCGAAGGCTGCCCGGAGAGAGATGTTGTAGCGCTTCATTGATTTGAAGCAGGGGAGCTTGTCGGTGGATCAGTACCACCAGGAGTTCACCAGGCTGAGTCGGTTCGTACCGAAGATGGTGCAGGATGCTGATGAGAGGATTCAGAGGTTCCTGTAGGGACTTGCTTTGGAGCTTCCAAGTTTTGTGTCTTCCTCTGATCTGGAGTCCTATCAGAAGGTTCTGATAGCGGCGCAGAGGCAGGAGCTGATTGTGAACCAGAGGAGAGGACATGTTGCTGGGGCTGGGAAGAGGCCTATGGAGCATGCCAGAGCGGTGGTTAGGCCTGGTTTCAAGCCTAATCAGCCGGTGCAGTTCAAGAGGCCAGGAGGGCCTATTCAGAAGACTTACCATTTCTGCGGCAAGACCGGGCATATCAAGGAGCAGTGTAGGAGATTCCTGGGCCAGTGTATTGTCTGTGGAGATCCTACCCATACCATGAAGGACTGCCCGAAGTCGAAGCAGCCTTGGAGAGCACCTGTTGCAGCATAGCCATTGCAGCAGAGAGCGCCTGTTCCTGCTGGACGTGGAGCAGCTCTTGTCCCACAGAGGTAGGCCTTTCAGCAGGCTTTTCAACCGAGGCGGCAGGCTTTTCTGATGTCTGAGGTGGAGAGCATGGCTGTGGATGAGGTTATCGCATGTAATCCTCAATCTAGATGTTCCTTTCTTATTTAGTTTTGTTTGTTAGATTATGTTGTTTGTTTGTACATGATTATTTGCTAGAATAGGGCTTGATTATTAGACTGTTTGTAGGTGTGATTCTGGTGTGCACATTTCCTGCATTAGTCCTCTTTGACTCAGGTGCATCGATGTGCATTTTGGCGCGGCGCTTCGTGGAGAAGCATTCCTTGACGACGTCCCCTCTTTCCAAGAGTTGGAATATCGTTACAGGGAATGGCGTGGTCTCGGTGCATCGTGGTTGGAATTCTTGCTCGTTGGTGGTCTGTGGACATGAGCTTTACGCTGATTTCATTGTCCACGACATCATTAACTATGATGAGGTCCTTGGGATGGATTGGCTTGCGAGCTTCTATGCTACGATCGACTGTCGGAGGAAGAAGGTGGTGTTCGAGATTCCCAGATATCCAGTATTTGAGTTCAGCCGGGGTAGCAGTTCGCTTGGCCCTGTCAGATTTTGGGCCAGACCGGTGGAGTTTGTGGCTATGCAGATGGAGCTGGAGAGGCCAGCGGTAGTGTGGGACTTCAATGACGTCTTCCCCGAGGATATGTCTAGATTGCCACCCGATCGAGCTCTCGAATTTTCGATTGATCTTATTCCGAAAGCGCAGCCTATTTCGAAAGCGCCCTATCGTATGGCACCCGCTGAGTTGGAGGAATTGCGGAAGCAGCTGGATGAGCTTTTGCAGAAGGGTTACATCAATCCTAGTGTGTCTCCATGGGGAGCACCGGTGCTGCTGGTGAAGAAGAAGGATGGTTCGCGTCGCATGTGCGTGGACTACAGGGAGCTGAATGCGGTGACCATCAAGAATAAATACACATTGCCTCACATCGATGATATTTTTGATCCGCTTGGAGGATCGAGGGTGTTTTCGAAGTTGGATCTGAGGAGTGGTTATCATCAGCTGAAGGTGAAGAAGGAAGATGTTCCGAAGACAGCATTCAGGACGAAGTATGGACACTACGAGTTTGTGGTTATGCCCTTCGGTGTAACCAACGCTCCCGCAGTTTTCATGAATCTGATGAACCTGATTTTCTACGACTTTTTAGACAAGTTTGTCGTTATCTTTATTGACGACATTCTGATCTATTCAAAGTCAGAGGAAGAGCATGCCTCGCACTTAAGGACAGTGTTGGAGTTTTTGAGGAAGCATCATTTGTATGCTAAGTTTTCGAAGTGCGAGTTTTGGCTGGACAGAGTTGCTTTTCTCGGGCATGTGGTGTCTGGAGATGGTATTTCAGTGGATCCCGAGAAGATCAAGGCCATCAGAGAGTGGCCTGTTTCGCAGTCAGCATCTGAGATCAGGAGTTTTCTTGGGCTTGCAGGTTATTATCGGTGCTTCATCAAGGACTTTTCCCGTATTGCTGAGCCGATGACCAGATTCACGCGGAAGGATGTACCTTTTGTTTGGTCGGGTGATTGTGAGAATGCCTTTGGTGTTCTGAGGGAGAGATTGACGACTGCCCCTGTCCTTGTTGTGCCTGATCGCAGTGGAGGATTTGAGATCTTTTACGATGCTTCTGGCAAGGGTCTCGGTTGTGTGTTGCATTAGCACGGGCAAGTTGTGGCGTATGCTTTGCGTCAGCTGAAGACTCATGAGAAGAATTACCCGACGCACGACTTGGAGTTGGCTGCTGTCGTGTTTGCGCTCAAGATTTGGAGGCACTTCCTGCTGAGTGAGAAAGTGAAGATCTTCATCGATCACAAAAGCTTGAAGTATATTTTTACTTAGAAGGAGCTCAACATGCGACATCGTCGATGGTTGGAGCTCATGGCGGATTATGAGATCGATTTGTAGTATCACCCCGACAAGGTGAATGTGGTTCCGGATGCGTTGAGTAGGCTTCCAGCGGTGATGATGTTGAATTCACAGTGGAGATTGCAGCAGGATTTTTGCGAGTCTGGAATTGATATTGTTCTTCCTGGGGAGGTTTCTCCGTTGATGTGTATGCAGATACAGTCGACGATCGTGGATCGGATCAAGGCTGGCCAGGCTAGAGATCTGAAGCTGGTGAAGATTCGGGAGCAGGTAGAAGCCGGTCTGCGGACTGACTTTTTGATTCATGAGGATGGCTCGCTGAGGTATGGAGCTAGGTTGTGTGTGCCAGCTGGGGATATTAGAGAGGAGTTGCTAGTTGAGGCACACAGTTCGCCGTATTCTGTACATCCTGGTGGTACCAAGATGTACAAGGATCTTCGTCTGAACTTTTGGTGGCATGGCATGAAGAGGAGTGTGGCTCGAAGTGTAGCCAAGTGTCTGGTTTGCCAGCAGGTGAAGGCGGAGCATCAGCGTACGGCAGGGTTGCTACAACCGCTTCCGATTCCGGAGTGGAAGTGGCAACACATCACTATGGACTTTGTGACTGGACTGCCTCGGAGTCCGAAGCAGAATGACGCGATTTGGGTGATCGTAGATCAATTGACCAAATCCGCGCACTTTATTCCATTCTGAGTAGGACAGTCCACTGAGGCGCTAGTGAGGAGATACATGGAGGTAAATTCTTTTACTCTCCGTTTCTATTTCCTTTTCCTAGATAGATAGTGATGTAACGTGAATCGTGCAGGAGATCGTACGACTTCACGGAGTCCCCGTGAGTATCGTGTCGGACAGAGACACGAGGTTCACATCTTAGTTCTGGCAGAGTTTGCAGAAGAGTTTGGTTACGAGTCTGAGTTTCAGCACGGCGTACCATCCGCAGACAGATGGCCAGTCCGAGAGGACGATTCAGATCTTGGAGGACATGCTGAGGGCGTGCATGTTGGATTTCAAGGGTTCATGGGAGGACCATCTACATCTGGTAGAGTTCTCTTACAACAACGGTTTCCAGGTGTGTATTGTCATGGCGCCTTTTGCCGCGCTGTACGGGAGGAAATGTTGATCGCCTTTGAGTTGGGAAGACATTGGTGACCGGGAACTGTTGGGACCTGAGATGATTGTGGAGGCTGTGGATGTCGTCAGGAACATTCCGGAGAGGCTGAGGATTGCTCAGGACCGTTTTAAGCATTGGGCAGATGCTAAACGACGTCCTTTGGAGTGATCACTCCATATTTTACACCTTTTTTCTGCATGTTTGCATGCCATTTTGATAGCTCGAATCGCGTTTTTCACGATTTTTCGGCAATATTGCGATGCTTTTCACGATTTCTTGTTTTTGTCGAATTTCAGGATATTCGGAGTGATTTGGAGTGATTCTGAGATGCACCCACTCCGGAGTGTCACCCGTGACTCCTTCGAGGGGAATTTTGCTATTGGAGAGGAGTGGAAGAAGAAAGAACATCGTAGGAGCGACGAGGGAGCAAAAATACGAAGATTAGGCATTTTCAGCATGTCACTAGGCCGAGTGAATGAGTCATTCGACCGACCATCGAAAGCCCGCTCAGCCGACTAGATCTGACACGCAGACGATAGAGTATCAGCGTGCACTCGGCCGACCGTCGCCAGCCCACTCGGTCGAACCACGGAGACACCACTCGACCGAGTGGCATCAAGACGACGGCAACGAAAAGTCCAGACTTACTGTAATCTGTCAGTCGACTCCCGAGTTTCGACTCGCCTGAGTGAAGAAGTCCCCTCGGCCGAAGCAAAGAAAGTCACTTGGCCGAGTGACACCCGAGGAGCCGACACCCAAAAGTCCGAAGTTACTGGAATTTGTCAGGGTTTGTCACTCGGCCGAATGACATTTGTCACTCGGCCGAGTGAGCCGCGCTGCATGTAGCGTAAATTACGATTTTGAGGCTGCTGATCACTCCGTGTTTTACACCTTTTTTTCCGCATGATTGCATGCCATTTAGATCGCTCAAATCACGCTTTTCACGATTTATCGACAATATTGCGATACTTTTCAAGATTTGTTGTTTTTGTCGTATTTCAGGAGATTTGGAGCGATTTGGAGTGATCCCGAGATACACCTACTCCAGAGTGTCAACGATGACTTCCCCGAGGGGTATTTAGCTATTGGAGAGGAGCGGAAGAAGAAAGAACATCGTAGGAGCGAGGAGGAGGCAAAAACACTCAGAATGGGCATTTTTGGTGTCTCACTCGGCCGAGTGAAGGAGTCACTCGGCCGACCAGCGAGACCCCGCTCGGCCGACCAGATCGGACACGCGTCATGTATGCACTCGGCCGAGCATCGGAAGCCACATCGGCCGAGTGACGAGACCACGTCCGCCCGAGTGGCACTCAGACGACGCCCATCAAAAAGAGCCAACTTACTGTTTTTTGTCTGCCTAAGCTTCAGAAGATCCACTCGGCCGAGTGGAAATTGCCGACCGCCCGAGTATATAGAAGCCATCGGCCAAGTGACGACAACTCACTCGGCCGAGCGACGCCCGAAGTGAAGACTCCCAAACCCCCAGACTTACTGGAAATTCTCAGGGTTTTTCACTCGGCCGAGCACCTTTTGTCACGCGGCCGAGTGAGCCGCGCTGCCTGTAGCGTAAATTGCGATTTTCAGGCTGCGCAGGGGCATTTTGGTCACAGTTTTTTGGACGATTTTGGGGGGTATATAACCCTAGTTTTTAACCTAGGTTAGGGAGCTTTTTCCTTTGCTTTTTGCAGCTTTTTAGATTAAACTTTTTAGCTTTTGATTTTTGTGATTGGAGAGGAGAGAAAAGTTTATTTTTGTTGGATTCTTGGAGAACTCTATTGGTTTGTCTCCCTCTCCATTAAAAATCTTATTTTTATTGCTTATTTGAATATTGTGATGAATTCTATTGCTATTTCCATTGTTTATTCTTGCATTTGTGATATGATTTGTGAGTAGTCTATACGTCTTGGGGCGTGGGGATAAACCCTACGAGCCCAATTTCCGATTTATGATGATTTGGTAGAAATATTGCTAGAATTGCTATTAGGGTTAGTTTGGGATCGATATACTACGGATAGCTAGGTGTTCATATCGATTGGGATTTACAAGAGATTGGATCCTAATTCGATAGGAAACCCTAGAAATCCGAATTGGGTTGAAATTGAGTTTCCGTAGTATCGGTTTGCAAGAGATTGGACCGATACTAGGGTTCTCGGTTGCAATTCCATACCGATACCTGTTTGCAAGAGATTGGACGGGTAGGAACCATCCCAACCTAGGTCGTGGCCCGAGTTTGCACGAGAGTGGGCTCGGGGCGCGATTGAACGATGATGTTGATCCTAATGCTAGCTTGCCTAGGCTAGGGTTTGCAAGAGATTGGACCCAAACCTAGGATAGCTATAGACCGGCAACAGCGAGAGAGCGTGAGCTAGGTTTTACATTCTGTTGCAACTAGTTCATCCGAAATCCTACCCTAGAAATTGTGATACCAATGAATCACATTGACGAGATACGGTGAGTAGCGGGGATTTCCCATTCCCTAGGCGTCTTTATTTGATTTTATATCTCCATACTTTGTCTGACGATTGTGACAGGATTGCCAAAAGGCAAATTCCCTCTTTTCTGTTCTTATAGCCAGGTTGTCTGGAGTAGGCACTTTCATTCGTCCTCCCTGTGTTCGATAACCCGCTCGCCGCTACACCATGTGCTTGCGGTAAAACTACACGGTCGCCCTTTTGGGTTACATTCCGGAGCGATCAAGTTTTTGGCGCCGTTGCCGGGGAGGCGATTGTGTTTGATCCTACCACCCTAGCTATTTCTTTCTTTTTGTTTTATTTCTTAATTTTTATCTAACCCTTCCTGTCACGCCCCGCTTCCCAAAATGGACGGAGGCGAAGCGTGACGAGGCCCGCTTAGGCCAGAGCTGAGAAGCTCGGACCCAATAAGCGTCTGTAGAGGTACCATTTTAAAAGATTTCAGGTTCTTGCATTAATTTAGTTCGAAACAACAGAAAGTACGGGAATGAAGTTGCATTCATTAAATTAGAGATATGATATCCAACAAATACAAAGTCTAAAAGAAGCCTAAGCGTGGCAACAAACTATCTAAAAGAAAACTGAAAGTAGTAACCTCTGAAAGTGACGACTAAAAAGACCTCAAGGTCTGGTCCTCGTCAGGTACGTACTCTGGTGACGACGTCCTCGGCTCCACGTACTCCAGTGAGTCTGCCTCGTCCACGAACTCTGGCTCAACACCTGACGTACAGCACCAAAAGAAGGAACTGTACGTCAGGTCAGGTCTACAAAAAGGATTAGACCAAACTGCAAGTGTACTGAACTATTAAACAACGTTTTACTGGTTGGTTAGCATGCTGAGGTTACAACGAGGTAGCAAAAGAAGTACGTAGCAGGAAAGTAAAGCGTAGCAGGCAGTAGCCGTAGCGTGTGCTACCGACTACGGGACTAACCTAAAGGTGTCAGGACAAGACGAAGACAGACAAGACAGGTAGGACATGACACGACATGGCACGACACGACACGACACGAAGGGTGAAGCCTTACAGGTTGAGGGGGATCAGACCCTCTCCCCGTGCGCACGCTCAACCCTACCCCAAACCCCAGAACTCAGGAGAGGAAGCACGTAGATCACTTTCGCAAGGAAAGCACCTGAAACGCCCGTAGGCTTTTTGTATCACGGAGATCACTTCCGCTCGGGAAGCATCTGAAACGCCTGTAGGCTTTTTGTATCACGGAGATCACTTCCGCTCGGGAAGCATCTGAAACGCCCGAAGGCTTTTTTTTTGTATCACGGAGATCACTTCCGCTCGGGAAGCATCTGAAACGCCCGAAGGCTTTTTGTAACACGGAGATCACTCCCGCAAGGAGAGCATCTGAAACGGCCGAAGGCTTTTTGTAACACAGTGACAAGACACGACCAGTGTGTATAACAGTGACAAGACACGACCAGTGTACGGGAGAGTTATTCTAGGGTGTCCACACACACACACACACATGATAGCCCTATAGCATCAAAGTTGTTGTTGTCAGGCTCAGACTTCGTCGTCAAGTCTGAGTCGTCAGGGTGACCCAGACGCTATCATTTCACGTCCGGAATCTAAACACTCACAGTTTAACAGTTCTAGCAATCTAAGACCAAAGCACGGTCAAAAAAGCAAGTGGGTACACTTGCCTGAAATGGCGAGTGTGTCGTCCTCTCGAAGCGTATCGTCCAAGCGTCTCGTCCAAGCGTCTCGTCCGCAGAAGTCCGTCTAAAATATCGCCAGGGCGACGGTGTCAGGTCTCAAATTCATCAAATCCTATTAGGTTTCGTTTCTAGGTTTTCGGGACTATCCTATTCGGCAAAAGTCACTTTTTGATGTTCAACCCTATTCGACGATTCTATCCTATGTGCACAGTCAAAAAGTCCATTCTTCGATCTACGGTTCCACATTGTTTTAAGGGAGCAGAAAATAAATTTAATGAGTTAAGTTGCCGATTTTAGTTAGGTTTTCAGTTCTGCTATGGTGTGGGTTGTGCTATGAGTTAGGGGAAACTAACCTCGTAATGTCGTCCAACAAGCGAAAGTCGGGTCTGAACGGCGCAACGTCGGCGTCGTCTGGAACTCCTCAGCCACGGGTAGCGCAGCGAGGTACCTCTGGACAGCGGGGTGGTGACGTGAAATCAGCGAGCTAATCAGCGATCCTCCTCCCGTTGCGAGTAGCGCAACGGTTCTTCACGATAACGGCGACGTCGGCTAAAAGTACGTGCGTGCGGCAACGCACGTGAACTCTGAGAGTCCAAGGGGGCTGTTGGTAGATGAAGTGGGACCAAAGAAAGATGCTCGGCCCGGTGGATGGCCGACGGCGTGAGTGCACGGCGGTGGGCGGCCGTGAGAAGCCGGGGAGGACAGATTCGTGCCACGTCCGTTGTTGCACGTCTCAGTGAAATTCCAGAGATGAAAAGCGGAAACGGGAAACTGCAGTGGGTAAAGGACTTCAAGACGAAGCCAACGGCAGTGGAGTTGTCGCCGGGGGTGGTCGGAGGTGGCCGTGCGCGGGCGGCGAAGTTCAGCTTCCAGATCTGTGAAAAACAGCGGATGTGACGTGTTCCGACGAGGATTCCGGGAGCTACAGGTGGGCTATGAGCGTGAGGAAAATTGCAGTTGGTAGGTGGTTTCGATAGGAATCCAACGGAAGTAGGGTGGTCGTCGTAGGTGGCCGGATGGCCGGTGGGCGTGAGTTTTTCCGGCGATGACGCAGATCTGTAAAACTGTCGTTTGGGTTGTGTTTGAAAGCGTTTTGAGGGAGATAGAGATGAGGGAAAAGGGTAGGGGGAGTTGGAGATGCTTGGGGGTCAGAGAGGAGTTGATCGGTGGTGGTGGTCGCCGGAGGGGGTGGCCGGAGTGGCGGCGGCGGCCGTTTTCCGGCGAGCGCGCGCAGATCTGGGATTTGCGGCTGGGCTGTCTTTTTGAGGGGTTTAGAGAGAGGAAGGGGAGGAGATAGGAGAGGGGAAGGAGGAGGGAGGATGGCCGGAGATGGGGGGAGGTCCGGTGGTGGCCGGAGAGCGCGCGCAAGGGCTGTCAAACACATTTTCGGCCAGCTGTGTTTTTAGGGGGTTTTGATGGGTTTTAAGGAGGGAGAGAGGAGAGAGGAAGAGAGGGAGGTGAGGGGGAGAGTTGGTCGGAGTTGGGGGGTGGTCCGGCGGCTCGCCGGCGGCGGGGGAAGGTGCAACAAGAGAAGATGGCGGCTGCCCTCATTTGCTTGCGTGACCTAGTATGGGTTATGGGTTTGTTTAAAAGTGAGGAGGAAGTTGCTATTTGTGTCTAAAAAGGGTGTGTTTAGGTGACTAGGAGAGGGGGTATGTGAGAGGAGGGGGTGTAGGTTTGGGTACCAAATAGAGGGGAAATCAAACTCATGATACGTAAGCCATATGAGAGATTTGAGGTTAAGATTTGATTAAGTTTGAATTTCGAAATTGGATTAAGCTAATCAACGGTTGCAAATTGATTAGGGGATATCTCCCACTACGGGCATCGGAAAAATAATCCGAAAATACCGGGACGATCGTGGAGACGAGAAGTACGGGACTACGTGGTCCGATCGCGTGCTACACCTACGAAAAATTATCGTAAATTCGGGAACCGCGTATTGGTGCCAAAAGACTAAAACGCCCCTACCATTCAAAGTCGTTTCGCGCGAAAACGTGTCGTGAAAGACGTTCCCAAAAATTACTATAAAATCCAACACCCCAAGACGATCGCAATGGCATATCGCATCGCATATGCCAGACCTCAGAAATAGTCAAATAAAATACGTGCACGATAAATCACGTGCACGCAGGAAATACGAACGGTCGGAAAGCGGCCGTTACATTCTACCCACCTTAAAAATGATTCCGCCCTCGGAATCACTCATACTAAGAGTAATTATATAATCCATAAATACTTAAACCTATAACTCCCCTCTTCCCCACAAGGATCTCTAATCCTATCACTTCAACTAGCGTTCCACAACAATTCATCATTACCGTCTTTTCACTAGATAATGTCACGACTAGAATCGCATCCTAGCACCTGATTATAGATCCACATTCCTGCTCAAATTCCCATCTCCAAATTCTCATAAAAGGATAATATTCATCTTCTCTTTCCATACCGTTCCACTAAACATCATCGCTCAATAACATCTTCAAATTTCTCAATCTCTACTCAATATTATTCAATCTCTAAGATGATATTCTAGTCGATCACCAATCCAAGACAAGAACTTTGTCTATCTTATAACACCTTTCACAAAACGACATTCGTCGTGTCCTCAATACATCCCTTGTCACATCTTCCCACAAATTTATCCGCCAAATAATTGAATTATCAGAATCACATCTCATCGTACTCACTATAACTAATCCCAACCAATTTAAGTCCGACTACCTAACCATCCATTCATCTCAACACGTCGTGTTATTCTCAAAGTCTTCTCATGTCAATTCATCAATCAGTCTCAATGCTATTATAAGCTCTACTCAATCTCATGATCACCCTAACTCATACTATACTCGGCAGTTACTCCTATCTACCACCCGTCTAAGCCCCAAGTCTGATAAGTCATCATCTCCTCGCATTTAATCTCATTCAAACAGAATTCTCCATTGAGTTTGCCACACTCCGGTTTTATAAACAAGTCTTTGGACAGTCCATTCTTTTCATCCAAAAGATATTCTAATCCATCATCCTTGTGTTCCCAAAATCAATTAATCATTCCCATAATAAAACTCATCTCACTCCAAGCCTACCTGCAAACAAAAATCCTATAACGATAATAGCTAGTCCCAACTAATATAACAACCATAAACACGAAAACTTTCTTTAAGGGAGAAGAAGGGAAGAGAAAGAGGGACTTAAGGCCAAAGAAATATTTTAAAATATTTGGAAAGAACATGTGGTGTTGCGGTAATGGATGAGGGAGGTTAAGTGATTTGTGATCTTGTGAGCTAGTTTTAAAACTTTAAAGATTTGGTTTAAAGTAAACAAAGTTTTGATACAGTCACATACAACCAAGATAAACCATTCATTAAAACTAAAACTAAGTCTAAGGATCTGCCTGCGATGACGCCATTCATATAAGTATGAATACCGTCATTCAGACAACTTCCAGCATACCATGGTTAACACGAAGTACACTTTCAAGACACAAAAGGCAATCATCAGGATCTTAAAGAACACACATTCATACAGGTCTATGCACTCTACCTATGCTCAACCACCACGACGACATCACCTACCAAAGGACCTACTCCTAAACCAGAGACAACGTAGACAACTACAAGGACTAATGTCTAGATAAAAGAAGGAAGGAAAACTAAATCAAAAGCGGAAGGAAATAAGGTCGGAAAGAACGAGCTCAAATAAGACGGAGTAAAGAGATAGTTGGTTGGATGAGACAAAAATATTTCTCAGAATAACTAGATAGGTGAAGGAGATTTACGGGTAAAATATGATATCGTATACTTTATACTTTTATAAAAATAAGTGGGGAAAAGGAGCAGATAGTAAAATTATTACGATTTGGAAAAAAAGTTAGATGAAGGAATAAAAGTAGGATAATGTAGCGATTGTTTTGCAAATGAAAGTAAGTTTAAACAAAGATTCTTGAAGTAGGAGCACGATGAACATAGGGCTGTATATACATATACAAGAAGAAATTTAAAGTTCTCTTTGGTTTAGAAATATTTTTAAAAATACATACAGTAAGTGGTTAGAAATAAATGTTGTAGTTTGGGAGGGTAATACATATATATTGGATTATAGAATTGATAACAAGGTTTAAAACTGAAATACGAAAGATACCGATTTGAAAATAGGTATGAGATAGTAAAATAATTTTACGACCAAAAAGGTTTCAAGGTCAATAAAAGAATTTTTTAATTCAACTGAAAACAAGAAATTTTAATTATATAGTATAAGGGTTTTCAAAGAGGTTGAGCCGAGCGAAGAAACTGAATAAGGAATTTCGAAAATATTTTTAGAGGAGGCAAAACGGGCAATAGAAAGATTCGAAGAATCTACGATGATCGTCATGAAACGATCATGTGAATCGGGAGAAAGGAAAGATGCTCGCATGATGGTTACACATAGGATATGATGCAATGAAGCTACGATGGGACCCTACGATCGATAACACAGAAGTGTAATGATTAGGGATACGCTAGAAGTCAGGGGTCCTAATCATTGGGTCGTATAAAGATTAGTATAACTCAGCTCAAAGGCTTCCTATGAGCTAGACTATACCCAGAATCTAAAGAGAAAGTTCCTAAGAGAAACAAGGTTACGTTCTGCTAGGTCCGAAGTCGATGGAGCTGGGCGAGCGACTAGACTTAAAGAAGGACTCTAGATATCTAATACGATCAGAATCAAATGGGGATGCTAAAATAGTCTAGGACGAGGACGACTAAATCTTAACCAAGGCGGCTGACTATCAAACTGGGACATCTACCTAAGTCTTCCTACCATCTAAGACTGGGTAAATCTAATTTAGACATGTACAAGGATATTAAATGAATGCGGTACTCTTATTGTTCCGAACTTTTGCATGACCTGCATGGGCCACCACTAAAACCTGTCACGCCCCGCTTCCCAAAATGGACGGAGGCGAAGCGTGACGAGGCCCGCTTAGGCCAGAGCTGAGAAGCTCGGACCCAATAAGCGTCTGTAGAGGTACCATTTTAAAAGATTTCAGGTTCTTGCATTAATTTAGTTCGAAACAACAGAAAGTACGGGAATGAAGTTGCATTCATTAAATTAGAGATATGATATCCAACAAATACAAAGTCTAAAAGAAGCCTAAGCGTGGCAACAAACTATCTAAAAGAAAACTGAAAGTAGTAACCTCTGAAAGTGACGACTAAAAAGACCTCAAGGTCTGGTCCTCGTCAGGTACGTACTCTGGTGATGACGTCCTCGGCTCCACGTACTCCAGTGAGTCTGCCTCTTCCACGAACTCTGGCTCAACACCTGACGTACATCACCAAAAGAAGGAACTGTACGTCAGGTCAGGTCTACAAAAAGGATTAGACCAAACTGCAAGTGTACTGAACTATTAAACAACGTTTTACTGGTTGGTTAGCATGCTGAGGTTACAACGAGGTAGCAAAAGAAGTACGTAGCAGGAAAGTAAAGCGTAGCAGGCAGTAGCCGTAGCGTGTGCTACCGACTACGGGACTAACCTAAAGGTGTCAGGACAAGACGAAGACAGACAAGACAGGTAGGACACGACACGACACGACACGACACGACACGACACGAAGGGTTCACGCCTTACGGGTTGAGGGGGATCAGACCCTCTCCCCGTGCGCACGCTCAACCCTACCCCAAACCCCAGAACTCAGGACAGGAAGCACTGAGATCACTTTCGCAAGGAAAGCACCTGAAACGCCCGTAGGCTTTTTGTATCACGGAAATCACTTCCGCTCGGGAAGCATCTGAAACGCCCGTAGGCTTTTTGTATCACGGAGATCACTTCCGCCCGGGAAGCATCTGAAACGCCCGAAGGGTTTTTTTTGTATCACGGAGATCACTTCCGCTCGGGAAGCATCTGAAACGCCCGAAGGCTTTTTGTAACACGGAGATCACTCCCGCAAGGAGAGCATCTGAAACGCCCGAAGGCTTTTTGTAACACAGTGACAAGACACGACCAGTGTGTATATCAGTGACAAGACACGACCAGTGTACGGGAGAGTTATTCTAGGGTGTCCACACACATGCACACACATGATAGCCCTATAGCATCAAAGTTGTTGTTGTCAGGCTCAGACTTCGTCGTCAAGTCTGAGTCGTCAGGGTGACCCAGACGCTATCATTTCACGTCCGGAATCTAAACACTCACAGTTTAACAGTTCTAGCAATCTAAGACCAAAGCACGGTCAAAAAAGCAAGTGGGTACACTTGCCTGAAATGGCGAGTGTGTCGTCCTCTCGAAGCGTATCGTCCAAGCGTATCGTCCAAGCGTCTCGTCCGCAGAAGTCCGTCTGAAATATCGCCAGGGCGACGGTGTCAGGTCTCAAATTCATCAAATCCTATTAGGTTTCGTTTCTAGGTTTTCGGGACTATCCTATTCGGCAAAAGTCACTTTTTGATGTTCAACCCTATTCGACGATTCTATCCTATGTGCACAGTCAAAAAGTCCATTCGTCGATCTACGGTTCCACATTGTTTTAAGGGAGCAGAAAATAAATTTAATGAGTTAAGTTGCCGATTTTAGTTAGGTTTTCAGTTCTGCTATGGTGTGGGTTGTGCTATGAGTTAGGGGAAACTAACCTCGTAATGTCGTCCAACAAGCGGAAGTCGGGTCTGAATGGCGCAACGTCGGCGTCGTCTGGAACTCCTCGGCCGTGGGTAGCGCAGCGAGGTACCTCTGGACAGCGGGGTGGTGACGTGAAATCAGCGAGCTAATCAGCGATCCTCCTCCCGTTGCGAGTAGCGCAACGGTTCTTCACGATAACGGCGACGTCGGCTAAAAGTACGTGCGTGCGGCAACGTACGTGAACTCTGAGAGTCCAAGGGGGCTGTTGGTAGATGAAGTGGTACCAAAGAAAGATGCTCGGCCCGGTGGATGGCCGACGGCGTGAGTGCACGGCGGTGGGCGGCCGTGAGAAGCCGGGGAGGACAGATTCGTGTCACGTCCGTTGTTGCACGTCTCAGTGAAATTCCAGAGATGAACAGCGGAAACGGGAAACTGCAGTGGGTAAAGGACTTCAAGACGAAGCCAACGGCAGTGGAGTTGTCACCGGGGGTGGTCGGAGGTAGCCGTGTGCGGGCGGCGAAGTTCAGCTTCCAGATCTGTGAAAAACAGCGGATGTGACGTGTTCCGACGAGGATTCCGGGAGCTACAGGTGGGCTATGAGCGTGAGGAAAATTGCAGTTGGTAGGTGGTTTCGATAGGAATCCAACGGCAGTAGGGTGGTCATCGTAGGTGGCCGGATGGCCGGTGGGCGTGAGTTTTTCCGGCGATGATGCAGATCTGTAAAACTGTCGTTTGGGTTGTGTTTGAAAGCGTTTTGAGGGAGATAGAGATGAGGGAAAAGGGTAGGGGGAGTTGGAGATGCTTGGGGGGTCAGAGAGGAGTTGATCGGTGGTGGTGGTCGCCGGAGGGGGTGGCCGGAGCGGCGGCGGCGGCCGTTTTTCGGCGAGCGCGCGCAGATCTGGGATTTGCGGCTGGGCTGTCTTTTTGAGGGGTTTAGAGAGAGGAAGGGGAGGAGATAGGAGAGGGGAAGAAGGAGGGAGGATGGCCGGAGATGGGGAGAGGTCCGGTGGTGGCCGGCGGTGGCTGTGGTGGCCAGAGCGCGCGCGCAAGGGCTGTCAAACACATTTTCGGCCAGCTGTGTTTTTAGGGGGTTTTGATGGGTTTTAAGGAGGGAGAGAGGAGAGAGGAAGAGAGGGAAGAGAGGGGGAGAGTTGGCCGGAGTTGGGGGGTGGTCCGGCGGCTCGCCGGCGGCGGGGGAAGGTGCAACAAGAGAAGATGGCGGCTGCCCTCATTTGCTTGCGTGACCTAGTATGGGTTATGGGTTTGTTTAAAAGTGAGGAGGAAGTTGCTATTTGTGTCTAAAAAGGGTGTGTTTAGGTGACTAGGAGAGGGGGTATGTGAGAGGAGGGGGTGTAGGTTTGGGTACCAAATAGAGGGGAAATCAAACTCATGATACGTAAGCCATATGAGAGATTTGAGGTTAAGATTTGATTAAGTTTGAATTTCGAAATTGGATTAAGCTAATCAACGGTTGCAAAT
This sequence comes from Scilla litardierei, assembly GCA_030789695.1. Lineage (NCBI taxonomy): Eukaryota > Viridiplantae > Streptophyta > Magnoliopsida > Asparagales > Asparagaceae > Scilla > Scilla litardierei. The sequence goes on from CM061141.1 coordinate 151,488,899, forward strand.
TGATTAGGGGATATCTCCCACTACGGGCATCGGAAAAATAATCCGAAAATACCGGGACGATCGTGGAGACGAGAAGTACGGGACTACGTGGTCCGATCGCGTGCTACACCTACGAAAAATTATCGTAAATTCGGGAACCGCGTATTGGTGCCAAAAGACCAAAACGCCCCTACCATTCAAAGTCGTTTCGCGCGAAAACGTGTCGTGAAAGACGTTCCCAAAAATTACTATAAAATCCAACACCCCAAGACGATCGCAACGGCATATCGCATCGCATATGCCAGACCTCAGAAATAGTCAAATAAAATACGTGCACGATAAATCACGTGCACGCAGGAAATACGAACGGTCGGAAAGCGGCCGTTACACTTCCATTGTGCTAATCACTTCTTTGAAACTTTGTTTTCCCGTGAATGTACACGAGATCCACGACGGACCCTGAAGCTATATTATTTGATCCCTAGATTGAACGTACTGTGCGGAGAATCAGAGCAGAGAGGAGACAAGATCCGGAAGGGAGGTTTATGACTAACCCGGAAACTGCGGAACATTTGGTGGCAAGAATGGCGAGGATCATTTCCATTCGTGATAGGCTTCGGCCTAAGACATCTTCTACGACCTCATCCATTGCCATGCCGGAGTTGGCGGCCGACAAGAATTTTGAGCTGAAGACCGGACTAGTGGTTCTGATGCAGCAGGATCCATTTCATGGGAACGCCCATGAAAATCCTCACTACCACATCCAACTATTTTTGTCGAAGTGCGCCACATTTCAGATGACGGGGGTCTCCATCGATGCCATCAGACTGCGCCTCTTCCCCTTCACATTAAAGGATAAAGCTCTCTATTGGTTGAGGACGCAAGCTGAGGGAGTCTTTACCACATGGGACGAGTTGGCGAGCGCGTTCATTGACAAGTTCTATCTGCCCTCCAAGACGGTAAAGATTAGGAGTGCTCTCATGTCCTTCAAGCAAGGACCCCAAGAGACACTCTACGAAGCTTGGGAGCGTTTCAAAGACCTGCAGCATCAGTGCCCCCACCATAGCATTGAAGATTGGGAGCTTGTCCATAGCTTCTATAATGGTCTCCAACCGGGGACCAAGCAGATTATTGATGCCGCGGAAAATGGTGCCATCCTATCGAAGACTCCCGACGATGCTACTGCCCTAATTGAGGAGATGGCCTCAAACAATCAACAATGGGGCGACGAGCGAGGACACTCTTCGTCCTCCTTGAAGCCATTTAGCATTTATGAGGCAAAGGCCGTAGCGGAGCTGACAAACAAGTTTGATTCTGTCCACAAGGTAGTGGAGAGACTGGAGAAGTATATCACAGAGCCTCAAGGAACCCCTTCCATATCCGCACCAACGAATCAAATGTGTGATTGGCAAGACTAATCCCAAGCTATGTATTTGGGAGGAGAACAAGGAGAGGGATCCTTGGAGCAAGTTCAATACGTCGCGGGGAACCAAGGATATTGGGCCAATCCGGCCACTAGAAACCATCACGGTTTCTCCTATGCCAACAATGAAGGAGCTTTGAACCCGTCGCAACAACTAACTCAACAAGCTCGACCACCACCACCACAACAACAATATCCACCGAGGGGGCCTCCGCAACAAAATTTCCCGCCAAAGCAACAAGTTGGACCCTATAGGCCGCCCGGATACAATCAAGGGTGGAGAAATCCAAACCCTCCACAAGCTTAACAACGATCTGAATTTGAAGCTAAGGTGGAGGAGTTTATGGTCGAGCAGAAGAAGATCAATGCTTCCTTGAAGGTGGGCCAAGACTCCCTTACAACCGTTGTAGCCCAAATCTCGGAGCAATTGGCGTTGCTCAATCGAAATACTCAACAATTACCGGCGCAACCCGAGCAAAATCCACGAGGCACCACCGGGCATATCAACGCCATGGTTGCGGTTACTACGAGAGGCGGGAAGGACACCACTCCCGTCTTGATTTCAACCGAGGAGCCCGTGGAGGAGAATGTAGAGCCAATTGAGCCGGTCGTTGAAGTTGAGATGGAGAAAGAGCCGCAAAGGGAAGAAAAGTCTAGAGCGGAGAAATTGATCAAAGAAAGGCGTTTTATGCCACCGGTCCCATTTCCTCAGAGGCTTGTTAGAGCAAAAATGGAGAAACGACTAGCAAAGTTTCTCGAGTATCTAAGAGGGGTAAGCCTCAACATTCCTTTCCTCGACGCTATCGTGGAAATACCGACATACGCCAAGTTCCTGAAAGATTTGATTACGGGAAGAAAGAGGAAGGAGAAAATCATGCTCGCCGAGGAGGGCTCTTGGTTCACCAAGAGAGAGAAGGAGCCCGCCAAATTCAAAGACCCGGGGAGTTTTCGAATTCCTTGCACCTTAGGCGGCGTCCCTCTACAAAAGGCATTAGTGGACTTAGGGGCTAGTGTTAGCCTCATGCCCCTCTCTATGTTCCTAAGGCTAAATACCGACACAAAATTAAAGCCTACCGACATGCGGATACAACTAGTCGATGGTCGGATCACAAGGCCGGTAGGTATCGCGGAGGACATCCCGCTACAAGTCCCGGGGGGCATATGTTTACCATGTGACTTCGTGATCATGGATGTCAAGGAGGAGGGAGACACGTCGCTAATACTTGGACGCCCGTTCCTCGCCACCGCCGGTGTCATTGTCGACGTACGTGAAGGAACTCTAACATTGAATGTCGGCAACATCGAGGTGGAGCTTCATATCCCCAAGGCAATGAAACATATACATTATCATAAGGAGCTGGACTATATGGACCTCCTTGACGAGGTTATTGAGGAGGCGATCCCCCATTCGATCGGCGCTCTATTCAAAGAAGATTTTGAGGAAGGGCCGGATTTGGGCCAAGAAGATAAGATGGAGCAATCCCCCGACCTCTCCACCGAAGTTGATGAAGGCGACGCTGATGTCGCAAGGATTCGAGAGCTCTGCAAGCTCTCAAAATTGAAGTCTCCGAAGAAAGCTCCGTCGATACGGAAATCGGTGTCACCGGTGAAGCCGAGGACCAGAGCAAGCGCTAGCTTGGGGGAGCCACCCCCCAACACTACCAGAGACGAGAGATCATCGAGGGAGAACACGCCGCCGCAACTTCCGAATCCAAGCGTTCTCCCCGGAAAATTTGACGGGTGCATCTCATATGCACCCAATATCCCGCATTAATTGAAAATCAAAGGGGGTCTAGCTCACGACCTTAAACGAGCACTTGTCGGGAGGCAACCCGACGGTTATCGCTTTATTTTTACTTTTCCTTTGTTTTTGTTTTAGAAATTATTAGTGTTTTGAGTCGTTCGCCCAAAAATTTCGTGATAACTGGTCCTATTTTTCTTTGACAGGAGAGGAGAACGAGGTACCCATCATTAGGAGGATGAACAAGGCGACGAGGAGCACTACAGGAATGCGCTCGATGCTTAGGAGGAAGATGAAATCGACTGGAGGAAGAAAAACAGAGTTTAGAGCCCAGACGAAGCAAAACAGCAGAAAACAGGACTCACTCGGCCGAGCATACTAGTCACTCGGCCGAGCACATAAGTTCGTCCGCCCGAGCGGCTCACGAACGAGGGAAGTCTCCTGTACCCAACTCTCTGTTTCTTTTCTTGATTTCAGTATAATTGCTACTCGGCCGAGTATATATATTCACTCGACCGAGTAAAACTGATACGCTCCTAGGGCGAGTCTTGCCAAGTAGCTTGAGCCACTCGGCCGAATGGACTTACTCCACTCGGCCGAGGGTGGCAAGGCCACTTGGCCGAATCGTAAGCGGGGAGGAATTTTTTAAACTATTTCCGTTGAGTTCACTCGGCCGAGCGACGTAGTCACTCGGCCGAGTCGTAACTTTTTCTATAAAAGGGGGCGTGCGGCAGCGCGTTTTTCGAAACGAGTTAAACCCCCAAAACCCCGACCGTTCGCATCCCTCGCCCCCGATTCCCCCCTCACTCGCCCGACCTCGTGCCACACAGCCGCGCTCGGCCACCCGCCTCCGCCCGATCGCCGTCACCCCTCGCCCGAGTCACCGCCGGCGACCACCTCGCCGGTCGAGCTCCGGTACCTTGATTTTTTGCCTATTTCTCCTCTCTTGCATATTTTTCGATGATCCATGTGTCTAACGAACCCCAAACCCAAATTAAATTCAATTTCTATCTATTATACCCCTAACCCCCCATACGTTTTGAATATTACACGCTAATCTCTTCGTTTGATGCGCATGTTAAATTGGGGAGCTTAGGGGAGCCCAGGGGAGCTTCCGGGGATTGTTTTGGGCTATGTGGAGGCGTCGTCTTCGCACGCTTCCATTACTTTGCTCTCGCGGCGTGTCGCGGTATACTCTTTCCTTTATTTTATGCACGCCGCATTTTTATTGCTTTTGGTGAGCACCCGGGGCCCACATGCCGCCCCGGACACAGTCACGCACCAGGAGAGCTTCCGCCAAGCGGAAGTGGTCGGATGAGGCCGGCCCCTCCCACGAGGTGGAAGACTCTCCTCCACCTACACCACCACACCCCGTTCACCCTGCAGACCCCGCACACCCCGCACAGCCTACAGAGCCCATTCACCCCGCACAGCCACTCCCTGTCGTCCCACAGCCACCACCACCGGCTCCACTTATTGGGCCGCTGGGGATTACGTTCCGGGACGACGCACACCGCGTCGTTTTCGAGCGCATTTCCCAGCGCTCGATCGTACCCTCCAGGTTCTCACACCTTGCAGACCTAGGACGCCTGGGGGTACTTGAGGGGATGCTCATGTTGTATGACAACGTGGGTTGGCGAGATTTCTTCCAGGTGTCGGCGGACACGTTCGTCCGTCTGACACTTGAGGTGCTTAGTTCTATCGCCCGGACCGACGAGGGATGCTCGTTTAGGTTCATGGACCGAGAGTGCCAGGTCACTCTCAGTATGATGAGAGCTTTCTTTTCGTGGCCCGATGTCCCCGGGGCCGACCGTGGTTACGCCCCCACTCACATCCCCCCACCTTCCTTCGATTCCGGCGCTTTCTGGTCCCGGATCACGGGTCTACCTGCTGCCTTCGACCCTAGTAGGGCCAAGGCCTCGGCCATCGTCCACCCTTGCCTCCGCATAGCTCAGCGCCTTATGGCGACTACCTTTTTGGCGAGATATGAGCCTGGGACGATGTCCACGCCGGAGCTTTATATGCTCTACGTGATGACACGCCCCAGAGATCTATCTAGGGAGGGTGACGAGTTGGTCCCCGCCGTCGTGATTGATATCACGAGCTGGTTTTTGGATCGCATCATCGTATCGGTGGGCGCTCACTCACCGATATGCTGCGGCGGTCTAATCACCCTGCTCACTCTTATGACCGGCGAGGACCTTCCAGCCGACCTGCGACGAGCCCCGGGCCCCACTTCACTGTCCATAGATGTTATGGCCTGGATGAAGATGCTTCGTCCGCATGGTCAGCGGCACTGGGTTTGGTTGCACGGTCCATTCGGTGCGGATTACATGATCCTTCCGAGCCCAGCTCGGACTCAGATAGCACCAGCACAGGTGGACTGGCTTCCGGCGATGGATCTCCTGATCCCCGCCGCCTATGTTCTTGAGGCCGAGGAGGCTGAGCAGGCTGAGCAGGCCCACGCTGCCCACGCTGCACCTGCTGACCCCGTGGCCCCTCAGCGGCCTGATATTTCTGCCGCTCCCGACACCTCTGTCCACACTTTTGCCGGTGTCGGGAGTACCCTCGCTGAGCCCACCTCCACTACCTCCACGCCTACGACCACCCCCACTACCTCCACGCCCACCACCACAGCTAGCCCTCTGTCCGTTGCGCCCGTTTCCTCCGCCCTACCCGAGCGCCCATCGACTGTCGTTGAGAGCGGAGAGCCCTCTTTTGCTGCCGTTGTGGAGACCGTGATTTCCACCTCTGTCTCCACCGCAGCCGTTTTTTCAGAGAGTGTCGTGGCGTCTGTCCACACGTCTGTGTCACCGACCTCTCTGGCCGCCTCGTTGCCACTTTTATACTCCACTTTCATTACTGCTGCCTCCACTTCTTACCAGCCTGCGCCCCGGCCTCACACTGAGGCTAGGCCCACACTTGCGAGAACAACACCTTTCCTCCACATGCCTGCTGAGCCCATCACCTACGCCACCCGAGTTCGCCAGCCCCGTCCTGCACAGCACAGACCGGTGCGTCCCTCTGCACCACCTCCCCCCGACACTGTACTTCAGAGCATTCATGCTCTCGAGGGGGCGGTGAGTGGCCTCAGAGGTGACCTTAGGACCCTGTCCGCCACCGTCACCGATATGGCTCGCCGCTTCGACCTACTTCCGCACATTCACTATTGCCTCACTCAGGTTCTCGAGCGGCTTCCTCGCGTGCCCACACCCACCCAGCAGGTCCCCACCCCCACTACCTCATACACCCAGCCTGCTTCCACACCCACACCCACACCCACACCCGCTCAGCAGCCTGTTCCACAGCCACCACCACCACCTCCTCCGCCTCAGGACGGAGACGGCGCGGCACCACCCTCTTAGGCACCCTTGATGCCATTGATCCTTTTTGCCGTTGTGATGCCCGTCTCTGCTGGGTCCTGTTGATTTTTGCCCACCACCCCCCCTCCCCTCACTGTTTTTGGGTACACATTTTGTTCATATCTTTATATATCCTTATATATCTTTTTTGGGAGAGAGGGAGAGTTTTTGGTGTCACACTTTTATATCTGTATCACTCCTGTCTCTGCATGCATCATGACAACATCATATTTTTCATTTCATTGTTTTATTTTCTTTTTCAACGTGCATGCATCCTCACCTTTCCCTCACATTACACGTCTCTCGGTGTGCCCACACTTCGCACATTGAGGAACCTGTGCACTTTAGCTTGGGGGAGTGAGTTTTCACGTTCTTTTCGTTTCACCACCTTTATTTTTAGTTTTTTTTTCACGCCATTTTCCGTTTTTGCACTCACTTACATCACTTTTTTCTTTTTTTTACCATGCATCACGTTTTTCTTATTTTCTTTGTGTGCTGCATTGTAAATAGCTTTATTTTCCCTCTTTATCTTTATTTCTTTTTCATCTCATGCTAGAGATGACTTTTCAGTGATGATGATGACGTGGAGTTCGCTTTCTCTATATGCATGCTATATTTGTCATGTCTTAGATTTTATTTCTGATATCATATGCTGTGATTCGCCTTGCATTTAGAGATAGTAACCCACACTTTTCCGCATGAAAATGGATGAAATTTTATTATTAGCTGAGTCTGAATATTCATATGTATGCTATTGCAGAAAACACACCAAGATTCACGCATTGAATGCTTATATCTGGAGTACCGTTTTCTTTTCCTATATCACTTCTATATGCATGATTTGTACATTTCACTTCAGGATGATTGAATGATGTTAGCTATGATAAATCTGGATTAGTTTTGCTTTTTTGTGATCGAAACTGAGTAGATTAGATTACCCTGCTGAAGTTGTCGTGCACGTCCTATAGAGTGAACTGAGAGACATATTTACTTCTTTCTCCACATATCTTGAACATCAATTCTCTATTTTAAAATCATTGGTGAATCTCCCCTTAGCGATTCTAATATATGGCATTTCCCCCACTATAAACTCCTAGCTCCAAATTTCCCAAAACCAAAGAAAGAAAAAGAAAAATTCTTGTATATCCTTATTTCTCTTTGATTTGGGATCATTGTGTATATATGCTATTTAAAAAAATAAAAAAAAGAAAAAAAAGAAAAAAGAGAAAAAAAGAGAAAAAGAAAAGAAAAAGAAAAGAAAAAGAAAAGAAAAGAAAAGAAAAGAGAAAAGAATCTCAATAAACGATCCCATCTCATGTTCTCTCTTTCTTCTCTCTTTTTGTTTTTATTTTTATTACTTTTGGAGCTTCATAAAAATGGGGATGTAAATATTGTTTTTTGTGCCACCACGCTTATAGATAAGCTTGGGGGAGAGAATCCAATGATGTGTGAGAGAGTGACTACTTGACGGTGCACGACAACCTAGGCTAAGTAATATTCTATACTCGGTGAGATCGTTTTAGCTTCACGAAATCCAGAAATCTATGCCTAGCACTCATTTCATGAAATCCATGCTTTTCTATTCTTTCTATTCTATTGCGTGATATTCTCATACTCCTCTTAGAAAGCGTTCAATTGAAAAGTGTGTGATCTGCGATATTGTATACCGCTTTAAATGATTCAGACGATGTTAATTCTAAAATTATTCCGTTTTTCATGCTATATCGATATTCTTGGGTTTTCTATTTCTATTTGCACCATTATACTATGATATCGAAATAAAATTCTTTGACATGTGTTTTACATTCGGTGCATGCTATATGAGTAAGCAAAACCCACGTCCTGAGAAAATGATCTAGCGGCTTCCCTCTTCGCTTTCTTCTTTCTTCTTCTTCGTTGTTTTCGTTTTCCGAATCCACCGAGTTCGCCTTTTACTTATCTTCCTCAAGGACGAGTAAGAGGTAAGCTTGGGGGATTTTGATCACTCCGTGTTTTACACCTTTTTTTTCCGCATGATTACATGCCATTTAGATCGCCCAAATCACGCTTTTCACGATTTATCGACAATATTGCGATACTTTTCAGGATTTGTTGTTTTTGTCGTATTTCAGGAGATTTGGAGCGATTTGGAGTGATCCCGAGATACACCTACTCCAGAGTGTCACCGATGACTTCCCCGAGGGGTATTTAGCTATTGGAGAGGAGCGGAAGAAGAAAGAACGTCGTAGGAGCGAGGAGGAGGCAAAAACACTCAGAATGGGCATTTTTGGTGTCTCACTCGGCCGAGTGAAGGAGTCACTCGGGCGACCAGCGAGACCCCGCTCGGCCGACCAGATCAGACACGCTTCATGTGTGCACTCGGTCGAGCATCGGAAGCCACATCGACCGAGTGACGAGACCACGTCCGCCCGAGTGGCACTCAGACGACGCCCATCAAAAAGAGCCAACTTACTGTTTTTCGTCTGCCTGAGCTTCAGAAGATCCACTCGGCCGAGTGGAAATTGCCGACCGCCCGAGTATATAGAAGCCATCGGCCGAGTGACGACAACTCACTCGACCGAGCGACGACCGAAGTGAAGACTCCCAAACCCCCAGACTTACTAGAAATTCTCAGGGTTTTTCACTCGGCCGAGCACCTTTTGTCACGCGGCCGAGTGAGCCGCGCTGCCTGTAGCATAAATTGCGATTTTCAGGCTGCGCAGGGGCATTTTGGTCACAATTTTTTGGACGATTTTCGGGGGGTATATAACCCCAGTTTTTAACCTAGGTTAGGGAGCTTTTTCCTTTGCTTTTTGCAGCTTTTTAGATTAAACTTTTTAGCTTTTGATTTTTGTGATTGGAGAGGAGAGAAAAGTTTATTTTTGTTGGATTCTTGGAGAACTCTATTGGTTTGTCTCCCTCTCCATTAAAAATCTTATTTTTATTGCTTATTTGAATATTGTGATGAATTCTATTGCTATTTCCATTGTTTATTCTTGCATTTGTGATATGATTTGTGAGTAGTCTATACGTCTTGGGGCGTGGGGATGAACCCTACGAGCCCAATTTCTGATTTGTGATGATTTGGTAGAAATATTGCTAGAATTGCTATTAGGGTTAGTTTGGGATCGATATACTACGGATAGCTAGGTGTTCATATCGATTGGGATTTGCAAGAGATTGGATCCCAATTCTATAGGAAACCTTAGAAATCCGAATTGGGTTGAAATTGAGTTTCCGTAGTATCGGTTTGCAAGAGATTGGACCGATACTAGGGTTCTCGGTTGCAATTCCATACCGATACCCGTTTGCAAGAGATTGGACGGGTAGGAACCATCCCAACCTAGGTCGTGGCCCGAGTTTGCACGAGAGTGGGCTCGAGGCGCGATTGAACGATGATGTTGATCCTAATGATAGCTTGCCTAGGCTAGGGTTTGCAAGAGATTGGACCCAAACCTAGGATAGCTATAGACCTGCAACAGCGCGAGAGCGTGAGCTAGGTTTTACATTCTGTTGCAACTAGTTCATCCGAAATCCTACCCTAGAAATTGTGATACCAATGAATCACATTGACGAGATACGGTGAGTAGCGGGGATTTCCCATTCCCTAGGCGTCTTTATTTGATTTTATATCTCCATACTTTGTCTGACGATTGTGACAGAATCGCCAAAAGGCAAATTCCCTCTTTTCTGTTCTTATAGCCAGGTTGTCTGGAGCAGGCACTTTCATTCGTCCTCCCTGTGTTCGATAACCCGCTCGCCGCTACACCGTGCGCTTGCGGTAAAACTACACGGTCGCCCTTTTGGGTTACCTTCCGGAGCGATCAGCTGCGCAGGGGCAATTTCGTCACAGTTTTTTGGGCGATTTTGGGGAGTATTTAACCCCAGTTTTTAACCTAGTTTAGAGAGCTTTTTCAGAACTTTTTGCAGCCTTTTTTAGATTACTTTTTAGGAGATTAGATTGAGCTTTTAGGGGAGAGAGAAAAGTGTTATTTTGTTGGATGCTATTGAATCTTCATTGGTTTGTCTCTTTCTCTCTCAAAAATCTCATTTTTATTGATATATTTGTCTATTGCAATGAATTCTATTGATTTTATTTGTGAATTTCCATTGAATTGCATTATGAATTGTGAGTAGTTCTATCGTCTTAGGACGTATGGATGAACCATATGAACCCTATTTCTAATTTGTGATGAAGTGGTGAAATTATTGCTAGAATTGATTAGGGTTAGTTTGGGATTGATTTAATACGAATAGCTAGGGATTCATACCGATTAGGATTTGCAAGAGATTGGATCCCAACTCGATAGGAACCCCTAGAAATTCGAATTGGGTTACAATTGGATTTCTCCGGAATCGGTTTGCAAGAGATTGGAACGAAACTAGGGTTTTTTATTGCAATTCTATACCAATACCTGTTTGCAAGAGATTGGACGGGTAGGAACTATCCCAACCTAGGTCGTAGCTAGAGTTTGCACGAGAGTGGGCTCGAGATACGATTGAACGATGATGTTGTTCTTCACGCTAGCTTGCCTAGGTTAGGGTTTGCAAGAGATTGGACCCTACCCTAGGTTTGCTATAGACCGGCAATAACGCGAGAGCGTGAGCTTGGTTCTACATTTAGTTGCAACTAGTGCACCTGAATTGCAAGTCTAGCAATTGTGAAACCTACGAATCACAATGAAGAGATGCGGTTTTTAGCGGGGATTCCCTACCCCTAGGCGTCTTTATTAATTTGATATTTCCTTTATACAATTGAACGACTGTGACCGTTTTATTACGAATATTTCTCGACTGTTCTTATAGGCAGGTGAGTTGAAGAAGACACTGTCATTTGACCTCCTCGTGTTCGATACCCGCTTGCCGCTACACCGTGTGCTTGCGGTAAGACTAGCGAGTCGTCCCGCCTCCGGTGTGTGTTCGGGGCGGCCGATCAAGTTTTTGGCGCCGTTGCCGGGGAGGCAATAGTGTTTGATTCTACCTACCTAGCTATTTTTCCTTCTTGTTCTATTATTTCCATTTTTATTTTACCCTTCCTTTGTGCTAACTATTTCTTTGAAACTCTGTTTTCCCTTGCATGTACACGAGATCCACGGCGAACCCCGAAGAAATACTATACGATCCGGAGATCGAGCATACATTGAGGAGGATCCGAGCGAAGAAGAGACCCGATACAGAAGGGAATTTTATGACCCATCCTGAGACACCCGAAGAATTGGCGGCGCGAATGGCGAGGATCATTTCCATTTGAGATAGGCTTCGGCCTAAGACTTCTTCCACGACCTCGTCCATAGCTATGCCGGAGTTGGCGGTCGACAAAAATTTCGAATTGAAGACCGGATTGGTAGTTCTGATGCAACAAGACCCTTTTCATGGGAATTCCCATGAAAACCCTCATTACCACATCCAGCTCTTCTTATCAAAATGTGCCACCTTCCAGATGCCGGGCGTCTCCATAGATGCTATCAGACTGTGCCTCTTCCCCTTCACACTCAAGGACAAGGCTTTATATTGGTTGAGGACGCAAGCTGAAGGAATCTTCACCACTTGGGATGAATTGGCGAGTGCCTTCGTCGACAAATTTTACCCGCCCTCCAAGACGGTGAAGATAAGAAGTGCTCCAATGTCCTTCAAGCAAGGACCGCAGGAGACTCTCTATGAGGCATGTGAGTGCTTCAAGGACTTGCAACATCAATGCATCCATCACAGCATTGAGGATTGGGAGCTTGTCCACAGTTTCTACAATGGACTCCAACCGGGCACAAAGCAGATTATTGATGCTACCGCAAATGGAGCCATTTTGTCAAAGACTCCCAATGAAGCTACGGCCTTGCTAGAGGAGATGGCCTCCAACAACCAACAATGGGGGGACACGCGAGGACACTCTTCATCCTCCTTGAAGCCCACGAGTATTTATGAGGCCAAGGCCGTGGCGGAGCTTGCTAGCAAATTTGACTCTCTCTACAAGGTAGTGGGGAGGTTGGAGAAATACATTACCGAGCCGCAAGGAGCCCCTACTACATCCACACTGACAAACCATATGAGTGATTGGCAAGACCAATCCCAAGCCATGTATGTAGGAGGAGAGCATGGAGAAGGAGATTTGGAGCAAATTCAGTACGTTGCCGGGAATTCCGGATATTGGGCCAACCCGGTCGCTAGAAACCATCCGGGTTTTTCTTATGCTAATAATGATGGTGCCTTGAACTCCCCGCCTCAACAACCTCCTCAAGCTCGGGCTCCACCACCACAACCGAATTATCAACCAAGGGGGCCACCGCAACAAAACTTCCTACAAAGGCAACAAGTGGGACCTTATAGGCCGCCCGGGTACAATCAAGGGTGGAGAAATCCTAACCCTCCGCAAGCTCAACCGTGTTCGGATTTTGAAGCTAAGGTGGAGGATTTTATGGCGGAGCAGAGAAAGATTAATGCCACGTTGAAAGCGGGACAAGATTCTCTCACCACCGTCGTCGCTCAAATCGGGGAGTAACTTGCGTTTCTCAATAGAAACAACCAACAATTGCCGGCTCAACCCGAGCCAAATCCACGGGGCAACACCGGCCATATCAACGCGGTTGTTGTGGTTATGACAAGGGGTGGGAAGGATACCACTCCCCCCATGACCCAAATCAAGGAACCCGTGGTGGAGATTCTAGAAGAGAGCGAGCCGGTAATTGAGGTGGAGAAAGAGAAGGAGTCGGAAGAAGGAGCAAAATCTAGAGTGGAGGAACCTATTGATGAGTGCCGATTCATGCCACCGGTGCCTTTCCCTCAATGACTAGCTAGAGCCAAGATCGAGAAGAGGCTAGCCAAGTTCCTCGAATACTTGAGAGGGGTGAGCCTCAATATCCCTTTCCTTGATGCCATCGTGGAAATCCCATCCTACGCAAAGTTCTTAAAGGACTTGATTACGGGAAGAAAAAGGAAAGAGAAGATCATGCTAGCGGAACAAGGAACTTGGTTCACTAGGAAGGAGAAGGAGCCTGCCAAATTTAAAGATCCCAGGAGCTTTCGGATTCCTTGCACACTAGGAGGCGTCCCCTTACAAAAAGCATTGGTTGATTTGGGCGCTAGTGTGGGCCTCATGCCTCTCACCATGTTTCGAAAGTTAAATACTGGCACGGATTTAAAGCCAACCGACATGAGGATTCAACTCGCGGACGGTCAGATTACAAGGCCGGTTGGGATCGCGGAGAATATTCCACTCCAAGTTCCGAGAGGCATATGCTTGCCTTGTGATTTTGTGATCATGGACATCAAGGAAGAGGGTGACACATCGCTCATACTTGGACGCCCATTCCTCGCCACCGCCGGTGTAATCGTCGACGTGCGGGAAGGGACTCTTACCTTGAACGTCGGCAACATTGAAGTAGAGCTCCATATACCAAAGGCTATGAAGCACATGCCGTACCATGAGGAGCTAGATTATTTGGACCTCCTTGACGAGGTCATTGAAGAGGCTATCCCCTACTCCATCGGTGCGCTCCATGATGACGGATTCGAAGAAGGGCAAGATTTGAGCGAAGAAGAGAAGATGGAGGATTCTCCCAATAGCTCCATGGCGAATCATGATGGCGACTCTGATGTCGCGAGAATACGGGAGCTCTGCAAGCTCTCGACATTGAAGAATCCGAAGAAAGCTCCACCGACTCGAAGATCGGTGTCACCGGCGAAGCCAAGGACCGGAACAAGCTCAAGCTTGGGGGAGCCATCTCCCAACATTGCTCATGATGAAGGGGAACTGAGGAAGGCCACACACCACCATGATCCAAATCCGAGCGGTCTTCCAGGCAAGTTCGACGGGTGCATCTCATATACACCCAACATCACGCGTTAATTGAAAATCCAAAGGGGTCGAGCTCAAGACCTTAAACAAGCGCTTGTCGGGAGGCAACCCGACGGTTTTTGCATTATTTTTTAATTTGATTTTCATTTTTGGTTTAGACTTTATTAGTGTTTTGAGTCTTTTTTCCCATAAAAATTGTGACAACGGGCCTTTATTTCTATGACAGGAGATGAGAAAAGGAGATCTCTCATATGGAGGAAGATAGAGGCAAGGAAGAGCGCTCCAGGAATGCGCTCAGGCCTTGGGAGGAGGAAGAAACCAACTGGAGGAAGAAAAACAGAGAGTAGAGCGAAAACGGAGCCCCGAAGCAGAAAACAGCACGTCACTCGGTCGAGTATCATATGCGACTCGTCCGAGCAAAGGACCCCATTCGGTCGAGTGGGGGTACCAACAAGGGAAGTCTGTTGAACCCAACTCTCTGTCTTTTTTGGTGCATTTCGTATTAACTGTCACTCGGCCGAGTACGTTTAGTCACTCGGCCGAGGGAAACGGATACCCTCCTAGCCTGAATATTGCCGAGTAGCTTGTGTCACTCTGCCGAAGGAGTTTTCTCCCTTCGGCCGAGTAAACAAAAGCAACTCGGCCGAGTCATAAGTGGCGGTGAGAAATTTAAATTTTTTTTATCGTTACGTCACTCGGCCGAGCAACATAGTCACTCGACCGAGTCGTAACTACCACTATATAAGTCGCAGCGGGCTCGACGCGAATTCCAACGTACCTAATCCCCAATTTCACCCGAGCCCAGTGACTTTTCCCCTCCCCTCGCCCACGACCGTACCCCCCTCGCCCGAATCGCCTCGCCGTCGGCTCACTCACCCGACCACCACCGGCGATCATCCGACCGCCGACGCCCCGACCTCCGGCAAGTACTCTCGCCGCCGGCCGACCCCCTATCGCCTCGGTTTGCCCCCAAAATCCTATTTTTCTCCTATTTTGCTCGATCCGTAGACCCGTTGAGCCCCTAACCCAAATTAATTTGTTTATCTATCTATTATAACCCATCTCCCCCATGTATTTTGAATATTACCTGCTGATATCGTTGTTTGATTTGCAGGCTATCTTGGGGGAGCCTAGGGAAGCTTCAGGACGCACTTTTAGCATCGCGGAGGCATCGCTCTTCGCACGCACTTGTTGATTTGCTCTCGCGGCGTGTTCAGGTACACTCGTTCCTTTTATTGAGCACGTCGCACTATATTTTTATTGGGTGAGCACTCGCGGCACACATGTCGCCCCGCACTAGGCCACGCACGCGGGGAGACTCTTCCAAGCGGAAGAGGACCGATGATGCCGGTCCTTCTCACGCTAGGGAGGACTCCCCTCCACCTAGCCCGCCACAACCACCACTACCCACACAGCCGCTTCCTGCCGATCCCATCCACGCACAGCCTATCCCCGTCGATCCTGTCCCACCACCGGCTCCTGTTGTCGGGCAGCTGGGGATCACGTTCAGAGACGACGCACAACGCGATTTGAGCGTATCACCCAGCGATCTATAGTGCCCTCTAGGTTCGCACACTTAGCAGACCTTGACCGCATAGGGGTGCTAGAGGGGATGCTCACGTTGTACGACAACGTGGGTTGGCGTGACTTCTTGTCTGTGTCGGCGGACACCTACGTCCGTCCGTCACTTGAGGTACTTAGCTCGATAGCCCGGACCCATGGAGGATGCACATTCCGCCTTATGGATCGAGAGTGCGAGGTCACTCTCGCCATGCTTCGTGCGTTCTTCCAGTGGCCCGATGTCCCCGTGTCTGACCGAGCCTGCGCACCCACTCACATCCCACCACCGTAGTTTGACACTTCCACGTTCTGGACACGTATCACAGGCTCCCACCATGGCTTTGACCCTAGTAGGGCCAAGGCCTCAGCCATCCTGCACCCCTGCCTCCGCATAGCTCAGCGCCTCATGGCGACCACTTTCTTGGCGAGGTACGAGCCTGGGACGATGTCTACGCCTGAGCTCTATATGCTCTACGAGATGACTCGCCCCAGAGTTCTCGATAGGGATAGCGACGACCTGGTCCCCGCCGTTGAGATTGATATTATTAGCTGGTTTTTAGACCGCATCATCATTTCGGTGGGCGCTCGCTCACTTATTTGTTGCGTCGGTCTGATTACTCTGCTAGCCCTGATGACCGGCGTGGACCTACCTGCTGACCTTAGATGAGCCCCGGGCCCCACTGCACTCTCGATAGACGTCATGGCCCGGATGAAGATGCTTCGTACCCACGGCCAGCGGCACTGGGTGTGGTTGCACGGTCCTTTTAGTGCCGATTACATGATCCTCCCGAGCCTCGCTCGGACACATATAGGACCGGCTCACGAGGATTGGATCCCAGTGATGGATCTCCTCATCCCAGCTGCCTACGTACTTGAGGTCGAGGGCGCTGAGCAGGCACCCCATGCTCCCCCAGTACCTCCTGCTGACCCCGTGATCCCTCAGCCCGAGCCTGCACTTTCTGCACCTCCCGACACTTCTGTCCCCACTTCTGTCAGTGTCGGGAGTACCCTTGCTGAGTCGTCCACCACGACCACCACCACCCCCACTATTGCTGTGCCTATCTCGGTTGAGCCTATTTCCTCACTTTTTCCCGAGCATCCACCCACCATACTAGAGAGCGGAGAGTCTTCCTTCCCTGCTGTTGTACGGTCCCTATCCAGCTTGATGTCCGCTGGGGTGACACCTTTTGGGCCTTACACTTCCTCCCCAGTGGTCGACCCTTCTGTCTCCACCGTAGCTGTCCTATCCGAGAGTGTCGTGACGTCTGTCCTCACACCTGTGTCATCGACCTCTCTTGCTGCCTCGTCGCCAATTTTGTCTTCCACCACTACTGCTGTTGCCTCATCGTCCCAGCCTACGTCCCAGCCTCGCACTGAGGCTGGGCATCCACTAGTGAGCACACCACCTTTTCCACACCTACCTGCTGGCCCGCTTATTACACTGCACATATCAGATAGCCACGTCCTTCACAGCCTAGACCTGTTCGTCCCTCCGCTCCACCACCCCCTGACACTCTACTTCAGAGCCTTCGTGCTCTTGAAGGGGCGGTGAGTGGACTCAGAGGTGATTTTAGGTCTCTCTCTGCCGCGGTCAGTTCCGTGGAGTCCCGCGTCGCCATGCTTCTCGATATTCAGGTTTGCCTGAATCAGATCCTGGCGTGACTCCCTCCACTACACCCATCCACCCAGTCGACACCTCGACCACCACCTCGACCACCACCTCCGCCACAGGACGGAGACGGTGCAGCACCACCAGCTTAGGCGCACCCTTGATGCCATTGATCTTTTTTGTCGTTATGCTGCCCATTCTCTGCTGGTTATGTCGATATATTTTTTGCCCCCCCTCCTCCCCGCACTATTTTTGTCCCTATCTTGCTCACATCATTATATATCTTTTTTGGGAGAGAGGGAGAGTATTTTTGGTGACACATTATCTACATCACTCTTGATCTTTGCATGCATCACATCCGCATCATATTTTCAGTTTATTTTTTCTTTCTTTTTATCATGCATGCATCCTCACCCACCCCACCCATTTCACGTCTCTCGGTGTGTCACACGTTGCACATTGAGGACACTGTGCACTTTAGCTTGGGGGAGTGAATTCTCACACTTTTTGCTTTTATCACCTTTATTTTTAGTTTTTTCACGTTTTTTCCACTTTTGCACCCATTTTTCATCACTTTTTAATTTTTTTACCATGCATCACGTTTTTCTTATTTTCCTTGTGTGCTGCATTGTAAATAGTCTTGTTTTTCTTTATCTTTATTTCTTTCACCTTTTGCTAGAGATGATTTTTCTGTGATGACGATGACGTGGTGTTAGTTTTCTCTATATGCATGCTAATTTTATCATGGCATAGCTTTTGTTTCTGATATCATACGCTATGTTCTGCTTTGCATTTGGAAATAGTAACCCAATTCTTTTTCCGTATGAAAATGGATGAAATTCTATTATTAGCCGATGTCTGATGATTCATATGTATGCTATCGTAGAAAACACACCAAGATTCACACATTGATGCTTATATCTGGAGTACTGCTTTCTTTTCTCATATCACTTCTTATTGCATGATTTGTACGCTTCACTTCAGGTTGATTGAATGTTTGCTAGCATTGATAAATCAGGATTAGTTTACTTTTTGAGATCAAGCTGAGTAGATTAAATTACCCTGCTGAAGTTGTCCTGCACGTCCTATAGAGTGAACCGAGAGATACATTTATTTCTTTCTCAACATATCTTGAACATTATTTCTCTATTTTATAATCATTGGTGACTCTCCCCTTAGCAATTCTATTATTGGCATCCCCCCGTTATTATATCATATGCTCCAATTTCCCCAAAGAAAAAGAAAAAAAATACTTGTATATCCTTCTCTTTTGATTTAGGATCATTTTTGTATATATGTTATTAAAAAAATTAAAAAAAGAGAAATTAGAGAAAAAGAAAAAGATTTGAGAATAAGAAAAGAAAATAGAAAAGAAGTTCGAAAACGATCCCATCTCATACCCTTTCTCTCTTTCTTCCTTCTTTTGCTTTTATTTTTTATTTTCTTTGACTTTTGGAGCTTCAAAAGAAACGTGGATGTAAATATTGTTTTGTTTATGCAACCACGCTTATTGTTTTGTTTATGCAACCACGCTTATGGATAAGCTTCGGGGAGAGGATCCTATGATGTGTGAGAGAGAGACTACATGACGGTGCATGACAACCTAGGCTAAGTAATATTTTATACTCGGAGAGATTGCTTAAAGTTTTACGAAATCCAGAAATCTACGCTTAGCATTCATTTCATGAAAACCACACTTTTCTATTCTTACTACTCTATTGTGTGATATCTCTTATACTCCTTATAGAAAGCATTCAATTGAAAAGTGTGTGATCTACGGTTTTGTATACCGCTTTAGATGCTTCAGACAATGCTAATTCTAGAATTATTCCATTTTCATGCTATATTGATATTCTTGGGTTTTCTATTTCAAATGCACCATTATACTATGATATCGAGATAAAAGTCTTTGACATGTGTTCTATATTCGATGCATGCTATACGAGTAAGCAAAACCCACGTCCTGAGAAAAATGATCTAGCAACCTCCCTCTTCGTTTTCTATTTTGTTTTTTTTTTCATTTTCTCCACTTTTCCATCGTTTTTATTTTCTTTATCCACCGGGTTCGCTTTTTACTCATCTTCCTCGAGGACGAGTAAGAGATAAGCTTGGGGGATTTTGATCACTCCATATTTTACACCTTTTTTCTGCATGTTTGCATGCCATTTTGATCGCTCCAATCGCGTTTTTCACGATTTTTCGGCAATATTGCGATGCTTTTCACGATTTCTTGTTTTTGTCGAATTTCAGGAGATTCGGAGCGATTCGGAGTAATTCTGAGATGCACCCACTCCGGAGTGTCACCCGTGACTCCTTCGAGGGGAATTATGCTATTGGAGAGGAGTGGAAGAAGAAAGAATGTCGTAGGAGCCACGAGGGAGCAAAAATACGAAGATTAGGCATTTTTAGCATGTCACTCGGCCGAGTGAAGGAGTCACTCAGCCGACCATCGAAAGCCCACTCGGCCGACCAGATCTGACACGCAGAAGATAGAGTATCAGCGTGCACTCGGCCGACCGTCACCAGCCCACTCGGCCGAACCACGGAGACACCACTCGCCCGAGTGGCATCAAGACGACGGTAACGAAAAGTCCAGACTTACTGTAATCTGTCAGTCGACTCCCGAGTTCCAACTCGGCCGAGTGAAGAAGTCCCCTCGGCCGAAGCAAAGAAAGTCACTCGGCCGAGTGACACCCGAGGAACCGACCCCCAAAAGTCCGAAGTTACTGGAATTTGTCAGGGTTTGTCACTCGGCCGAATGACATTTATCACTCGGCCGAGTGAGCCGCGCTGCCTGTAGCGTAAATTGCGATTTTGAGGCTGCGCAGGGGCAATTTCGTCACAGTTTTTTGGGCGATTTTGGGGAGTATTTAACACCAGTTTTTAACCTAGTTTAGAGAGCTTTTTCAGAACTTTTTACAACCTTTTTTAGATTACTTTTTAGGAGATTAGATTGAGCTTTTAGGGGAGAGAGAAAAGTGTTATTTTGTTGGATGCTATTGAATCTTCATTGGTTTGTCTCTTTCTCTCACAAAAATCTCATTTTTATTGATATGTTGTCTATTGCAATGAATTCTATGGATTTTATTTGTGAATTTCCATTGAATTGCATTATGAATTGTGAGTAGTTCTATCGTCTTAGGGCGTAGGGATGAACCCTACGAACCCTATTTCTAATTTGTGATGAATTGGTGAAATTATTGCTAGAATTGATTAGGGTTAGTTTGGGATTGATTTAATACGAATAGCTAGGGATTCATACCGATTGGGATTTGCAAGAGATTGGATCCCAACTCGATAGGAAGCCTTAGAAATTCGAATTGGTTTACAATTGGATTTCTCTGGAATCGGTTTGCAAGAGATTGGACCGAAACTAGGGTTTTCGATTGCAATTCTATACCAATACCTGTTTGCAAGAGATTGGACGGGTAGGAACTATCCCAACCTAGGTCGTAGCTCGAGTTTGCCCGAGAGTGGGTTCGAGATACGATTGAACGATGATGTTGTTCTTCACGCTAGCTTGCCTAGGTTAGGGTTTGCAAGAGATTGGACCCTACCCTAGGTTTGCTATAGACCGGCAATAGCGCGAGAGCGTGAGCTTGGTTCTACATTTAGTTGCAACTAGTGCACCTGAATTGCAAGTCTAGCAATTGTGAAACCTACGAATCACAATGAAGAGATGTGGTTTGTAGCGGGGATTCCCTACCCCTAGGCGTCTTTATTAATTTGATATTTCATTTATACAATTGAACGACTGTAACCGCTTTATTGCGAATATTTCTCGACTGTTCTTATAGCCAGGTGAGTTGAAGAAGACACTGTCATTTGACCTCCTCGTGTTCGATACCCGCTCGCCGCTACACCGTGCGCTTGCGGTAAGACTAGCGAGTCGTCCCGCCTTGGGTGTGTGTTCGGGGCGGCCGATCATGGTGTTTCAGCCAGGCGACCATGTGTTTCTGAGGATTTCCCCGAATCGTGGAGTGATTCGTTTTGGGAAGCGAGGGAAGTTGAGCCTGCGATACATTGGACCGTTTGACATTCTGGAGAGAGTTGGCGAGGTAGCCTACCGCTTAGCCTTGCCGCCATCTTTGGAAGGAGTTCACATTGTTTTCCATGTGTCGCAGCTTCGTCGGTACTTCAGCGATCCATCTCATGCTGTGGATTTCTCGGAGATCATCGTTCGCCCAGATTTGACGTATGACCAGTAGCCAGTGCTGATTTTGGACAGGCGTCAGAAGTCACTCCGAAACAAGGTTGTCAATCTTGTGATGGTGATATGGCGACACGGCTCGCCAGGAGAGTCTACTTGGGAGAGAGAGGATGAGATGAGAGAGCGCTACCCACTTTTGTTTCTGGACACGTGAGTGTTGGGAAATTCCGAGGAAGGAATTTTTCTTAAGTTGGGGAGGATGTAACGACTGGTTTTTCATGTATTTGGATTATCTATATTATATATGTTTTGGTGGATTTTCTCTCTTTATGTGTGATTTTCCGTCTCCGTAGCTTTCGTTTTCGTTCATTTCGTTGTGATTTTCTAGCTTCTTCCTTATATCGTTGAGTTTGGAGTAAGTCATTCGTGACGAGCTTCAAATCGCACATATCTTAGAGATAGGTTGATCTTAGAAGCCGTAGGAATCTTCCTGGAGCTTCGCGCTTCGATTCGAGACTTTTCGTGCACTTTAGTTGGTTCAAGAAGGAGAACCAACCGACTAGATTCCAATCTAGTTGGTCAGGAACTCTTCTGGAACCGACTAGTTCATTAAATCAATTATTCAGGAGTTACTGTTTACTCTTAGTCGGTCTAAGAACAACCACCGACCGAATAGATGTGAAACTAGTCGGTCAGAACTTGCTCTCAGACCGACTAGTTCCTTTGATTAATTTCACCTGAGTTACTGTTTATCGTTAGTCGGTCAATGAACACTCACCGACCGACTAGGTTACAAACTAGTCGGTCGACGGGCCTTCACAGACTGACTAATTCATTTCCCAGATTTATTCTTTCTTCTGCTGCTTGATCTTAGTCGGTCATAGTTGGTCGACCGACCGACTAGTTCTCAAATTAGTCGGT